>OZ024825.1:101335824-101913324 GCA_964016985.1 Anodontia alba | reverse complement strand
TATTTATTTGTCAGACATCGGTGAAGAATAACATATTTGTCACGAATAAGGGAAGAAACGAACGTATTCGTCACGCACAAGTGATACAGACGAACGTATTTGTCACGCACAACTGAAGAAGACGAACGTAATTGCCACGCACAAATGACAAAGACGAACGTATTTGTTTGTCAGACATCGGTGAAGAAGACGGACATATTTGTCACGAATAAGTGAAGAAACGAACGTATTCGTCACGCACAAGTGATACAGACGAACGTATTTGTTATGCACAACTGAAGAAGACGAACGTATTTGCCACGCACAAATGACAAAGACGAACGTATTTGTTTGTCAGACATCGGTGAAAAAGACGAACATATTTGTCACGAAGAAGTGAACAAGACAAACGTATTTGTCACATACAACTGAAGAAGACGAACGTATTTGTCACGCATAAGTGATAAAGATGAACGTATTTGTTTGACACACATCCACGTAGAAGATGAAAGTATTCGTCACCCACAGAATAAGAAGTCGAAGGAAACTCTTTGTAACATAGGTGAAGAAGACATAGTAAACTGTTTGTCACAAATCGGTGATGAAGACGAAGGTATGTGTCACATATCGGTATAGAAGACGAAGGGATTTGTTACGCATCGGTGAAGAAGACGAAGGTAATTGTTTGTCACACAATAGTGAATAAGACGAAGGTATTTATCACACATCGGCGACGAAGCCGACGGTTTGTCACACATCGGTGAAGAAGACGACGGTAGTAGTTGTTTGTCACACATCGGTGAAGAAGACGACGGTAGTAGTTGTTTGTCACACATCGGTGAAGAAGACGAAGGTTTTTGTCATTAGTCTATAAAAAAAGACGAAGGTATTGTTCACACATAGGCGAAGACGACAAAGATAACTGTCACACATCGGTGAAGAAGGCAAAGGTATTGGTAACACATCGGCGACGAGGTCAACAGTAACTGTATGTCACACATCGGTGAAGAAGACGACGGTAGTAGTAGTTTGTCACATATCGGTGAAGAAGACGAAGGTATATGTCATAACTCTATAAAAAGACGAAGGTATTGTTCACACATAGGCGAAGACGACAAAGGTAACTGTCACACATCGGTGAAGAAGGCAAAGGTATTGGTAACACATCGGTGTAGAAGATGAAGGTATTTCTTTATTTCTTTCACATCGGTGAAGAAGGTATCTGTCATACATAGGTGGAGAAGACAAATATATTTGTTACACACAGATGAAGAAGGCACATGTGTTTGTCACACATCGGTGAAGAAGACAAATGTATTTGTCACACATCGGTGAAGAAGACGGAGGTTACTGTTTGTCACATTTGTGAAGAAGACGATCACATTTGCCTCGCATCGGTGGAGAATACGAAAGTATTTGTCACATATCGGTGATGACAACGAAGGTATTTGTCACACATCTGTGAAGAAGACGAAGGAAACTATTGGTCACACATCGTGAAGAAAACAAAGGCTTTTGTCATACATCGGTGAAGAAGACGAACGTAACTGTCGGTCACACATCGGTAAAGAGGGTGATGACATTTTTTTATATCGGTGAAGAAGACGATGGTATTTGCCACGCATCGGTGAAGAAGATGAAGGTAACTGTGTTTGACACACATCGTTGAAGACGGTGACATTTGTCTCATATCGGTGACGAAGGTATTTGACACACATCGGCGAAGAAGACGAAGGTTTTTGTCACACATCGGTGAAGAAGACGAAGGTATTTGTTATACATTGGTGAAGTTCTTAGACAAAGGTATTTGTCATACCTCGGTGAAGGAGACGTAGGCATTTGTCACACATTGGTGAAGAAGATGAGGGTAACTCTTTGTCATACATCGGTGAAGAATACGTAGATATTTGTCACACATCGGTGAAGAACACGAATATAATTGTTTGTCACACATCTGTCAAGAACACGAAGGGTACGAAAGTAAGTTTTATCGCTCATTGGTGAAGAAGACAAAAGAATTTGTCACACATCAGTGAAGAAGACGAAGGTAGTAACAGCTTATCACACATCGGTGAGGAAATCGAAGGTATTCATCACACATCGGTGAGGAAGATGAAGGTACGTTTTTGTCCCATATAGGTGAAGATGACGACTGCATTTGTCTCACGTCGATGAAGAAGAAGAAGGTATTTGTCACACACATCGGTGAAGGAGACGAAGGTAACTTTTTGTCAACAATTGTCACTCATCATTAAAGTAGACAATGACATTTGTCACACATCGGTGAAGAAAACGAATATATTTGTCATATATCGGTTCAGAAGCCGAAAGTAACTGTTTGTCACACATCGGGGAAGAAGACAAATGTATCTATCACACATTGGTGAAGAAGACGAAGTAATTCGTTTTGATGTAGGTATTTGTCACACATCAGTGAAAAGACGAGGGTAATTCTGATACATCAGTAAAAAAGACGAAAGTATTTGTCACACATTGGTGAAAAAGACGAAGGTATTTGTCACACATCGGTGAAGAAGACGATGGTAACCGTTTGACTCACACCGCTTAACTCGCGGCAATTTCCTCAGAATGGCAGAAAGAAATATATTCAAGGGGCGAATCCAGGATGATTTTTGAGGTTCGATTTGGTCAAATTACCATACTTACGCTACGTATTCAGAAAGACAGGCCTGAGCAAACAGTGTAGACCCAGATCAGATTCCGCGTTCTGCGGCGACTGATCAGGGTCAGGGTCAACACTGTTTGCCACTCATTCAGCAATGTTACACACGTTCATAAGTAATAAAATGGACTTGTTGAAGATAAGTAAAAGGTAAAGAGTTAATCGGTGTGAATATTTAGGGTAAAGACGGTATCTCAAATATATCAGCTGTATCCAAAATTTCCCATGAAAATGAAATTTTGAGTCAAAGAGGGGTTAGACCGAGCCCCAAACCCCCCTCTGAATCCACCCTGATATTCTGCGAATCCAATGATAGAGCTATCAGAACTTTTTCAAGGTCAGATAGTGCAATGACTGCAAAAGCAGGATCTAAAATTGATAGAACACAAACATTTCTTTAATGCCACTGTTTGTTAAGAGGCCCTATACTTCTTGTATTCTTTCACCTTGATTATTTCCCGATCATTGTAACAAATTTAGATTTGGACTTGCAGAAACTTTTCCTGTCTGATATTCTGGCATTCTGATAACTTCACAGTTTCATTAAAGAAATATCAGTTTTCTGACAATTTTTATTCCTGTAGTTACACTGGATAACCATAGCCCTATTTTTCTTGCATTATATGATTTGACCTTGCCAATATACTCATTATGAGAACATGCCTATACAAATATATAGCAAAAATTAACTCCAAAAATTGAAAATTTTCAGATAAAAAACACTAATATTTTTCTTATTTCTGCTCAAAACATAGATTGTGGGTACTCGTTAGAACCGCCTCGGCGAGGCGGTTCTAACGAGTACCCACAATCTATGTTTTTGAGCAGGAATAAGAAAATAATGTATACCCTGTAAACCCCAGTTTTACTATATGAAAGTGGGGTTTGAGGGGGTAAAAATTATATAGGTATGTTTTTGTGATGGATAGCAATAGATTTGGCTTCGTAGAATTTTTCATTCTGCCATTTTGCAGTGATGATGATTTGGTGTGTTGCTCCCCTTTCAACATTATTTAAGTCACACTGAGATGACAGAATGTTCATAATGAATGGCTCTGTGCAGTAAAGTGCTGTACATGTACAGTCATGTGAGTTGAATTTCACCTCTAGCGAGATTCGAACCCAGGACCCGGTGATCCGAAGTCTGAAGCGCTAACCACTCGGTCACCCGAGGTTATAAAACTTTTTTCATGCTCAACTCAGCTGAGCATGAAATTTGTCCTGCTAATAAATCTCTAATTACGGATAATTGCAAATTCTTTCTTGCTAAACATAGCTGAGCATGAAAATTTCTCTGCTAATAAATATGAAAATACCAACTATTGTTGGCATTTTCATATTTATTAGAAGAGAAAATTTCATGCTCAGCTGAGTTGAGCATGAGAAAAGTATTATTACCTCGGGGCCTGGACACATAATTTTGAGAATATTATAAAATGTATGTTTTGTTGATCTCTCAGATCGGTTATTAAACAGGCAAAGATGGCTCTATATTTAAATCATTCTGCTAATGATTCGGACAAAAACGGTACTATTTTTCTTGCCTTATTTCACTTAGCTTATGTGCTGACTGGAATAGAAACTTATTTATTCTGTCATTTCACGGTTTCATTAAAGAAAAGTTAGACATCTAACATCTGATTCTGCTACTAGCTTAATCGACAGCATTTATTGTTCTTGCATATACATCACTTAGTTACAACTTTTTCTGCCGTTCTTCGGATATGAGGAAATTTCAGTTTTCTTATTTTACATCTTGCTAATAAGTAATGATGGTCCTGTGTAAAGCAGCCTTTAAAAGTTCCATTGTATTGACCCGTATTTCTTATGCGCTGATTGAAGTGGATTTAGGAGCGCAGAAACTTTTTCATTTGATCATGCTAATAACTTCACAGTTTTTTGAAAGCATTTATAGTTTCCTGTCAATGTCTGGTCCTGCTAATAGACTGGACAAAGATGGCTCTATTTCCTGCCTTTGTTCGACCTTTCCGATATACTGTTTGTAACAGATGTGAAGTCTCAGAAACTGATTAATTCTGCCACTCCGCGAGTGTTAGGACATATTATTTTCTTGCAATTTCTGATCCTGCAAATAGATTGAACAAAGATGGTCCTATTTTTTGCCACCTTTCCGATGTACTGATTTTAATAGATTTTGATTCTAAAAAAAACTTTTATAATCTGTTTTTCTTCGAGTATTAGGCAATATTTGCTTTCTGGCAATTTTAGATCCGGCTATTGACAGATCCGGATAAAGGTGACTGTAGTTTTTCTGGCGTATTTCACATTGCCGATGTAATGATAGCTGCAGCTTTATATTCGCATAAAGGTTTACTTCTCATTTTCATTCTGCCATTCTCCTCGCTTGATATTTATATCTTATCATTATGTAAACTTCTCATTACGAAAACACGCCTATTCAAATATATAGAAGATTTCACCTCCAAAAACTTAAAAAAAAAAATCAGATAAAAACCCCGATATTTTTTATATTTCTGCTCAAAACATAGATTGTGGGTACTCGTTAGAACCGCCTCGGCGAGGCGGTTCTAACGAGTACCCACAATCTATGTTTTCGAGCAAAACTAAGAAAAATAATGTATACCCCTGTAAACCCCAGTTTTACTATATAAAAGTGGGGTTTAAGGGGGTCAACATTATATAGACATGTTCTTGTGATGTCATTTTCATATTGCCATTCTGTTAAGTTTTATTTTTTATTTTGTCATTCTGCTTAGTTCACCGCACTATTTTCCCCAGCAGCTGTTGTTTAAAAATATACCGATACTTACAAGTAACTTATTGTTTTAATCCTTTGTAATCAGTTTGTTGCCATACTGACAGCATCCAGTGCTACTGAGATTAGAAGCATATAAATGAATCTGCCGCCACAGTTTGATTATATAAGGCAGTTAAGCAATCGATAAAAGCAGCGCTGCATGAGACAAGTAGAGTGAGGGCTCAACAAAATCGGATAATGTGCCTGCGGACAGAAAACGCATTAACGTAGATGCAACGTCATGACGTTTATACAACATCGCATTAACGTTGATGCAGCGTTATGACAATTATTCAACGTCGCATTTACGTCATGACGTTGCATCGACGTTAATACGACATTGTATAAACGCCCGCTGGGAATAGACTATTGAATTTCGGCCTCCCTTCTAAAAAGGGATCCCAAAGGGACATTTTTTTCTAGTAGAAAGGGGCTGGTGTGCATTCATAGAAGGGGGCAAGTGTGCAATCGTGCTAAAATAAGCAGGTAGTCCCAAAAGTTTCATTACGAAAACACGCCTATTCGAATATATAGAAAATTTCACCTCCAAAAACTGAAAATTTTCAGATAAAAAAACTCTGATATTTTTTCATATTTCTGCTCAAAATACATATTGTGGGTACTCGTTAGAACCGCCTGAACGAGTATCCACAATCTATGATGTGTGCAGAAATATGAAAAATATCAGAGTTTTTGTATCTGAAAATCTTCAGTTTTTGGAGGTGAAATGTTCTATTTATTTAAATAGGCGTGTTTTCGTAATGAAGGTCCCTTTCTGTATCAGCTCCTGGGAAGCTTCCTGTTTAAACCGCTTTGACACTGATATTTTTCATATTTTTGCTCAAAACATAGATTGTGGGTACTCCGCCTCGGCAAGGCAGTTCTAACGAGTACCCACAATCTATTTTTTTGAGCAGAAATAAGAAAAAATATGTATACCCCTGTAAACACCAGTTTTACTATATAAGTGGGGTTTAAGGGGATCAAAATTATATAGCTATGTTTTCGTGATGTCTATTGAGTTTGTACACGCACTATATCGTTGTATGCAGCGAATTCTAAGCAATGCAGCCCTCTTTCATTTGTTTCGCCATCGCAGGAGTGTCCATTTTTTTTTCTTTTGTCGGCTTGCTTGTTTTAGCTAAATTTGCTCATTACTTATGAGAAAATGGTACTTATCACATAGGCGACCAGCAAAGACCCAGGCGAGCCTGCGCATAAGCGCATTCTTGCCAGAGCCATTGACGTTCGTAGACATGTAGTAGCGACCTTGAGGAAGCTTCAGGCTAAAAAATGCATGTCTGTAGCACAAATAGGGAACTGTGCATGCGCATTTGAAGCATCACGAAAACACGTCTGTATAATTTTGATGCCCTTAAACCCCACTTTTATACAGTAAAACTGGGGTTTACAGGGATATACAATATTTTTCTTATTTCTGCACAAAACATAGATTGTGGGTACTCGTTAGAACCGCCTCGCCGAGGCGGTTCTAACGAGTACCCACAGTCTATGTTTTGAGCAGAAATATGAAAAATATCAGGGTTTTTTATCTGAAAATTTTCAGTTTTTTGGGTTTAAAATTTTCTATATATTTGAATAGGCATGTTTTCGAAATGAGAACCAAAGACCGGAAAACCATAAGGTTCCTTTCTACGTGTGCCGGCTTATTCCAGGCTGGTTCAACGATATATTGGAGTTCAGCACAGATATATTGGAGTTCATCACCAACCAGAGAAACACATTGTCAGGAATTGTGCACATTGATGATGAAGCCAATGTCAGGATTGCCAAAGCTAGTGCAGCGTTTGGCCAACTACGTGGTAGTATTTGGGATCAAAGTGGAATCAGACTGGACACAAAGCTAAAAATCTGCAGATCAGACTTGACACAAAGCTAAAAATCTGCAGATCTGTAGTGCTGCCAGCACTATTATACGCATGTGAAACTTACTCAGTTTACCAACGGCACGCAAAAAGACTGAACCACTTCCATACAAACTGTCTTAGAAAACTTCTAAAGATTTAGTGGCAAGACAGGTTTTCAGACACAGAAGTCCTGAAAATAGCAGGGATGCAGGCTGGACATATTCTTCAAAAATTGGCACAATTGAGATGAACAGGCCATGTTACCCGAATGCCTGATGAATGGTTGCCAAAGAAAATCCTCTGTGGAGAACATAAGAGTGAAAACGTTCCCATGGTGATCAGAAGAAGCGATACAAGGATACCCTCAAAGCCTTCCTTAAGGACTTCAACATCAACAGAGTCATGGGAACAGATTACACAGGATCGAGCAAAGTGGCGAGGCCTCATAAGAAGGGAAGGGGTGCTGGTGAATATGAAGCAAACAGAATCAGCGAAGCCGAGCAGACACATGCACAGCGGAAAACCAGAGCTAAGGCATCACCACAGAATCAGCGAAGCCGAGCAGACACATGCACAGCGGAAAACCAGAGCTAAGGCATCACCACAGAATCAGCGAAGCCGAGCAGACACATGCACAGCGGAAAACCAGAGCTAAGGCATCACCACAGAATCAGCGAAGCCGAGCAGACACATGCACAGCGGAAAACCAGAGCTAAGGCATCACCAACAGAGCTTTCTTCCTCAGATCTCTCTTGTTCTATCTGCAACAGGCAGTTTAGAGCTAAGATAGGTCTCATCAACCCTCTTAGAACACACAAACAGGAGCACTTCACACGCATTTGATTGAGATTAGTCATTGTTAGTAATGACAGATTAACTATCATACTTTCCATGAATGTCTGATTACCTCCCATTTATTTTCGATCCATGTCTGTCTGTCGGAACAATCCTGATTTTGCTTTTGAATGTATCAACTTTATGTTTTTCCACAATACGATTTTGGTATGTTGACAGTAGACTCAATTCTTCGATAGTAGACCAGTGTCCGAGTTCTGTAGTTGCTTCAAAAGTTTGTTTTCCGTCTCATCTCTCCCAGCCATACTTATCTAACTGCAAAGTCAAGTTGTTTACTCTGGAAGGCCTTTGCATTACAAAAAAACAAACTAAAAAACTGTATACCACTGGAATGGCTGCAGCTTAACCCTTTCATCCCTGAGTTTGTGAACTGGGTCCAATTGTTCAAAGCGTCGTTAGCTTAACGAGCTCGTTAGTGGTCAAAATATTAATTGTTCTAGTGAGTACAATATCTAATTCACAGGTATTTTTGCTGAAAACATGTGAGTAGCTTTTGCAAATACAAAAGCTACTCACATTTTTTCAGCAAAAATATTAGTGTATATGCCATATTTGATGATCAAAATTTTAACGATACGTTAACGACATCGTTAGTTTCGAACAACTGGGCCCTGGACTCTACCATCTTTGAATATGAAGATGTCCACTGATGCAAATTGGGGTTTCAGTCTTTAAAAAAAGAAAGAAAGAAAAACCAACAACAAACAAACAAAACAAAAACACAGAAACACACACACACACAAAAATAAAAAGAAATGAAAAAAAAAAAAAAAATAAATAAATAAAAAAAAAAATAAAATAAAAAAAAAAAAAAAAAAAAAAAATAAATAAATAAAAATAAAATTATATAAATAAATAAATAAACACACAAACAAAACAGGCAAACAGTGTTGATCCTGATGAAATATCTCATCTGGATCAACACTCTTTGAACAGGTATCTGTTTGGTCTGCAGTAGTGAAAGGGTTAAACATTCCGGCTGTGTGTATGGGCTGAACCAAGAAACAAGAGGCCTACAGGCCACAGGTCGCTCACCTGATTGACATAGCCTCTGCAGATATGCAGATGTTATGCAACATATTTCCAATCCTGTCATCGCAACTAATGAAAAGATCATCATTTAAGCAGTTCTTAATTTTGAAGAGGAATATATATGGCATGACAGTCAATGGAGCGTGATCATTTGAACAAAGTCTAAATCACATTTCAACAGTAGGATCAATGTGAAATTTGGTAGCAAATGGCGAAGTGGTTTCTGAAGAATCATGATTTTATACAAGTAAACAGCTCAGTTGCAGGGAAATATAATAAACATAAACAAGATGGCAGTCATCTTGGATTTCCAATCAGAATGATTTTAGCTACTGTTGATCTATAAGTCACCTCGATACTTCCAATGAACTTTGAGTTGATTCTCTCTCGGTTCAGGAGAAAAAGTTTAAAACAGATTTTCAAGAGGGCCACCGTGGCCGCAATTTGGGATTTCCTATCGCAACGATTTGAGCTATTTTTTTATCAACAAGTCACCCCAATGCTTTCTACCAAGTTTCGAGTCAATTGGCCTTTCAGTTCAGAAGAAGAAGGCAAAAAATAGATTTTCAAGATGGCCGCCATCTTGGATTTCCGATTGGAACGATTTTAGCTATTTTTATATCTACAAGTCATCCCGATGCTTCCTACCAATTTTCAAATCAACTGGCCCTTTGGTTCAGGAAAATAAGCTAAAAAAAAAGAGTTTCAAGATGACTGCCATCTTGGATTTCCGATCCAAACAATTTAAACTATTTTAGATCTACAAGTCACCCAAATGCTTCCTACCAAGTTTCGAGTCAAATGGCCTTTCAGTTCAGGAGAAGAAGCGAAAAATAGATTTTCAAGATGGCTGTAATGGCGGCCATCTTGGATTTCTGATAGGGACGATTTTAGCTATTTTTGATCTACAGGTCACCCTGATGCTTCCTACCTAGTTTAAAGTCAATAAGCCTTTCGGTTCAGGAGAAGAAGTGAAAAATAGATTTTCAAGATGGCTGCCATGGTGGCCATCTTGGATTTCCAATCGGAATGATTTTAGCCATTTTTGATCTTTAAGTCACCCCGATGCTTCCTACCAAGTTTCAAGTCAATTGGCTTTTGGGTTTAGGAGAAGAAGCGAAAACAAGGATTTTCAAGATGACCAACATGGCGGCCATCTTGGATTTTCGATCAGCAGGATTTACGCTATTTTTAATTTACAAGACACCCTGATGCTTCCTACCAATTTTGGAGTCATTTGGCCTTTCGGCTCAGGAGATGAAGTGAAAAATAAATTTTCAAGATGGCTGTCATGGCAGCCATCTTGGATTTTCCGATCGGAACGATTTTAGCTATTTTTGATCTACAAGTCACCCCGATGCTTTCTACCAAGTTTCTAGTCAATTGCCAAATGGGTTTAGGAGAAGAAGCGAAAAATAGATTTTCAAGATGGCCACCATGGCGGCCATCTTGGATTTACAATCGGCACGATTTTAGCTATTTTTGATCTACAAGTCACCCCAATGCCTCCTACCAAGTTTCGAGTCAACTGGCCTTTCAGTGCAGGAGAAGAAGAGAAAAATATATTTTCAAGATGGCAGCCATCTTGGATTTGCGATCGGAACGATTTTAGCTATTTTTGATCTACAAGTCATCCTGATGCTTCCTACTAAGTTTCAAATCAATTGACTTTTGAGTTTAGGAGAAGAAGCGAAAAATAGATTTTCAACATGGCCGCGTTGGCGGCCATCTTGATTTACGATCGGCATGATTTTAGCTATTTTTGATCTACAAGTCACCCCAATGCTTCCTACCGAGTTTGGAGTCAACTGGCCTTTCGGTTCAGTAGAAGAAGCGAAAAATAGATTTTCAAGATGGCTGCGATGGCGGCCATCTTGGATTTCCAATCGGCACGATTTTAGCTATTTTTGATCTATAAGTCATCCCAATGCTTCCTACCAAGCTTGGAGTCGAATGGCTTTTGGGTTTAGGAGTAGAAGCGAAAAATAGATTTTCAAGATGGCTGTCATGGCGGCCAACTTGGATTTCCGATCGACACGATTTTAGCTATTTTTGATCTACAAGTCACCCCGATGCTTTCTACCAAGTTTCGAGTCAATTGCCAAATGGGTTTAGAAGAAGCGAAAAATAGATTTTCAAGATGGCCACCATGGCGGCCATCTTGGATTTACAATCGGCACGATTTTAGCTATTTTTGATCTACAAGTCACCCCAATGCCTCCTACCAAGTTTCGAGTCAACTGGCCTTTCAGTGCAGGAGAAGAAGCGAAAAATATATTTTCAAGATGGCAGCCATCTTGGATTTGCGATCGGAACGATTTTAGCTATTTTTGATCTACAAGTCATCCTGATGCTTCCTACTAAGTCTCAAATCAATTGACTTTTGAGTTTAGGAGAAGAAGCGAAAAATAGATTTTCAACATGGCCGCGTTGGCGGCCATCTTGATTTACGATCGGCATGATTTTAGCTATTTTTGATCTACAAGTCACCCCAATGCTTCCTACCGAGTTTGGAGTCAACTGGCCTTTCGGTTCAGTAGAAGAAGCGAAAAATAGATTTTCAAGATAGCTGCGATGGCGGCCATCTTGGATTTCCAATCGGCACGATTTTAGCTATTTTTGATCTATAAGTCATCCCAATGCTTCCTACCAAGCTTGGAGTCAAATGGCTTTTGGGTTTAGGAGTAGAAGCGAAAAATAGATTTTCAAGATGGCTGTCATTGCGGCCAACTTGGATTTCCGATCGACACGATTTTAGCTATTTTTGATCTACAAGTCACCCCGATGCTTTCTACCAAGTTTCGAGTCAATTGCCAAATGGGTTTAGGAGAAGAAGCGAAAAATAGATTTTCAAGATGGCCACCATGGCGGCCATCTTGGATTTACAATCGGCACGATTTTAGCTATTTTTGATCTACAAGTCACCCCAATGCCTCCTACCAAGTTTCGAGTCAACTGGCCTTTCAGTGCAGGAGAAGAAGCGAAAAATATATTTTCAAGATGGCAGCCATCTTGGATTTTCGATCGGAACGATTTTAGCTATTTTTGATCTACAAAAGTCATCCTGATGCTTCCTACTAAGTTTCAAATCAATTGACTTTTGAGTTTAGGAGAAGAAGCGAAAAATAGATTTTCAACATGGCCGCGTTGGCGGCCATCTTGATTTACGATCGGCATGATTTTAGCTATTTTTGATCTACAAGTCACCCCAATGCTTCCTACCGAGTTTGGAGTCAACTGGCCTTTCGGTTCAGTAGAAGAAGCGAAAAATAGATTTTCAAGATGGCTGCGATGGCGGCCATCTTGGATTTCCAATCGGCACGATTTTAGCTATTTTTGATCTATAAGTCACCCCAATGCTTCCTACCAAGCTTGGAGTCAAATGGCTTTTGGGTTTAGGAGTAGAAGCGAAAAATAGATTTTCAAGATTGCTGTCATGGCGGCCAACTTGGATTTCCGATCGGCACGATTTTAGCTATTTTTGATACATTTTCACGATGGCGACCATTACGGCCATCTTGGATTTCCGATCGGAACAATTTTAGCTATTTTTGATCTACAAGTCACCCCGATGCTTCCTACTATTAAGTATCGAGTCAATTGGCCCAGGGATGTTGGAGGAGTAGGCTTTTAAAGCAATTGTTGACGCCGCACGACGCACGACGGACGACGGACAACGGACATTGACTGACCACAATAGCTCACCATCAGCACTTGGTGCCCAGGTGAGCTAAAAACACTTGTTACGCAATTTTTTATGTCCCTAATTTCGAAGAAGTTGGAGGGGCATATTGCTGCGGGGGGGGGGGGGGGGGGGGGAGGGGGGGGGGTCGTCCGTTCGTCCTTCCGTTAGTCACGCTTTTTGATGCATAGCATAACTTTAGACATGTGCATGCTACTGTTTTGAAATTTCTTTTATGGCTTCCTAATGAAAAAATAGCTGACATGTATTTTTTCTCGACAGGATTATGCCCCTTTCCTGTGTTATTGCCCTTTGAAAAGATGTGGATGCAAAATATATTTGTCAGCAAAATATTTCAAAAACTGCTAAAGCTAGAGCCTTGAAATTTGATGAATAGACTGGTAGTGATGAGTAGACAAACTGATTAACTTTTGAATAAATTTTGAAAAATACTTAATGAGTTATGGCCCTTTGTAATTTTGGGCATTTTTACCTTGTCAGCAAAATCTCTCAAAAACTGTTAGAGCTAGAGCCTTGAAACTTGGTGAATTGATTGGTAATGATGAGTAGATGATCTGGTGAACTTTTGAATAAATTGTGAAAAATATATTTCATGAGTAATGTCCCTTTGAAAATTTGGGCATTTTCTCTTGTCAGCGAAATATCTCAAAAACAGAGCCTTGAAACTTGGTGAATTGATTGGTAATGATAAGTAAATGGCCTGAATAACTTTTGATTAAATTCTAAAATATATTTCATGAGTAATGGTCCTTTGTACATTTGGGCATTTTCCCGTGTCAGCAAAAGATCTAAAAAAAATATTGAAGCTAGAGCCTTGAAACTTGATAAAAGATTGGTAGTGATGAGTAAATGACCTGATTAACTTTTGAATAAGTTATGAAAGATACTTCATGAGTTATGGCCCTTTGTAATTTTGGACATTTTTACCTTGTCAGCAAAATGTCTCAAATACTGTTGGTGCTAGAGCCTTGAAACTTGGTGAATTGATTGATAATGATGAGTAGATGACCTGGTTAACTTTTGAATAGATTCTGAAAAATATTTCAAGAGTAATGGCCCTTTGTAAATTTGGGCATTTTTCCCTTGTCAGCAAAATATCTCAAATACTGTTGGAGCTACAGCCTCATAACTTGATAAACAGATTGGTAGTGATGTGAAGGAACTTGGAGGGGCCTATATTGCTTCTGGGCATGAGTAATGTCCCTTTGTAAATTTGGGCATTTTCCCTTGTCAGCAAAATATCTCAAAAACTGTTGGAGCCAGAGCCTCATGATGCATAGATTGGTAGTAATGAGAAGATGACCTGATTAATTTTTGAATAAATTCTGAAAAATATTTCAGGAGTTATGGCCCTTTGTAGATTTTGCCATTTTCTACCTTGTATTATCTTTAGAGGCAAACATATGACTGGGGCACAGTGTTTTACAAACACAATTTCTAGTTGTGTTTTGCATCTGATAATTAGCCTTTTGCTGAATCCCTAGGTTGCGAAAAGGTCTCATCGGGGCTTAGGCGAGCTGCAAAGGCACAGATTAACATACGCACTTGACGTTAACAAGTCAATGCAATAGAGCCGAGTCGCGAGAAAAATGCTCTTAAGACTTTCCGTCAAATCAATCTTTCAGTGCGCATGTTTGGCCTTTTAGCGAGGCCACGTGTCTAGTTAACTAATTTTGCTGAAGTTTTCCCTGGCCAAACGCTTACACGAGCGAATAGCACATTTGGTGGTGAGCCTGCTGGCATGAACCTTTGCTGTTCGCATATGATATAACGGATCTTTTTCTCATGACAAGGCTCATTGTATATTCTATGCTCCCCGATATCATATATTATAAATATGGGTGTCAGCGCAAAAACCTACAATAAGACGTGTGACCAGCAAAGACTCAGATCAGCCAGTACATCCACCCAGTATGGCAATGGTTCTCGTGTATCCGTCTTTGGATAGCCCAGATGCTGTAGAAGGCACATGCGATCAGCGAAGACTCTGATCAGACTGCGCGGATGCGCAGGCTGATCTGAGTCTTCGCTGGTCGCACAAGTCTAATTGTAGGTTTTGTCTTGCGCCGGCTCATGTATAAAATTAACAATATAACTGAAGATATCCAGGAAATGCCTCAGTCACGAAGCACAGACCTCCTGAGGCAGATGAGTAACAAATAATGACTTTTGTCAAACCAAACGCCACATATGAAACCACAGACGCACAAACAAAGAGGAACCACAATAGAGGAACCATCTTGAAGCGGTCAGTAGGAAAACTACTTGGGGCTTAAACGAGGCCAATTTTGACAGTATTTCAGTACTTAAATCCGCTCGGAATCTATCAATCTTTTTTACTGCATTGATATTTATGAAAAAAAAAAAAAAAAAAAAAAAAAAAAAAAAAAAAACAGCCAGGACACGGTAAAGCAAGAAAAAATAACTAGGATGACCATGCATCTGAAAAAAAAAGATAGCAAGGAACAGATTGACCAAAATATAAGTTAGCTACAGTTTCAATACGTAGCCAAATCAAATTGATGGAAGGATCTAATGGCAAATGCAGTATTAAAATTGGATTTCTAAAATAAAGGACCTGAAACTGATACATTCATAATATTTATGTTTTTTTTTCACTATAAAGAAACCAGCAAGACTTTGCTCATTTTATAAAATGACTAGGTATTATACTGTTTCATAACTTTTTGGATAGTTGTCTTCTTGTGTTGCTTCTTTAGAAACTATTCAACTGTTAAATACACAATTTAACCTCCAGATTGTCACGTTCAGCTAATCTGATAGCGATATCCTTCCACTGATTTGGTGGCCTCTTAGAATGGTAACCTTTTCACTACGGAAGGCAAAGTTTTCAAATTTTGGAATTTTTGTTGCGATAACACCAGAAAGTTTGAGCTCTGAACGAACTTTCCGTTTTTCTTGGCATCCTTCTTTATCCTTTGCAGGTTGCTAAGTTTTTTCTTTAAGCAAAATGCTTGCTTAAAAAGTACATTGATCAAACAATATCTTTAAAATAAAAGTCCAAATAAGAACTATTGTTTATATATTGCTTGTCATATTTTACATATGCTATCAATTCCAGTACAAATAGAGGTACATGGCTTATGCTTGTTTCTGTATCATTCCATTTTCAAAGGAGCTGTATTAAAAAAAAAAAAAAAAAAAAAAAAAAAAAACAGGACGAGGATCTCAAAAAGTAAAAAAAGGCAAGATCCATTTATTGAAAAAAAAAAAAAAAAAGAAAAAAATCCAGGACCATCATAATCTCTCTCTCTCTCCACTAACCCCCTCCCCCCTCCACCTACCACCATAAAAATCTAATGTTCGCTCCCTAATACTATCAGGGACGGGTCCAGGAATTCAGAAATTTGAGTTCGACGTTTTATAGAGTACGGGTCAATTTAGAAAACTGAACATAAATTATGCTGTTTTTGAGGTGATTATGGGCTGAACACTTGTTGAGGAATAGGAATAATCGGAAACACAAACGAGGAGGCAAAAACGAAGAGGCAAGTAGTTCTCTGTACATGTACACACAGAAGACTTCGTGAACCTCATAACTTTTACACGATTGTTTGACAATCAACACCTCGCACTAATACACGACGAACATGTTAACAGTGTTAGCTTTCGCATCACGAAAACACACCTATATAATTTTGACCCCCTTAAACCCCACTTTTATATAGAAAAACTGGGGTTTACAGGGGTATACATTATTTTTCTTATTTCTGCTCAAAACACAGATTGTGGGTACTCGTTAGAACCGCCTCGCCGAGGCGGTTGTAACGAGTACCCACAATCTATGTTTTGAGCAGAAATATGAAAAATATCAGAGTTTTTCATCTGAAAATTTTTAGTTTTTGGAGGTGAAATTTTCAATATATTTGAATAGGCGTGTTTTCGTAATGGCACACAGATATCTCTCAGTGAAGTGGCCTATACACCACCAACCAAAATGACGCTATTACATGCAAACAATGTCAAGAGATAACACAACTACAAAGAAAACACATTACAAAAACAAGCCTATTCAAATATACTGAAATTTTTACCATCAAAAAATGAAAATTTTCAGATAAAAATTCTGATATTTTTTCATATTTCTGCTCAAAAATAGATTGTGGGTACTCGTTAGAACCGCCTCGGCGAGGCGGTTCTAACGAGTACCCACAATCTATGTTTTTGAGCAGAAATAAAAACAATAATGTATACCCCTGTAAACCCCAGTTTTACTATACAAAAGTGGGGTTTAAGGGGGTCAACATTATATAGGCGTGTTTTCGTGATGAGGAAACACACGTTCTTGTCTTACCCCGCTAGAAATGTTCTTCTTTCCTACAGTTCTTTGATAGGTTTACTCAGCCGTTTGGTTGTGTCTGACGTTTGGTTTATTTCTGTAATGGAAAACAAAATGCAGAGGAACTATGTACCGCAGTTTCGGTCGTAAAATACATGAATTTAAATGTTTAATGCCCATACAATAAACATATAATTCCATGTTTCCGACAACTGATCGTCAGTAAAGAATATGGCTTGTTCAAATTAAATATCGCATTTGATAACACACAAAATCTAAGCTTTAAAATGATGGAGAAATGTACGTTAAGAAATAGAATTATAGCATGACATTAACGTTTTCCCATTGAGCCTAATGGAAATGCCACCGTGATAAACTTGAAACAATCCACAATCCACGTCGTCAACGTAGTGCGTACAAAAGGGCGCGTTTGATGATGTCGCATGTTAACTTTACTTCTCGCGACGTCTGCTGCTAAAGGGTTCTTAAGAAAACATTGCAACAATGTCGATTTTCCTCTCTGTATCATGGTAGGATCGAAATATTTTTCGCTGCTGTGAATTATTGCGACTAATGCATGGGGTTGTAGGACAGATGCGAATATTAATACACTTCAGCTTCGTCGTCGTGAATTAATACTTTTTCTAATACAGCGCGCGCCTATACAGGCAATGGAGAAAAACCGCTATTTATTCTGCAACAAATCACTGAGCGGAAGTGCGCGACGCTATCTGGCGCTATTCCGACGTCATTTTGACACTTTGCTGACGTACAAAATTAATAGGGATTGTTTTGTTTAGTTTATGAACTCTTTAAAAGGGTAACATCTTCTGTGAAAAAAATGTACGATGTTGACGGAAAGTATGAGATATGAGGGATTGCCACACAAGAAAGAATATTTGAGTCATGTTGCGCAAAAGGTACCTTACCATTTTTGTGTGTCTTAATAACAAAGGCTGTGCATCCAAGCAGCTGATCAGAACGTCTGTTGTTCATGTAGAGAAAGACTAGACTGGCCAAATCTTCTGATGAAAGGATCTATAATCTTACTTATTTGAAAAAAAAAACAACAACAAAAAAAAAACAAAAAAAAAACAAAACAAAAAAAAAACAAAAAAAAAAACAAAAAAAAAACAACAACAACAACGAAAAGTCTATTAACAAGTCTATGTAATATCCATCTTATGTTCGTATATAGTGATATACTGTATATACCGTAAGTACATATATTGGGACAAACAGACCTGGGCAAACAGAGAAGACCCAGATGATACGCCACAGAGCGTGGCATCTCATCAGGGTCTACACTGCTTGCCACTCATCCAGCAATTTTAGACACATCAACAGTTAATAAAAGAGTCTTTTTCAAAGTTTAGAACAATTATGGTAAGAAGTTGAGGGTAAATATGGTGGTAGTGAAAAAAGGGGTTTGTAAGAGTATATTATAAGACGATTATTTTAGCAACTTTTCAGAACTCTCGAATTATAACCCCATTTCAATTTGTTATTTCTATCAAAATTGTTGGTCACTTGAAAACCAGAGTGTACGAAATAAATTGGTACGATAACCATTGAAAACAGGATTAAATTGCAGTGTAGCTAAGCATTTTATAAAACTGCAGAATCTTATTAGTGCAATCTTCAAATGACCGAAATATTAAAGTTTGAAGTATATGCAAGCATATACATTGACCGTGCTACAAGTAACCTTAACATGGACGAGAAACAAATTGACCCAGCGCATGACGAAACCTACAATAAGACCTGTGTGACCAGCAAAGACTCATATCAGCTTGTACATCCAACCTGCAAGGGTTCTCGTTTATCCCTCTGGATAGCCCGGAGGCTGTAGAAGGCACATGTGGTCAGCGAAGACTCTGATCAGACTGCGCAGATGCACAGGCTGATCTGAGTATTCGCTGATCGCACAAGCCTTATTGTAGGTTTTGTCATGTGCTGGCTTAAATGAAGTTCACTAGGCTTTATAAAGATGCAAAGCAGATATAATTGAACGGTCCCCGCTAGCATTCTTTATAAATCTATAGCGGGCCGTTATCGGCCCGTCAGGGTAGCTGACGGGCCGATAACGGCCCGCTGTAGATTTATAAAGAATGCTAGCTGGGGTGTGATATCCTATGGGAATATAAATTGTGCTCCATTGCTTGCCGAATTGTTTTTTATACACTTTTGAAGCAAAGTTTAAACAGGGTCTCATGAAAGCAGGCAAAAAAAAACAAAAAAAACAAAAAAAACAAACGCCTTGCACAACAATTCAATTTCACCTTCAGATACAAAGATGATGTATTATCTCTGAATAATTTAAAGTTTTCAGGGAACCTTGAATTCATCCACCCACGTGAACTTGAAATTATAGAGACATCTGAAACGATAATCTCTGCCTCATAATTGGATTTATACCTGTATATAAATAACGGAAAGCTCACTCCTAGCTTCACGACAAACGGGTTGACAGTGTACAGATTTAGAAAAATTGTGGAAAAATCTAACTTTTCGGAGCAAATCAGAAATCTAATTAACCATTATAAAACAATTGGCTAAAGCCTCGATATTATGAGGCAGACTGCATGCCTGGTTATCAACCCAATCATTGTTGATGGCAATGCTTCACTCAAATTTCACGACGGCGGTTCGGGCCTCAGACTCAATGACGACCTCTTCATAAAGCTTTAACCAGTGGGTTGGGGCTTGACGATATGTCTTTGGCTTGGCCCGCCGTGGTTCAACTATTGGTTTTCATTTACTCTGGCACACAGTAGAATTAGCCATGAGTACTTGTCTTTGTTTATCACAGTGATTAATTTAATTTTTATGTTTTCGCTTTGATGCATTGACTGAGTTGGGAGCCTTTATGCGAACCGAATTTTATGCATTTCTGTATTAAGAGTAGCATCGGGACCCAGGGTGAAGTTGACTGGCCGTAAAAGTGCTTTAAACCTCCGGTGGTTTATTCTACTGACCGATCTAAGGCGGTGGTCCCGGTGTTAGTCTTACTCTTTGTTGCTTTGTGGTTTATTCTACAAGTCGATTCGTTTTAAGTCTTGCCTTGTGTGATTTTGTTATTGTATTTGTTCAGTCCTTTTAGTATTGCGATTACCTCGCTTGGGGAAGAGAGAGCTGTAATCTTAGCGCTTTCCGTACGTTTGTTCGATTTGCGCTTGTTTGGTTTTGTCGGTTTCCTCTTCCTCTTGGTGTCTGGGATGGGCTGCAGCTTGTGATTGTGGCACTCCCTAGACTTTTCTCTTACCTTTTTTTTCAACTTTCCAACGATTTATTTTCCGTCTCTGAGCAGCAATATTCCTTCTGCACCAGCATACGACAGTTATTCCGTTATGCTAGAGCCTGCTCTGAGTATCATGACTGAGCGAGAAAGACTGCTCACTTACAACACTGCTGACTCAGGGATACCAAAGAACTAAACTACAGTCGAGCCTCGTTATCTCGAATCGCTTATTTCGAATTACCGCTTATCTCGAAGTGAAAATCTGGTCCCTGTTTTAACACGAAACTATGACGACAGGTAACAAAATAATGTGGAAAAGAGGAGAAATTGTTCCTAAGGAGCAATTTCTCCTCTTTTCCACATTATATATATATATATATATATATATATATATATATATATATATATATATATATATATATATATATATATATATATATATATATATATTCTAACTTCAGGAGTCAAATTACGTATTCATTTGTTAAATATGGTTGTTCAGTTTATTGTTTTCCTCACTCTCTCAACTCTGATATGTCGAGGTACGGATATCTCGAAGTGTTTCAGTGAGTCCCTTGGAATTCGAGATAACGAGAGTCAACACTTACGAAGTTCTATGAGAGGCATCGTAACCTTTTTAATCCCTCATCGTCTTGTATCTGATGTTTTTACTTTTCCCGTAGTTTCCCAAATCTCTGGTCAGGCCGATAGGCATGGTGGGCGGAGCATTTTTACCAAGTAATGCTTACTTTCCGTGGACGCCTGATTACACCCTATTAATTTGGGTCCATGTCTGTCTGTCTGGACATTCCTAATTTTGTTTTTGTGTATACTGACTTTATGATTTTCCGAAATACGATTTTAGCATGTTAACCTCAGACTAATGTATGGACCTCAGTCTGTTTTTGCGCGCACAGTGTTTAGATGGATTTAAGCTTTTAAAGCTGGGATTTGTTTGTCAAAGGTGGCACTGAAAGGCAAACGCCGCTGCTGTAAAGGCTAAGGTGAAACAGGATACCCGATTATCGGTGAAAGATATAACCAAGAATACCAGCATGATATCAGAAATCAGCGTTCAAACAACTCGCAAGAAATATTTGAGCTACAACGTGAGAAAACGTTCCTTCTGACATCGCGCCCAACGCGACTTAAATCAGCCTGCGCATCCACGTAGTCTGATCAGAATCACCGTTTTCCGCAACAAACTTTGCATACATACTATCCATGTCTGATAACAAACAATGGAATCGAAAAGATCAAAGACGCCCATGTAATGCATTGACACATCCAGCAATTTCAGACACATTCACAATTAATAAAACGGACTTGCTCATGTTTTAGCACAAGCATTGCAAGAAGGTAAGATGTCAGAAAATTTAGGGTACCGCAGTAACCCTAAGTATTAGGACAGACAGGCCTAAGCAAACAAAGTAGACCAAGCCGCAGAATCAGGGTCTACACTGTTTACCACTCCAGTCTTTACGACACATGAACAGTTAGTAAAATTGATCAAATTTTAGGACAAATATAATAAGGTGGTAAGGTGTCCAAAAATCTAGTGTACCGTAGAAACCCAAAGTACTGGAACAGGCAGGACTCTGAGCAAACAGTGGACACCCACATCAAATCCAGTAATTTTAGAGACATGCACAGGTTGTAAATTGGACGATCAAATTTTAGGACAAGGCTGATAAGGAATTAGCCCATTTACACCGAGTGGATTCTCTTACAATAACTCTTTGGGCCGACGCATTTCCAATAAAATGGATGTGAGGTTCTTTTTATTATAACCATGTTTCATAGAAATTCCTGTATTTAATGCCAACTGTGCAGACCCTGATCAGACGCCGCGTTCAGCGGCGTCTGATCTGGGTCTACACTGTTTGCAAATGTCTCTTTTATGGGACGCTAGGCGTAAAAGGGTTAAGATGTCCGAAAAGTTAGGGTAAATGAGGTATGAGTTCGAGGGGCTATATCTGGGATTTATGAGAGATTTACCAGTGATCTTTTATTTTTGTCTGGACCCCCATCTTGAGCAATCCGAATCTGGGCCCAGCTGTTCAAAGCGTCGTTAGCTTAACCATCTCGTTAGTGGTCAAAATCTTAACTGTTCTAGCGGGTACAATACCTAATTCACAGGTATTTTTGCTGAAAAAAATGTGAGTAGCTTTTGCAAATGCAAAAGCTGCTCACATTTTTTTTCAGCAAAATATTCCCGTATATGCTATATTTAATGATTAAAGTTTTAACGATACATTAACTAACGACATCGTTAGTTTTGAACCACTAGGCCCTGGTGTTTATTTTGCTCTAGCATAAGCATTAAGGATACTTGGGCCCAACCATTTTTCCTAAGCGCCCATCAAAGTTTCTTAAGTCCCATCAACATTTTGAAAAAAAAAATGCATAGGAATTGGACATGGGGCATTTACCCATTTTATGTGCTCCTACAATAGTCTTACATTATGTTTGCCTAATTGTTACCTCTTACGCGAAAGTATCGTAAAAATCAAATTGTCGTTATAACGAATTTGTCGTTGTATCGAGTGTCGGTATAAAGAGGATTGTCTGTACTAATTTAAAACCAGAAATATTCGTGGAATTCGAATATGAATTCGAGGAAGTAATGATTCATACTGAAAGTTTAATTTTGCAATTAATTTTGATGATACATTAGAGAATCCTGTTGAAAGAATTCGGGGAGAATGGTTTTATGGAAGCATGTGCCGTACTCATTCCAAGCCGTGATCTGCATTCTGTTGACAAAGAGCTGCTTGTTTGTCTTGATTTACATTGAGAAATTAATGGATACAACATCTGATGTACGGTTTGTCCAAATACAATCAGTATCACAAAGTTATTACGGCGCAATAGCACGGTATTCACTCTGTCAAAATTGATTTGCTTCCTTTCCGAAAATGGTTCTACTCTAAAAAATATTATAGTACACAAGCACTAAGCATTGAGGCATCTTTAGGGGAAAGGAAGCACTTTCAAAGGCGGCAACTCTGTCAAAATATATTAGCTTTCATTCTGGAAAGGGCTCTACTCTGAAAGGAAAGGTATCATAGCATACAAGCACTAAGTATTGAAGCATCTTAAGGGGAAATGGTGCACTTTTCAAGGGCGGTAACTCCTGTCAAAATTCATTTGCTTCCATTCTGAAAATGGGTATACTGTAAAAGGCAAGTTTTTATAGCACACAAGCAATAAGTATTGAATCATCTTAAGGGGAAATGGTGTACTTTTTTTCAAGGGCGGTAACTCCTGTCAAAATTCATTTGCTTCCATTCTGAAAATGGGTATACTGTAAAAGGCAAGTTTTTATAACACACAAGCAATAAATAATGAGTCATCTTAAGGGTAAATGGTGCACTCTGTCAAAATTCATTTGCTTCCATTCTGAAAAGGGGTATACTGTAAAAGGCAAGTTTTTTTTTTTTTTTTTTTTTTTTTTTTATAGCACACAAGCAATAAGTATGAGGCATCTTAAGGAAAAATCACTCTCAAGGGCGGTAACTATCAAAATTCATTCTGAAAATGGACCTACTGTAAAAGGAAAGTTACCATAGCACGCAAATGCCGTATTCACTCTTAGTATTGGGAATCTTATGGGGAAATGATACACGTTCAAGGGCGTTAAATCTTTTAAACTGTTTTGTCCCTTTCTAAAAGGGGTCTACTCTAAAAGGAAAGTTATTATAGCACGAACGTACCGTATTCACTCTGGAAGATCTTAAGGGGATATGATACATTTTCATGGGCGGTAACTCTATCGAAATCTATTTGCTTTTATTCTGAGAAGGGGTCTACTCCAAAAGGAAAGTTATCATAGCACGCAAAGTACCGTATTCACTCTAAGTATTGGGACAGCTTAAGGGGAAATGAAATATTTCCAAGGTTGGTAACTCTGTCAAAAATTGAAAAATCATAAGTTTCTTCTAAAAAGGGGATCTACTCTAAAAGGAAAGTTATAATAAGACGCTAGTGCCCGTCATCATTCGGGTATCTTAAGGGGAACTAATACGCATCAAGGGGATAAGCCCGTCCAAATTGATTTGCCTCTCTTCTGAAAATGGTCTACTCTAAAAGAAAGGAATTTGCTCCCGACGGGAGCAAATTCTTTCCTTTTAAAGTAGATTTTTTTTTCAAAAAAGGGACTGAGGATACAAAAAAAAAAAAAAAAAAAAGCAAACAAGAAGTCCCTTGTAAAAATTGCGAAAATCTACCAGATGTATCAGTTCCTTTAACTCCTTGCCATAATTCCACTTGGCTGCTTGATCATGTGTCTAAAACGTCTATAACAGCTGAATGACTGACACACCGTATAGATCTTGATTAGACGCCGCATTCTCTCACGTCTTATCTGGGTCTACATTGTTTGCTCAGGCCTACCTCATTAGATTACCTAGTGGTGTGTATAAACACTGCTAGATAAGTGGCAAGCAATGTAGACCCTGATCTGTGTCTACGTTGTTTGCTCAGGTCTACCTCATTAGATGACCTAGTGGCGTATAATTACATTGCTAGATAGGTGGCAAACAGTGTAAACCCAGATCAGACGCCGCGTTCTGCTGCGTCTGATCCGGGTCTACACTGTTTGCGAATATCTGTCTGTCCCAATACTTAGGGTAAATACGGGAAATCCTTTCATCACGAAAACATGCCTATATAATTTTGACCCCCTTATACCCCACTTTTATATAGTAAAACTGGGGTTTCAAGGGGTATACATTATTTTTCTTATTTCTGCTCAAAAACATAGATTGTGAGTACTCGATAGAACCGCCTCGGCGAGGCGGTTCTAACGAGTACCCACAATCTATGTTTTGAGCAGAAATATGAAAAATATCAGGTTTTTTTTTTTATCTGAAAATTTTCAGTTTTTGGAGGTTTACTTTTCTATATATTTGAATAGGCGTGTTTTCGTAATGATTTGAGCCGTGGTTCGAGGATGCATGAATGAAACATAAAGAAGAAAAAATGAAAAACTTAAAATACATCAATTTCGAGAAAGCGCCAGATTTTTTAGATCGATCTATCAAAAGCGTTACAGCTTTGATGTGGGTAAGACAGCCAATAGCAAAAATTAAAATATTTTGAGTACAAAGTGAGAATGAGTTGCATTAAACAGGCGCTTAATTCTAATGATAAATTTACCAAAACGTTCAGCGAATTAAATTTTTACTTTGACCGATTACGGAGAAATAATTCACTAGAGTTCTAAGGCTTCCGTGAAAAAATCGAGTGAGTGATAACTAACGAGATTTTTTTTATACGAAAGCCTTTGAACACGCATGAATTATTTCTCCGTAATCGATCAAAAACAAGCGAATAATCTGTTTATTAAATTTCTTACCACCACCCCAACCCCCACCCCACAATGTGCTTTAGTTGGATATTGTACATTTGTGACGCGTTCGAATTTCATATGCCCGGCCTTGAACTGCTGAACAAAAAAAACAAAAACAAAAAAAAAAAAAAAAAAAAAAAAAAACGTCGGATTTCTGTTCTAATTGAGACAATAAAGATCGCAAATCGTAATCATATTTTCAAACATTTCTCTTTGTATTGAACGCGTGTAAGCGTTGAAAGCAAAAGACCGCACAGTCTTTCAATAAATAAATTACTTACGCACAGAATTACGTCACTAATTAGCGCGTGGAAACAATCCATTTGAAGAAATGAAAAATTCACTGGTGAGCGATTACCTGGCTTTCTTTCACAGAGAAAAATAGGTAATTCATTGTAAAAATGTAATAAAAAGCTATAAATAATCCAAATGGTGATTTTTACAAAGACGGCAGCAATGTTTCTAGATTAATATCTTAGCAACAAGGCCATGAGATAGAGCTGTGCGGAATACCTTCAGCTCCTTCCACAAAAATAGAGTTATGCGGAATACCTTCGGATGTTTCGCAAAAATAGAGCTATACAGAATACCTTCATCTCTTTCCGCAAAAAAAATGAAGCTGATTGACTAGTTTTCAAAGCCCTAAAGATTCTTATATAAGACGTCCGCGAATAGCAGTCACAGAACAGCATGGTCATCCGCCATTAAGTACTTCCATGCAAATTGTGGAAAAAAAATAATAAAAAAACAACCTTCCAATTCGAAACAAATGAAAATTCTTTATATAGAAAGAAAGCAATATAAGGTATGGAGAATTATCGTTTTGCATTGTACTGACAGATTTTGTGTTCATTCAAATAACAAGTACATTTTCAGAGATTGTTTAGATATCCTGGCACCACTATAACATTTAACCCATTTATGCCGGGTGGACTCTTCTACCTTAACTCTTTGGACTAATCCATAAGTTAAGGGATATGGGATGCTCTGAAAGCCTGTTAAAATGGTTTACAAGTTACTCGTCCAACAGAAGACAGCGTGTTGTCCTGAATGGGCCGGCTTCTGAATGGACATTTATCACAGCTGGTGTGCCCCAAAGCTTAACTCTTGGACCGCTATTGTTCTTAGTTTACATAAATGACATAGTAAATGAGCTACAAGCTCATGTTAGACTATTCGCTGACGATACGAGTTTGTATATTGTTGTCGAAAATCCAAACAACGCGGCCATTACCCTAAACAATGACCTGAGTTTTATCAGTACATGGAGTGACGACAGGCTGGTTAACTTCAACGCCACCAAAAGTCTCTAGGATTCTGTCTCTGAAACGCGACCGGCCTCTTTATCCACTCCTCTATATGAATGGCGTTCTCGTCAGAAATACATCATCACACAAACATTTAGGTTTGACAGTCTTGCAAATAATTGTAGATGGACAGAACACATAAATAACATTACGAGCACTGCATGGCATAGGCTTAACTTACTACGTGTACTGAAATTTAAAATTAACAGGAATGCTCTCGAAAAAATGTACATTTTTTTTCATCAGACCCCTCCTTGAATACAGTAATGTAGTTTGGGACAATGCATCTACAGATAGTAAAAAGCAGTTAGAATCTGTACATAACGAAGCAGCTAGAATAATAACAGGTGCAACAAAACTTTGCAGCATAGCTAAGCTCCACGCGGATCTCGGTTGGGAAACTTTGCAAACTACACGCACGAAACAGAAACTTAATGTCTTCTATAAAATGATAAATGGTCTTACTTCAGAATATCTTCATACACTGCTACCACCAATTGTTCAAAATGCTACTTCCTACAATCTAAGAAATTCCAATGATATACGCAATGTTCATGCTCGTACAAATTTATTCTATTACTCATTCCTTCCATCCACAATCCGAGCATGGAATGAACTTTCTGACGAAATTAAGTCAGCCCCTTCTGTTGCTTCGTTCAAGTTTAGATTGAACGGAGACCTACATAAGCCTCCTAAATATTACAACGCAGGATCACGAATTGCCCAAATTATGCATGCTAGGATTCGAATGGAATGCAGCTCACTCAACTCGCATCTTTATAAGAAAAACATTGTACCAAGTCCCTCGTGTTCCTGTGGAGGCTTCGAAAGTGCGTATCATTTCTTCTTTCAGCGTCCCAACTACTCAGAGGCCAGACGCCGACATTTTCACAATAATCTAAATGACTATAATACTAACCAATTACTTCACGGTTTACCAGACGCTTCCAACACAGAAAATGAAGTTCTGTTCACCCAAGTCCAAGACTTTATAGTGCACTCGAAAATATTTCTTTGAAGTACTTGTTCGCTTGATGCATTGTCAATCAACAATGGGCAACACATTTAGCAATATATGAATGACATACAAAGCTAGCATGTCACACGTTTGTCAGTTGTGTAGTTTCATAACCGATGACTACGAAGATGCGCTTAACACTCTTGTAATCAACGAGTTGAATCACATTTAGCTCACTAAGTTACCAGGAATACGTTTATCTTCCAAAGCTAATGTAATACTACCTGATGCACTCTATCAACTGTCTCGACATATCTATAGCTGTTACGGGAACACTAAAGATCAAATCAATCGATCAACTTACTTTACCGAAAGAGGTGCAACATACTCCCTAGTTAATCATCATCATCATCAACATCATCATCATCATCATCATCATCTCGTTATTATTATTATTATTATTATTACATTTGCCAAATAATTGCCAACATGCTATGTTTCCATCTACTCTCCACATGTTATTACGCTGCTTTATAATTTTCAGGAGATGATTTACATAAGCTCTAAGCTTTTTATCAAATCCTGTACCATATAATACTATGCTATGTATATGTGAAAAATGTTGAATAAAATATTGTTTAAACTAACTCTTTGGACAGGTCCATTTCCTAGGGATGTCGGGTTCGTTTCCTTCTGATTATATTTTGTGTAAGTTTTCTTAACTCAATGCAAATAGTCCAGACCCTGATCAGACACAACGTTCCGTGGCGTGTGATCTGGTCTACACTGTTTGCCAATGTCCCTTTCATGGGGCGCCAGGCTTAAATGGGTTAAAGCGCTAAACAAATCTGTATTTTTTTTTGTTAGAGAAAATAAATCTTGGTATTTCATGTAAATCGTCTGCTACTCTGCTTTGGACATCTTTCGGAAAGTCGTATTTTGCCTGACATTTTACCATTACAAAAACATGCTTATTCAAATATATTGAAAATTTTACCACCAAAAAATGAAAATTTTCAGATAAAAAAAAAAAGTGAGAAATTTTTCATATTTCTGCTCAAAGCATACATTGTGGGTACTTGTTAGAAGTGCCCACAATCTATGTTTTTGAGCAGAGATAAGAAAATAATGTATATCCCTGCAAACCCCAGTTTTCCTATATAAAAGTGGGGTTTAAGGGGGGGGGGAGGGGGGGGGGGGGCAAAAATTATATAGGCATGTTTTCGTGATGCGCAGAAGAACTAAATTTGCGAATATTTTATTTGTCGTAACTACAAATGCACAAAAAAGTTTTATTCTAGCCATTCTTTTTGTCTTCTAAAAACCAAATATTTTTCCCATAAAAATTATGCAGAAACTGGTAGGGTGGGTAAATTAGAGGCAGGATTTCCACACGTTCCACTTGTTCAAATTTTCTGAATTTTTCTCATTATATTGTTATGAAACAATTAATTTAGCAGCCAGTATGCAAAGCTCACATACTCCATGGCAATCCATTAGAGGCATGTTTTACCAATTGTGAAGATGATGGAAATTCCCCCAAGTTTTTACTGGAGAGAAAGAGAAAAAAAAGACAATTAATGTAGGGAAAAATAAAGCGGAGGATATTGTAGTCATCATACACAATACAACAAGTCATACCTAATGTTTATATCAACTTTTGAAATGCTAGGTTCAGTATATGTGGTCTGCATATACGGGAAATTCTTATTTTCCAAATAATGCTTACTTTCCATAGACGGACTCCTGATTACACCATATTTATTTTTGGGCCATGTCCGTCTGTCTGAACATTCCTAATTTTGTCTTTTTGTATATCGACTATGTTGAACCCCGACTCATATATGGATCTCAGTACATTTCTAAGCTCATGGTATTCAGGTGGATTTAAGCTTTTAAAACTGGCAAATTGTCTGCCAAAGGCGAAATCCGCCTTGATAGATCTGAAACCTCCATTACCAATGCAAACATGGCTTTTGTAAAGGCTATGGTGGAACAGAATGCCCGATTATCCATTACGAAAACACGCCTATTCAAATATATAGAAAATTTTATCTCCAAAAACTGAAAACTTTCAGATAAAAAAAAAATCAGATATTTTTCATATTTCTGCACAAAACATAGATTGTGGGTACTCGTTAGAATCGCCTCGACGAGGCGGTTCTAACGAGTACCCTCAATCTACGTTTTGAGCAGAAACAAGAAAAATAATGTATACCCCTGTAAACCCCAGTTTTACTATATAAAAGTGGGGTTTAAGGGGGTCAAAATTATATAGGTATGTTTTCGTGATGTTGGTGAAAGATATAGAAGCAATAGTACCAGCATATGAGAAAACAGCGTGAAAACGATTCTCAAGAAGCATTTGCAGCACTTAAGAAAGATTTGAGCCGCAACGTGAGAAAACGTACCGTTTGACATGCGCGCACAACGAAGACTCAAATCACCCTGCGCTACCGCGCAGTCTGATCGGAATCTTCGTTTTATACAAGAAATTTTGCATACTTGGCTATTCAAAATGCGCCCAGTGAAGATTCTGATCAGCCTGCACGCATACGGGAAGGTACATTGTTTTACATTACGGCTAATTTGTGCTAGGTGGGTATCTCATTTGCTCACTGAGGAGTGCAAGAAACAGTGTCTAGAATGTACTCGGGATTCTTTAAAATATACAAAAACCTTTAATGGTAGATTATTTCTGACTTGAAGGGGACAAGGAAATCTAGGTGTACATGTTTGAGAGGGGCCGACAACAGAATGAAACCAGCAAAAGAAAACATCAAGCACGCCCATGTATTGGATAACCAAGTACGGTAAAGGATTTCGGTATCAAAAATCTAGAGTACCGTGATAACCTTAAGTACAGTCGACTTTCGTTATCTCGAATTCCAAGGGACTCTCTAAAATACTTCGAGATATCCATACCTCGACATATCAGATTTTGCAGAATTGAGGAAAAAATAACTCGGACAACCACATTTAACAAATTTATGTGTAACTGGACTCTTGAAGTTAGAGATATATTGAAAATATTGTGGAAAAGAGGAGAAATTGCTCCTTAGGAGCAATTTCTCCTCTTTTCCACAATATTTTTTTTACCTGTTGTTAGGTTTTCATGTTTAGGCAGGGACCAGATTTTCACTTCGAGATAAGCGGTTATTCGAGATAAGCGAGGTCGAGATAACGAGAGTCAACTGTATTGGGACAGAAGGCCTGAGATAACTAAAGACCCAGATCAGAATCCGCAAAGAGTCTACACTGTTTTCCACTCACCCAGCAATTTATGTCACGCGCAACGTTAGAAAAAACGGACTTGTTCAAATTTTAGGACAAATATGGTAAGGAGTTAAGGTGTCGGAAAATCGGTACCACAATAACCCTAAGTATTTGAACAGACAGGCCTGAGGAAACAGTGTAGACCCTGATCAGACGCTGCATCATGCAGCGTCTAATCAGGGTCTACACTGTTTGCCACTCGTCCAGCACTACTGGTTTTCATTTACTCTGGCACACAGTAGAATTGTTATGAGTACTCGACTTTGTTTATCATAGTGATTAATTTGAGTTTTGTTTACGCTTTGATGCACTGACTGAGTTGGGAGCCGTTTTGCGAACCGAATGTTTATGTATTTCTTTATTAAGAATAGCATCGGGACCCAGGGTGAAGTTGGCTGGCCGTAAAAGTGCTTTAACCCCCAACCCCCGGTGGGTTTATTCTACTGACCGTTCTAAGGCGGTGGTCCCGGTGTTAGTCTTACTCTTTGTTTCTTTGTAGTTTATTCTGCGAGGCGATTCGTTTTAAGTCTTGCCTTGTGTTATTTTGTTCTTGTATTTTTCAGTCCTTTTAGCATTGCGATTACCTCTCTTTGGGAAGAGAGAGCTGATCTTGGTGCTTTTCGTACGTTTGTCGATTTGCGCTTGTTTGAATTTATCTGTTTCCTCTTCCTCTTGTTGTCTGGAATGGGTTGCGGCTTGTGATTGTGGCACTCCCGGGACATTTCCCTTACTTTTTTTCAGATACATGTACAGGTAATAAAATGGACTTATTCAAAGAAAGTGAGACAAGTACGGTGAGGATTTAAGTTTTCCGAATCTTTATGCAGGGGCGGATCCAGGGTTTTTCAAAAGGAGGTCAAAATTTCTGAGGGTATTTGAATTGAATTATAGTTACCCTAAGTATAAGAACGGAAAGGTCTGAGCAAACAATTTAGACCCAGATCAGACGCCGCAGAGCGCGGCGTCTGATCAGGGTCTATACTGTTTGCCACTCACCCAGCAATTTTAGACACGTTCTTGGCTAGTAAATTGATGTTGTTGAAATTTTAGAATTATAAGGTGAAGAGTAAGGTGAGCGACCATTTATTAGAGTAAATATAGTATAAAAATTATCAAATTCAAAATTTCTGAAATCAAATTTTGAGTCAAACGTGGGTTCGACTGAACCCACTAACCCCCTCTGGATCCGTCCCTGTCATGGAAAATACGGTGAGCTTTAAGTTACAAAGAGAGAGAGAGCGATAATTCACACTTAAAGTTTAATTAAACAATTTGAGGAGACTTTAGAGAACCTTGATATGCTAGAGAAATTCAGGGGAGGGTTCTTTTCTGGAAGCATGTTGTGTTCTCATTCAAAGTCGTTAACTGCATTCTGTTGGCATAGAGCTGTTAGAAGCATGCCCTGATTTACAGTGAGAGGTTAATGGATACAGAATTTGATGCACGTTTTGTCTAAAAACAACCAGTGTTACAAAATTATAACAGCACGCAAATGCCGTATTCACTCTATTAGTATAGTCAGTTTGATAGAAGTTCCGTTATTCTCCGTAAATCTGATTGACATTAAGTAAGACGGACTTCGACTTCACATGACCAATCATTTGTAGGCGGAAAACAATGATGCGGACTGATTCTCTTTCTGTCTTCATCTCGGAGTGGTCGTTGCTTACAAAATTTTTCGATCCTCTATGGTACCTGATTCTTTTCGGATAACAACACTTTTTTTTCTTTTCTCAAAATATATAACCGGCACTATGTTTTTGTTGATCAGGGTCATTCAGACGCTTGCATAAAATTAAAGGCTTAGCCGATGATACTTTGAATAACAATACTTTTTTTCTTCTTTTCTCAATATATATATATATATATATATATATATATATATATATATATATATATATATATATATATATATATATATATATATGTATCTATATATAATCGGCACTATGTTTTTGTTGATCAGGGTCATTCAGACGCTTGCATAAAATTAAAGGTTTAGCCGAGGATACTTTGGGAAAATTGTATACGGGAAAGAATCAGGAACAGTATATAGGCAGAGATTCTGACATTCTTTCTTTCCGTTGCCTTGCAGGGGAAGTATCCCCGAGTAGCTTAAAGGGTCTTCTTTGAGGACTTTGCCAGGAGTTAAAGGGGCTTGGTATATTTAGAAGTATGAAAGATATACAGAAATATTAATGAAAACGTAGACGAGGAAATGTGTATACAGGGAAATTTGTATATGGGAAAGAATCAGGAACAATATATAGGAAGAAATTCTGACATTCTTCCTTCCCGTTTCCTTGTAGGGGATGTGTTCCCCGGGTGACTGAAAGAGTCTTCTCTGGAAAGTTTGCCAGGAGTAAGAGGGGCTTGATATATTTAGGGGTATTAAAGATCTACAGAAATATTATTGAAAACGTACACTTTGAAAATTAGTATACGGGAAAAAAATCAGGAACAGTAAATTGGGAGAAATTCTGACATTTTTCCTTTCCGTTGTCTTGCAAGGAAGGTATGCCCGCGTTTCTTAAAGGGTCTTCTTTAGAGACTTTGCCAGGAGTAAATTGGGCTTGGTATATTTAGGAGTATTTAAGATATACAGAAAGAAGCACCGATACATTAATTATCAGAATTTCACAGAATAAATCGCAGCTTTGCCGTATTTCTAAATAGCTATCAAAAGCTTCACGGAATGAATTTGTACATACAGATGTGATTTATTCTGTGAGGTGATAGAAAGGTGCATTTTACAAGATTTTAAAATGCAAGCGTCTCGTTGACATTGATCATGTACGTAATACTACGCAATTTCATCAGGAGGAAAACAAGTCAGACAAAATTTCTCGTGTTGATTTTTTACTGGAAAGAATCAGGATATAGCCGACGATGGAAATACCCATCAATTGTATACCGCTGTTTGTATACATTTTTAGCAATGGATTTTTTTTAATCAATTTGTATTCCTGTTATATTGACGGTTCACGGGTGCCGCCAATGATATGCGTCTTCTGCTCTGGGTCTGCACTGTTTACCCAGGCCTACCTCATTATACTACCTAGTGGTGTGTATAAATACTGCTGGATATGTGGCAAGCAGTGTAGACCCTGATCTGACACTATTTGCGAAGGTCTGTCTGTTCGAATACTTAAATACGGTAAATCCTTTATTTCAGCTATGGTTTGACATTGCATGTTAAAAACATAAAAAAAAAAAAAAAACACTCACACACACACACACACACACACACACACACACACACACACACACACACACACACACACACACACACACACACACACACACACACACACACAAAAAAAAAAAAAACACACACAAAAAAAAAACAGACAACTTAAAAGTTCGTTAATATCAAGCAAGCGTCTGATTTAGAGATCACTCTATCAAACCCGTTACAGCTTTGATGAGGCTAAGACAACTTAATTAAATCTTTTGAGTACAGAAAGAGTATACGTTACTTTAAACAGGCGCTTAATTTTAATGATAAATTACCCAAAGCTCGGCGTATCGGCGTATCGACCAAATGGTGGGGTTTGCAAGGAATATGGCAATGCTTCTAAATTTGTATCTTAGCAACTAGCCCGTTAGACAGAGCTATGAGAAATCTTTCCGCAGAAATGAAGCTGATTGGCTAGTTTCTAAATCCCTTAAGATTCTTATCCTAGGCAATCAAAACAATGTGGTCAGTCTCCATTAGATTCTTCCATATAAACTATAGAAAAGGGCTTTAAAATCGAAACAAGTGAAACTTCTTAGTATACATAGAAAGGAATAAAAGCTAGGGAATGTTTTTTTTTTTTTTTTTTTTTTTTTTTCAATGTATTAACCGCACGATCTGGGGTGGCTGCCAAACCGCCATCAGATTTAACATACCGTTCTCCTGTTACTACCTATTTAATAACTACCTTTCAAATAGTTCTGTGCTAACGCTGACAATGCTAAATTCCACAATCAAACAGATTAGCATTAGTAACGACCCGCCTCATTATTGCCTGTGCCTCTGCTTAGCCTCGAGCTTTTAGCGAGTTCTTTGGCTAGATCTTGTCAATATTAATGTGTATACATCAGTTTATCAAACAATTCATCTTCTCGATGACTGATGGCTATTTCCGTATTTTGGTCTCAGCGTAGCCTCGGTCAATGGAATAGACATTTGGCAAGCCTATTGGCTAGAGCTTGTCGGTAATAATCTGTGTGCGGATATCTATCAAAGTATTCCTAAGGTTTCAAGTGTTACGGGTATTTTCGCTGTCAAATTTTGCTCTCGGCATTGCCTCGGTCAAGGAACAGTTGCATTTGGCTATTTCTTTGTCTGGACCTTGTCAATATTATTGTGTATATGAAATCTCTTATTAAAATACCCCACCTGATTGAAGACCTATGGCGATTTCCATATTTTCACAATTTCTTTTGCTTCGGCGTTGCCTTGGTCAAACAAAAGTGGCATTTGGCAAATGTTTTGGCGAGATCTTGTCGGTATCTATCTGAATGCCAAATTAACCAAATTTATAAAAATATTCCCAATAGTTTTAGCTCTATAGCCATTTCGCTAACTGACCACGGGCGGACGAACGTACAGATGGACTCACATATATGATTTGATTATAGGACTCCCTTCGAAAGTCAACCTTTCAACCAGTCGACTTTTTACGGATTGTGCAATATTCAGTAAACATATCCCAAGGAAAATTTTCACTTACTGTGACAGTTTCGGTTCTCATCGAGAACCATCATCAGACTGTGACCTTGACCTCGTGACGTCACGTTACTTGGACTGATTACCACTTAACTAATTCCTAGTGGTAAAAAAAGGCCTGTAGATGTTGCTCAGGTTGTATGCCCCTCCCCCTCTCCCTGGTCCCGGTTCAAGACGTGTGGACTGACTGATCCTGATAGCTTCTTTGAGGCTCTAATTATTCTGCCTGTCAACTACTTTTACCCCCTCCCAACTGATGACATAGTTAGCCTTAGTGATATGATCCGTCACTGCACTTTTGTAAAAACAGATTTTAGATGACTTCCGTTCTGACCGGGAGTATACTTGTGGTATATTTTTGGCATCTTTCTGGTATGTTTCCTTATTTTTCCTCTTCATAGGTGCGCAACATCTGCAGGCCTTTGTTTACCACTAAGAACGAGGCTAGTGGTCCGCAGTCCAAGTCCCGAGGTCAAGGTCACAGTCTGATGATGGTTCTCGATGAGAACCAAAACTGTCACAGTAAGTGAAAGTTTCCCCTGGGATACGTTTAATGAATATTTAGATTAATGTGATATTCTATCCTGATAAACCATTTCAGTGAATTATACATACTGACGCTTATAAATAGCCGTATAAGTAAGTAAGACCAAAGAAACTGAACAGGTTTTCACGCAAACTGTCTCCATTGCATGTAATATCAGATCCTATTTAAAAAAAAAAAAAAAAAGGAAAGTACGTCGTCTGCTGAATCAGCCCTGAGACTGTAAAAGGTTCAATAACGCTGATAATGACCTTTGTAATAATGGATGAGTCTCTGTTGTTAATCTGACATTTATGTTCTTTGAAAACATTTTGAGCTAAGTGTAAAAAGAATGGCTTTTTTTCTGACCAACCCAATAAGAATCTGCGTAAACAACTAAAGGTTAAAGGGTGCTGTAGCTTAGCTCTCATAATCTTAGCATATCCTTGTGACCTTAATGGAAATGGGTACTCTTTCAGGGGAGACAATTCTTTCAAAATTAACGTGCCTCTTCTAAAAGTAGGTCTTCTCTAAAAGGAAACAATTTGTTCCCAAGGGATGCAAATTCTTTCCTTTTAGAGTAGACACAGTTTTCGAGTAGACTCATTTTAGAAAGATATTGGTATGCAAGCATGCAAACAGTAAGTCACAAAAGTTGTCTCCCTTGTAAAATGGCTGAAATATACCTAATGCATCTAGTCCTCTTAAAGGAAGAAAGATCCTATGAATATGCACATTTTCAAACTCCATAAATTTATATGATGCGCGCGGTGCAAAATGATATTTTCGGAGTACATGCGAACATCGCGGATTGGCTTGCATTATGGTCGCCAACTGAAAATTAAGGACCTTGACTTCTTGACTTAAGGCCTATCTCCTTGTCAAATACCATTGGTAGCTCTCTTGAAAAAAAAATCACAAACATGTCTTCAACTTCATGATTGATAACGAAATCTTAACAACTCTACAATCCGGTTTCATCCCTAGATATTTCAGTCTGTGGGTATAAATGGTGCGCTTCTACAGTGGTTTACAGACTATCTTCATAACAGAAAACACAGAGTAGTTCTACCTTGCGTAGCTTCTAATCAGTCTGAAAATAAAGCAGGAGTTCCTCAAGGATCGATTTTAGGTCCACTTGTCTTTCTTTTATCTATCAAAGACATGGTTATCAACATTCAGTTTTCTATAAAACTTCTTGCAAACGACACAAAATAATTGTAGAAAACCCTACTGTAGCAGCTGAGCAATTTATTGCCGATTTCTTTAGATTATATTTGTTTTCATATAAAACAAATCAACCCATATCCCCCACCTGTCGAAATTAAAACAACAGCAAATCATAGATGTTAACTCGAACAAACATCTTGGTGTTGTTTGCTCAAAAGACTGCACTAGGCATTTAAAGTCTATCAAGTCAAAAGCCTGCTACCGTACATTACGAAAACACGCCTATTCAAATATATTGAAAATTTTACCACAAAAAAAATGGCAATTTTTCAGATAAAAAATTCTGATATTTTTCATATTTCTGCTCAAAACATAGATTGTGGGTACTCGTTAGAACTGCCTCGGCGAGGCGGTTCTAACGAGTACCCACAATCTATGTTTTTGAGCAGAAATAACAAAAATAATGTATACCCCTGTAAATCCCAGTTTTACTATATAAAAGTGGGGTTTAAGGGGGTCAAAATTACATAGACATGTTTTCGTGATGACACTATAATGAAGAAGTTAGAATCTGAGCTTGACAGAAAATCTCTGGAGACAGTCTACTTTTCATTTATACGCCCATTACTTGAGTATGCTATACGCTTTGCGTATGGCATAACTGTACCCAATTTGGGGTTAATGAACTTGAGAAAACTCAAAATGAAGCTGCCCCTGGGCTACAAACTTGTGTCTATCACATCACGAAAACATACCTATACAACTTTGACCCCCTTAAACCCAACTTTTATATAGTAAAACTGGGGTTTAGAGGGGTATACGCTATTTTTCTTATTTCTACTCAAAAACATAGATTGTGGGTACTCGTTAGAATCGCCTCACCGAGGCGGTTCTAACGAGTACCCACAATCTATGTTTTGAGCAGAAATATGAAAAAAAATAGAATTTTTTTATCTGAAAATTTTCAATTTTTTGGTGGTAAAATTTTCCGTATATTTGAATAGGCGTGTTTTCGTAATGGAACTTGAGAAAACTCAAAATGAAGCTGCCCCCGGGCTACAAAACTTGTGTCTATCAACTCACGTACTCTAGAAACTGGCTTTTACTGTAGAAACTGGCTGGGAAACACCAAAAATGACCTTGCACCAGAATATTAAATTGTTTTGGTACCTCCAACTGTTAGGAATACAAATCCATACCAGCAAAAATCACAATTATACTATAACTTATTTCTTTCATCAACAGTCAGAGACTGGAATTAATTACAACTTGAGGTACGATCATCACCAAACCACTTTCATTTTACTAGGCAGGAAATCGTCATGGGCAAATGCGTCATACCAGGCTAAGAAGTTTAATTGTAATGCGCTTCAACAACGTCTTTTTTTTTCCAAAAAATTTTGTTGACAATTCATTCTGTAGTTGTGGTCAACTGAAGTTACAAAGCATTACCTGCTGAAATGCAATCGGTTTAATAATCTTAGAGTTGTATTTATGGACACTGTTTCCCATATACATGTATGTCAACCTACACTACGAACACAACTTTTTGGTAGACTTAAAATCAGCAGATATTCTTATCCGTACAAGACTTTATCTTAAAATCTAAACGGCCCCCCTTGACTGATTAGAATTCACAAGTTAAAGGGACTCTATTCAGTTTAAATGTAATCCTCAAATATATATCTACCGGATTTTCTTCTACTTCTGTAGATTTACTGTTAGCTAAAACTTATTGTATTTTATTTAAAACATCTATGTTTTGAGGAGAAATAAGAAAAATAATGTATACCCCTGTAAACCCCAGTTTTACTATATAAGGGGTTTAAGGGGGTCAAAACTATATAGGCGTGTTTTCGTGATGTGCTGTAATTGTTTTTTTTTCTTCTTCAGATTTCAAACAGCAGAAACTTTCAAATAAATTTTGTTACCAAGAGTAGTATTATTAGCGTTTGTATACGTGTATATACAATGTACTATATGCATTTCAAATCGTATGTTTATATTCTGTATTTATCGTCAAAGTGGGATACAGAGTCATATAAGTCTAAAGACTTTCTTCTGTATCCCATTTGTATATGTCTTACGATGTTGAATTACTATTAAATATATATGTTTGTATGAATTACACAAATAAAATATTGTGTAACACTTAGCACTCAGGGCCCAGTTGTTCAAAGCTAACGACGTCGTTAGTTAACGATTTGTTAAAATTTACATCGAGTGATACGCAAATATGCTGAAATTTTTTGCTGAAGAAATGTGAGTAGCTTTTGCAGTTTTTACTGAAAAAATGTGAGTAGCTTTTGCAGTGCAAAAGCTACTCACATTTTTTCAGCAAAAAATTTCAGAAAATTGTATATTGAATCTGCTAAAATAGTTAACGAAATGGCCCTTAACGAGCTCGTTAAGCTAACGACGCTTTGAACAACCGGGCCCTGGGTAACATTTTCAGCGGACGACATATTGAATTTTTTTTTTTTTTTTTTTTTTTTTTTATCTAATTGTAACAAGAATACAGGTTTTGATATTTCACGCAAATTGTCTCCATTGGAGATAATTTGCATGAACTGTCAAATCCTGTTTTCTAGGAAAAATAAGAAAATATCAATTTGTCGACCGCTGAATTAGCCCAGAGCGTGGTGAAGGTTTAATAAAGCGGTACAGATCAAGATCAGTCCGGGAGAAAAATAGGTCAAACTTGTCTGGTCTTTCATTATTTGTTGTTCCTCGACTCTCCTTGGGAGGGCTGTGCTTCGTGATTGTGGCATTTCCTTGGTATCTTCACTCATATTCTACACTCATATTTTTTTATAAAACTGTGAGGAAAATGTCTCAACGTGAGAAAATATTCATTTGGACATGTGCATCCAGTGAAACCTGCGACGCGTATGCACGAGCGCAGTTCAAACAGAGTTCTCTGGGCGCATCGTAGAAGGCCAACGATTCTAGGGTTCATTACGAAAACATGTCTATCCAAATATATTGAAACTTTTACCACCTAAAAATGAAAATTTTCAGATAAAAATTCTGATATTTTTCTTATTTCTGATCAAAACATAGATTGTGAGTAAACCCCAGTTTTACTTATAAAAGTGGGGCTTAAGGGGGTCAAAATTATATAGGCATGTTTTCGTGATGTTCTGCAGGTGGAACATAAAGATTATAAACAGACTACGAGGGTACAATAAACTGGTTGATTTGAGTATTCGCCGGTGCACCTATCTTAATGTATTTTAAGTCGAGACTCGAATCTAATGTGCTTTACTTTTTATTTAACGGTCTGGGCCCGGTTGTTCAAAACTTAACGAAGTTGTTAGCGAAGCGTCACGTATTTCTATCTTGAAATGTGCCAAATACAATGATATTTTTGATTAAAATCATGTGAGTGGCTTCTGCATTGCAAAAGCTACTCACAGTTTTGCAGCATAAATATCAATGCATTTGAAAATACCTTAGCTGTAACAGTTAATGAAATTGTATTAACAAGCTCGTTAAGCTAACGATGCTTTGAACAACTGGGCCTTCCATGCTAGGTAAAATTTCAGCAGATATTTTAAAATATGTTTTCTTATTTTCCCAGAAATGTTTTGACATTTCATGCAAATTGTCCCATATTTTTTTTCAGCTCTGGCATTTCATGCAAATTGTCTCATAATCTTACTTTCCCCGGAAAATAGGCTTTGTCATTTCAAGCAAATTGTCTCCTTAGGGGAAAATTTGCAAGAAATGTCAAAGCCGATTGTCTTGGGGGAAAAAAGTAAGAACCGTCAACTTGTTATCTGCTGAATTAGCCCAGAATGTCGTAAATGTTGAAATATCGCCAAAGTTACTGATATGAATGAAATAAAAAGTATTGACACAAGTATTCTGCAGCTATTTAAGGAGAATGGGTACACTTTCAAGGGAGATTCTATCAAATTGTTTTTTTTCCTTGTGAAAAGGATCTCTAAAAGGAAAAAAAATTTCTCCCACTGGACTAAAATTCTTTCCCTTAAGAGTAATCTCTTTTTCAGAAGGGAGACAAAACCACTTCGACGGAGCAGCCTCCCCTAAAAGTATAGCAATGCCTCTTAAGTGCTGTATTGTGGTTGTAAAACATATCTACAACTGCAACTGCACTCACTGTGCCAGAGATATCACAGGCAAAATAATCCCACATGCCAACAATAGAATCTCTAACAACAAGGTACAACCACACCTATTTCATTATCCTTCAGAACTCGTATGACTTCTGCCGTACGGCTTCTTGGCTCTCTTTTCCATTCACAAAGCTCAGACATGATTTCTGGTAAGATAAACGAATGAGACGTTTGGTTATTATATTAAATGGCTATACAAAGGAGATACGTCATCTCATGTGCGCACCTCGTTTGAATTTTTATGTTTTAGCTAGAATGTGTCCAAATTAATTTATATAAAGATATTAAAGTACTTATCAAACAAATTCTGTTAACACATATTACACTATTTTTAGTAAGTAACTATATGTTTTAGGTCTATTACCTATTTTTAAAAAAAAATGCGAGAACTGATCCTTTCTGTCTCAATGTATAGTAAATAAATAAATGTTTAACGCTTAGCATTCCGGGTAAAATTTTCAGCAGACGATATTTTGAAATATTGTATTCTATTTTGTTTCCCAGAAAATAAGCTTTTAAACGTAAAAGCCTATTTTCTAGATAAAACAAGAACATATCATAATCTGTCGTTTGAATTTTACGGTTACTGTTAACAGATTGTGTGCTGGGTAGAACTTTCACCAAGCAGCAGTCTGAAATATGTTTTTGTTTTCACAGCAAGGAGGGTTTGCAGCCCTGCTAACTACATTGCTGTCGTATCAATGACGCCATTCAAACCGAGATCCATTTATGTGTTTATTGTTTCCATGGGTAATCTTCATATTGCATCCTGAGGAGACAGTTTACATGAAATGTTAAATTCTGAAATGTAAATTCTGCGTCAAATAAGAAAAAAAGCCATCAATTTCTTCTGCTGAATTTGCACAGATCGTGCTAAAGCTTAAATCATATTTAGAAAGGTATACAATAGGTAAGAATATAAGGGAACTACTCAGGAGAAGCCACAATTTTGAAGTGCAGGCTTCCCGAGCACCAAAAGAATGAGAGATGAGGAACAAGCTTATCACGAGAACATACCTATATAATTTTGACCCTTTAAACCCCACTTTTATATAGCTTAACTAGGGTTTACAGGGGTGAACATTATTTTTTCTTATTTCTGCTCAAAAACATAGATTGTGGGTACTCGTTAGACCCGCCTCGCTGAGGTGGTTCTAACGAGGACCCACAATCTATGTTTTGAGTAGAAATATGAAGAAGATCTGATTTTTTATCTGAAAACTTTCAGTTTTTGGTGGGGAAATTTTCTATATATTTGAATAGGCTTGATTTCGTAATGTTTACAAAACAAACGCCACTTATGAAACAAAGAAGAACTACAACAGAGGAACCGGCTTGCAATGGTCGTAAGCGGCTTGCAATGGTCAGTAGAAAAACTACTTGAGTTTTACTCGCACAAAACCTCCCCCATAATCCATTGCAGACTGAATAAACTCCCCCGCATTATATACTGGAAGGTTCTGATTTCGATTTGAGATATGTGAGGCTATGTGATACATGTATTACTAGAGAAAAATGGTAGAGCTATTTACAAACAGTGGAGACCAAGATCAGATGCCGCTTACCCTTTAAGGGGTTTCCAGGCTACAATGGGTTAATTCTGATATAGCTCGAAATTACAAACATATGTTCGATCCGTAAAGGGGTTAAGGGGTCGTCTAATTCATCAGTAAAACATCACTGCCCAAAACAGTGTGATGAAACAACACAAAGGACTAAATGGCGATCTGATGATAGACCATCACGAAAACATGCCTATAGAATAGTGATCGCCTTAAACCCCGCTTTTATATAGTAAAACTAGGGTTTACAGTGGTATACATTGTTTTTTCTTATTTCTGTTCAAAAACATAGATTTTGGGTACTCGTTAGAACCGCCTAGGCGAGACAATTCTAACAAGTACTGTTATATAACAGGGTGTTCAGTTGTTTTAAACAACATGTTTACTATGTTTCCATAAAAAGCTTTATTTACTATGTTTCCAAAAATAACTTTCTAGAACAGCATGTTTACAATAACATGATGTTTACATCCTTGATTCTGGATTGAGTTATTTTTGGAATGTCATGGAAGATTTAGAAGTTTCTTGATTGGAACTGGAAAGTAAGAGATGCTTGTAGTAAATTCTTTTTCTAGAACCTTCTTTGATATTATATAAAGAGAACAGATTTTCATCTGGGCATCTTTGTATACTTTCACTGGAAATTATTCTATACTGGATTACTTTACTATTTTATTCATTCTGGACTTAAATTCTGAATTCAGGAACATTAAATTGTGGGATCAGAAACTGATATTCAAAGGATTTGTTTATAAATTCTCATGGATTATTTCAGAGGGACTTTGTGACAAAAACTTGAAAGGTACTGTCTACTTACATTCTTTTGTTTTGAATCTTGTCTTATTTTTTTGTGGAATAAATATTGTTAATAATTTAAAACTTGTTGCCGGTTTCACTTTCATTTCTTTCTCGTTACGCCTGGCTCGTAACAGAAATTGGGGGCTCGTCCGGGATCGAACATTTTCTTGAGCTAAAACAAGTTTGAGTTTTTTAAAGAAAACAAATATTGACTTTTAAAGAAGAAAAAAAAGAAATATTTGTTTGCTATAAAACAAGTACTGACTTTTAAAAAAAATTCAGTAATTATAAAAATCTTTATTTGATAAAAAACAAGTACTGACTTTCAACAAAATATAACAAGTACTGACTTTTGAAAAATATCAATAAATAAACTCTGATTGATAAATTTACTTGATAAAACCAGCAAAAAGCAATCATGTCATTTGACCTTCAAGCTTTTATCACTGCGCCTTCGCAGGAGCTGTTAGATTTGGCCAAAAAGTCTGATTTGTTGGATATTGCTGCTCACTATGAACTGACTACCGTCAACAAGTCCATGTTAAAACAGGAAATAAAAAATATTTTGGTTCAATTTTTGGTTGATAAGGAAATTCTTGATTCTTCTGCTTTGTCTCTTGTTCTCGTAACTCAGACAGGTTTGCATATGCGAGAGCTTGAAATTCAGAAGCAAATTGAGTTAGAAAAATTAAGATTAGAACAAGAAAGGCAAATGCAGAAAGAAAGAATGGAAATGGAAGAGAGAGAGAAAGAAAAAGAAAGACAAATGCAGAAAGAAAGAATTGAAATGGAAGAGAGAGAGAAAGAAAAAGAAAGACAAATGCAGATAGAAAGGGAAAAATTAAAATTTGATACAGAATTAAGAATGAAAGAATTAGAAATGCAAAATATGACGGTAAAACGGCAACCTTTAGACTCTGGCGTTCATTTTGACATTACCAAACACATCAGATTAGTTCCCCCTTTGCAAGAAAAAGAGGTTGACAAATATTTTCTTCATTTTGAAAAAGTAGCAGAAAATTTAAAATGGCCAAAAGAGCATTGGACCTTGCTTTTGCGAAGTGTTATAATCGGGAAGGCTCGAGAAATTTATACTCAGCTGACTGTCGAGCAGAGCTTCAGGTATGATACTGTAAAGGAATTAATTCTTAAGGCTTATGAGTTGGTCCCTGAGGCTTACAGGCAAAAATTTAGGAACTGTAAGAAAGAAAATGAGCAGACCCATGTAGAATTTGCTAGAACTAAAGAACAGCTATTTGATAGGTGGTGCTCTTCAAAGAAAATTGGCTCCGATCATGAAAAACTTAGGCAGCTCATGCTTGTAGAGGAGTTCAAAAGGTGCATAAATTCAGACATTAAGTCCTTTTTAGATGAGAAACAGGTTTAAACTTTGGAAGCTGCAGCTAGACTTGCAGACGATTATGCTTTAACGCATAAAGTTTCCTTTATTAATAAGTCAAATCCCTCTAGAAGACCTTTTTTCCCACAATCAGGATCCATTCATAGTCCCAGTAATCCATCTGGCAATTATAGCCAAACATTTACTCCTAAACCCAAATCTTCTGGTGAAGGCAAGGATCAAAATCCCTTATCTCAACCAATTTGCAATTATTGCAAAAGGACAGGTCATATTATATCTGAATGTTTACATTTGAAAAGAAAGAAAGAAAAACAAGAGGGGCTTAAACCTACAGGCCTTGCCTCTTTACGGTCAAAACCACAGTCATGTGTTAAGGAGGAAGATCCTATCCAGACCAAAAGGCCTGAGACTGATTCTGTTATGGAGATTTATGAACCATTCTTATCAGATGGTTTTGTGTCACTAAATAGTGACTATGCCCAGTCTACCCCAATTAAAATCTTACGAGATACTGGAGCTTCTCAATCCCTTATTTTAGCAGATACTCTGTCTTTTTCTGAGAAGACTTCTTCTGGAACAAGTGTCCTTATTCAGGGTGTAGAGTGTGGATTTGTTAATGTTCCTCTTCATAACATTTATTTATCCTCAGACTTGGTAACTGGTTTAGTGGCTGTTGGTGTTCGACCTTCTTTACCTTTTAAAGGTGTTCACTTACTGTTAGGCAATGACTTAGCAGGAGATAAGGTTGTGGTAAACCCACTTTTGACTAACATACCTTGTATTGATCAGCCATCTGATCCCATTGAGCAGGAAATCCCTGATCTTTATCCATCATGTGCCGTTACAAGGGCCATGGCTAAGAAAGCAAAACAGAATGATGGGGACATTGATTTAACTGATACCTTTTTGGGTCAGTCTTTTAAACACCAGATTATAAATTCTCTTTCACCCAGCCTGTCTGGCAAGCAGACAGACTTATGTGACAAGTCAGAGTCCAGTTATTACTCTTCAATATTAAATGACCAAGGTCAGTGTCATGACTTGGTGTCAAGGTCACAGCTTTGTAAGGAACAGCATAATGATCCTGAAATTTTGCCTTTACTTGAAAGGGCTTTTGATGAGAAAGAAATAGATCAAGTCCCTGTCTGTTTTTATGTAAAAAATGGCATTTTAATGAGAAAATGGCGTCCTCCTGATGTCTCAGCAGAAGACGAGTGGACTCTTAACCACCAAATAGTGGTCCCAAGGGTTTATCGCCCTGAAATTTTGAACTTGGCCCATGACAGTCCCATGTCAGGTCATTTAGGTATAAATAAGACCTATCACAAAATTCTCAACCATTTTACTAGCCAGGGTTAAAATCTGACGTTTCTCAATTTTGTAAATCTTGCCGTACTTGTCAGATGGTAGGAAAACCCAACCAGACAATACCAAAAGCTCATTTACAGCCCATTCCTGCTTTTGATGAACCTTTTAGCAGAATAATTATTGACTGTGTTGGTCCCTTGCCCAAAACAAAGTCAGGTAATGAATATCTTCTCACTATAATGTGTGCTTCTACACGTTTCCCAGAAGCCATTCCACTTAGGAATATTAAAACTAAGAACATTGTTAAGGCTTTGGTAAAGTTTTTTACATTTGTAGGTCTCCCAAAGTCTGTTCAGTCGGATCAGGGCTCTAATTTTATGTCTGGAATTTTTCAACAGGTCATGCACGTTGGGCATTTCTCAATATAAATCGTCACCTTATCATCCTGAAAGTCAAGATGCCCTTGAAAGATTTCATCAGACACTGAAAAATATGATCAGATCATACTGCTTTGATACTGAAAAAGATTGGGATGAGAGCATCCATTTGTTGTTGTTCGCTGTTAGAGAAACTGTTCAGGAATCTCTTGGTTTTAGCCCATTTGAGCTGGTATTTGGCCACACTGTGCGTGGACCTTTGAAACTTTTGAAAGAGAAATTTCTCTCAAATGATGACAGTTCTCTGAACTTACTTCAGTATGTATCAGATTTTAAAGACAGACTGTCTAGAGCTTGTGAGGCTGCTCGGACCAATCTTAAGTCAGCACAAAGGAAAATGAAACGTTGGTATGATGAAAATGCGAAAGAAAGAAAATTCATGCCTGGAGACAGGGTACTTGCTCTTCTGCCTATTCCTGGCAAACCATTACAGGCCAGGTATTACGGCCCTTACACTGTAGATAAACAGATTAGTGATATAAATTACATTGTTAACACTCCTGGGAGACGCAAACAAAAACAGTTATGTCATGTTAACATGCTTAAACAATACAGAGATAGGGATAGCTCTTCTGTTACACCAATTAGTGTTGTAAGTTCGGTCCCTCAAGAACAAAGTGAAATGAACTCTGAAGACATAAACTTGACCAAATCTGATCCTGCTTCATCAAAACTTCAGAATTCTGACATTCTAAAGGATCTCGACCAGAAACTTTCACACCTAGATCCAGTCCAAAGAAAGGAACTGAAACAGTTGATTCATCAATATGAACACTTATTTCCGGATATTCCTACAAGGACAAAATTTATCATGATGTGAATGTTGAGGACTCACAACCTGTCAAACAATATCCATATAGAATGAATCCAACAAAACAAAAATATCTTAAGGAGGAAATTCAGTATTTGCTGGACAATGATTTCATTGAACCAAGTCAAAGTGAATGGAGTTCACCTTGCATTCTTGTGCCAAAACCTGATGGAACATATCGGATGTGCACCGATTACAGGAAGGTCAATAATTTGAGTAAAACAGACTGTTCCCATCCCAAGAATGGATGATTATATTGACAAAATTGGAAATTCAAAATATATAACTAAATTTGATCTTCTGAAAAGATTTTGGCAAATTCCTCTCACAGAAAGAGCTAAAGAGATCTCAGCATTTGTTACTACTGATGGATTATATCACTATAAAGTAATGCATTTCGGAATAAAAAACTCTCCAGCAACATTTCAACGCTTAATCAACACCATAATAGCTGGAATCGAGCATTGCGATGCTTACATCGATGACGTCATCATACACAATGATGAATAGGATCACCATCTTGGAACTATCAAAGTATTCTTTGATAAACTAAGTGAAGCAAAATTGACAATAAACCTTGCTAAAAGTGAATTCTGTCAAGCAACTTTAACATTTCTAGGACATGTTGTGAGTCATGGTCAGGTTAAACCTATAGAGGCTAAAGTTGAAGCTATTTCAAATTTTTCGGTGCCCACATGCAAAAGACAACTGATGAGGTTTCTTGGTATGGCCGGTTATTACAGAAAATTCTGTAATTTTCTGTCATTGCTGAGCCACTGACTAATTTACTTAGTAAAAGAATGAGGTTTTAGTGGACCAGTGATTGTCAGAATGCCTTAAATAAACTGAAAGCCATACTGAGAAGAGAGCCGGTTCTCTTGGCACCAAATTTTAATAAAGAATTCAAGCTAGCAGTGGATGCAAGTGATGTTGGTACAGGTGGTGTACTGCTGCAAGAGGATGACAATGGTGTGGATCATCCAGTTTGTTACTTTTCCAAAAAGTTTAACAAACATCAAAAGAATTATTCTACAGTAGAGAAAGAATGTTTGTCTCTCATTCTTGCTCTTCAACATTTTGAAGTTTATCTAACTTCTTCATCCTCGCCTATTGTTGTTTTCAGCGATCACAATCTATTGACTTTCATCCATAAGATGAAAACAAGAATCAGAGGTTGCTCAGATGGAGTCTGTTGTTACAGGAATACAATCTTGACATCAGGCATATCAGGGGAAAAGATAATATTATTCCTGATGCCTTGTCCAGAGCATGATGTCTTGATCTGTGGTTTCCTGTAACTTGCTGTATATAAGATAATAATTGCCTTTATCAGTATTTTATTTTATGATAATTTTATGGCAAAAGAAAGCTTTATTACATAAATCTTTCTTTTCCCTGAAGAGGGGAAGTGTTATATAACAGGGTGTTCAATTGTTTTAAACAACATGTTTACTATGTTTCCATAAATAGCTTTATTTACTATGTTTCCAAAAATAGCTTTCTAGAACAACATGTTTACAATAACATGATGTTTACATCCTTGATTCTGGACTGAGTTATTTTTGGCATGTCATGGAAGATTTAGAAGTTTCTTGATTGGAACTGGAAAGTAAGAGATGCTTGTAGTAAATTCTTTTTCTAGAACCTTCTTTGATATTATATAAAGAGAACAGATTTTCATCTGGGCATCTTTGTATACTTTCACTGGAAATTATTCTAAACTGGATTACTTTACTATTTTATTCATTCTGGACTTAAATTCTGAATTCAGGAACATTAAATTGTGGGATCAGAAACTGATATTCAAAGGATTTGTTTTATAAATTCTCATGGATTATTTCAGAGGGACTTTGTGACAAAAACTTGAAAGGTACTGTCTACTTACATCCTTTTGTTTTGAATCTTGTCTTATTTTTTTGTGGAATAAATATTGTTAATAATTTAAAACTTGTTGCTGGTTTCACTTTCATTTCTTTCTCGTTACGCCTGGCTCGTAACAGTACCCACAATCTATGCTTTGAGCAGAAATGTGAAAAATATCAGGTTTTCTTTTTATTTGAAAATTTTCAGTTTTTGGAGGTGAAATTTTCTATATATTTGAATAAGCATGTTTTCATAATGCGAAAAAAAAAAAAAAAAAAAAAAAAAAAAAAAGACACACAAACAGGATCACGATGGGTTCCATTACAGACATTGATAGTGAGTCGCCAACCTTCTGAAACGAATTGAAGAGGGAGCCGACATTTTGTCTCACTCACTGTCGTGCAAATAAAGACGAAAGCAAAATTATCAACCATAATTAGGTAAACAATCATGCATGCAGTTTGCCGCAGAATATGCTGTAACTCATATTTTGTAGCGAGTGACATTCTTTTAAACCTTTTTCGAAAAATCAGTTTTGCCAAAAAAAATTTTCTGAATTTTTAGACTATGTTACCATACAATTCAGGTTCCAATACATTTTCTTTGCGTCATTATAGACTTTATCTGTGATTCATTTGTTACCAGTAATGAGATTAGAAGACCTCCACGCGAACTGAACAACCGTATGTTTTTACCACTATGGAAGGTGAGGTCGAGGGTTGGAATCCCGTAAAACTTAGCTTAAGCTCCCCAGTAATTTATTACTGACCGTTTCAAGGCGGTACTTACACTGTGTTACGTTTTGTCAAATGTTCTGTAGTGTTCCACTTCCAAATGTTTTTCATTTAATAATTATGTAAGTTAAATACATTCAGTTCATTACGAAAACACGCCTATTCAAATATATATAGAAAATTTCACCTCCGAAAACTGAAATTTTCAGATAAAAAATTCTGATATTTTTCATATTTCTGCTCAAAACATAGATTGTGGGTACTCGTTAGAACCGCCTCGGCGAGGCGAGGCGGTTCTAACGAGTACCCACAATCTATATTTTTGAGCAGAAATAAGAAAAATGGTGTATACCCCTGTAAACCCCAGTTTTACTATATAAAAGTGGGGTTTAAGCGGGTCAAAATTATATAGGCATGGTTTCGTGATGTAAGTTCGGATAACAGTTGCCACTTTTTTTAGGAAAAGGGTTGCCATCTGTTCTTTTTGTTGCTGTTTGATTGCATTTGTTGTTCAGAACTTGATGTGGATCTGATTGTATCAGTTTCTTAGTGCGCTTATTTACTTTTCAAAACAACATTAAGAATGACTGCGTTAAACCATAGAAAATGTTTTCCGTAGTTATGACTACGTACCCTTGCTGAGGAAGTTTTATTTCGATAACTATTTAAAAGCATTAGCATCATTCTGCCATCAGTTGAAATGTTGTCTGTAACAAAAGCGCTATTACTGGAAGAGACATGTGAGTTTTCTCTGGGTGCAAGTGTCATAAAATATTAGTGTACTTCCATAACTCCAGATAAGATATTTTTTTCAAACGAAAGATACTTTTAGCTTCTTGAGAAACAAGAAAACTATTACGTGGCAACCCGCTCTATCTGGCGCTATGTATTACTTTATGTTTCACTGAATATTATTATTGAGGGACATATGTTAGATACGTTTATACATATAATGTGTAATATTCGGAAAAAAAACAAAAAAAAAAAAACAAAAAAAAACAAAAAACAAAACAAAACAACAACAACAAACAACAACAACAAAAAAAAAAAAAAAAAAAAAAAAAAAAAAAATCAAACAAACAAACATATTACTTATACATTTCAAAGGTATTGAAAAATTTGATAACGTCACTTCAGAGTCGTCGCAACGTAACGCCGCATACTAATAACCCAACACATTTGTAACCAGATTGGAAATTTAAGTTGTTGGGTTAACAGATTGCGTTGATGACTGCATATAAAAAACATAATCATATGATGTAGAGCGCAAGAACCATAAATCTAATCTTATTTCCTGATTTTATAGAATTACACCCAGTACCCTCCAACCCACCTCCTCACCCCCTTGGACATTTTAAATAGGAGGTTTAGTCCTCTCTGTACAAGATATTTCAGGAAACTTTATACAAATACGCAGCACTATCAGAAGACAAGCAGAAAACAAGAACCATAACACTCGTTTCTTTATTTCTTTTGTAGAAAACCTTTGAACTTTGTAGAAGATTCTGTCACCAAATAGTTTCCGCACTCTGATACTTGACAACTGTTTGATATTTTCATGAAATTTCATGCAATTATAAAGCACTACCAGACTGTGCAGAGTGCAAGAACCATAACTCGTAAGTATAAGTTCATTTGTACTTACTTCCAGTTGATCTATATTCTTGAACTTTCGTCCAAAGTAGTTGCGGTTATGGTACCTAAGCCGTAATCCAAACTCATAAATCCATAAACGAATGACGAATCAGAATGTTCAGACCAACAGACATGGACCCCAGAATAAAGGATTTAATCAGGCGTCCGCGGATTGTAAGCATTACTTGGTAAGCAAGCTTCGCCCACCATGCCCATAGGCCTGATTGAAGAAAATATCGGTAGAAGCGTATGTCCGGGATTTGGGACGTCTACTTATGGCGCGTCACTGGCAAAAACACCAGAAACAATTCTGAAAACTGCCACATTGTAGGGATTGACCAGATCATGATGTCTCCCATAAAACTTCTTAAGTGTTGTTACCAGTTTGGTTTTTTTATACCCCTGGCTCAACAACTTTGTAGTGAGTACTTTCCCACGCCCCAAGAAGTCCTGATAATTTGAACAGGCTCTGGCATAACGGATTAACTGTGAAACGTAAACGCCGTATGCTGGTGCAGAAGAGATATTACTGCTCTGGAATGGAAAGTTAACAATGGGAAAATTGAAGTCATCCCGTTTGTCGTAAAGCCTAGTAGTAAGCTTTCCATTGTCAATGTAGAGATAACAATCCAAGTATAAGGAGGAGGCTACAGTCTCCGTTGTTTCCTTTATTTCAAGTTCACGTGGATAGATGAATTCTAAATATCCTGCAAATTTTGTGTTATTCAGAGACAATACATCGTCTATATATCTGTAAGTGAAATTGAATTGTTGCGCGAGGTGTTTCTTGCCGGTCTGGAGGAGACTTTGTACAAACTCCGCCTCATACGAGTATAAAAACAAGTTGGCAAGTAACGGTGCACAGTTAGTACCCATCGGTATGCCGATTGTTTGCTGAAATATCCGTCCGCCGAACTCCACAAAAATATTGTCGATTAGATATTCCAGCATCTTTATGACATCTGCATCTGAGTATTTTTGTGGCGCATCAGAGTGATCCCGAACGAAGTATGTGTCTTTGTAGCCAATGACAACATACTGAAATCGATGGTTACCATTCTTGTGGAAGAAACACTGGTTGATAATTTCCTTAATTTAGATTTCAATTTATCATGAGGAATAGTAATGTAAAGAGTAGAGAAATCGAAAGATTTTATACTGTTGACGGAATGAAGAGATTGTGCCTTTAGGTTTTCTAAAAGCTCTTTGGAGTTTTTCAGGATCCACATCTGATAAACACCACTTTTGGCATATGCAGTGTCTTGTTTGTGTTGAGGTTTTACGGCCTAGTCAACCCAATGGGGTGATGTCGAGCGAAGTCAGTTTACCTCACCACACGTTTACTGGGCAGGCTTAGTCCTCTAAGCGGTTAACAAGTATTGTGCACATTCTTCCGCCGGAAACTGACAACTGCCCCTCTTTAATCAGCGGAAGGGAGAGAATGACCATAGAAAATATTTCATGATCAATCTCCACGAAAGAATGTTGCCGACCTCGGTGGGGGTTGAACCTGCGACCTCCTGGTCTCCAGTCGGACGGCGCATCTAACCGAGCCACCGAGGCCGACCAATCGCAGTGTCACAATACTTCTGAAGGCCTTCTTTAACTGCGGTTAGGATTCGTGTTAGAATCTGAGAAAGAGGCTTGGTTGAGCACTTAGCTGAACCCGTAATATAATCTGCTTGTACGGATTCTTGTGAAGTTTAGGAATCCAGTACAGTTTGGGAAGGTCAATATCTTCCTCTGGGAGGGAAATTCCGAACGTCAGCATCACCGAATGGTGGTTTTGTAGAATTTCTTCCTTGGACATAGCAGTAAGATTATATGTAGGGTTTCCGGTCATGGTACTCATACCAAGCTCTTCCATTAAGCATTAAAAAATATTTTTGTGACATACCTTTACGTAAGCAAAGTCTGCTGGTGATTGGTCCAAATGTAATTATACTATCACAAGATGTCAAAAGAATACCAGATATTCCAATTATTGATAGTTTTCTTTGAAATTTTACTGTATTAAAGATGACCTGTTCGTTCTTAAGTTATCTCACCATGTTGTCTCACTGCTGGTTATTACTCCCAAAGAGTCATTATTTATCCCGTTGACATTACGTCTTTTATCTTATGGGACTTAGAGGCGAGATCGAGGTAAGGCAAGTCAAGGCGACTGAGTCTAGTTTACGCAAAAAATGTAAATTTTTGCACTAGACTTGGTAAAGTCTAATTGATGCAAGAAATGTAAAATGTGTACTTATACATGCAGTGCGTGGTCAGGGACATGTTGAGATAATCGCAGATTACCTGGAATCCTCGCATACTTTGGTACAATTTATGGCACCAAATGATTCCTTGGAGTCTTTGAGTTCTTCATAAAAAGTCCAATAAAGTGATCGCCAGCACACCTGCCGTAAACTAAATAGGAAGGTATTTTCTATTCTCTGACAAAGGTTTGGAAGATATTCTAAAAAATATCAGGGAAAAAAAGAGAAAGAAAATTAAGAAGTCTCAGACTGGTTAATAACACCAAATAGGATTAGCATTATAAATTCTGTCTCTATAAAACCACATGCATTAGTAGCAAATAGAATGTTGGTAATTTAGAATATGGATACTTCAGTATGTACAGCAAAGTATTTTTGATGTTTTGAGGGTAATGTTGATAACATGGCGGTTACACGCAAACGCCTCCATCGCCAGAGGACTTACATATGTCATTTTAATTATATTGTACAACCACCCCCTCCCCCCTGGTGTGGAGAGGGGTTGTTCGTAGTCGGCTCAAGGTCCATATGCCTAAATGTATTTTCTGACAATATTTCAAGAATATAGGTCAACCAGAATGAACTTAAACACGGTAATAAAGCATTTTTGATAGTGAGTGGGTGATTTGATTATCTTCGAACAATTAATTATATAATTTGTATCTTTCTTTGACTGCTTTAAAGAATGTGTCTTCCTTTCTGGTGTTAATTAATTTCTTTCATGTTCACTCAGTATTAGCGCACACATTAGCGTCTAATATATAGAATTTATCTAGCGCTCTTAAAATAACCGTAAATTCACTTTTATCTTGCAATGCCTTAGAAATCAATTCTTTTTTATACTGCTTAATTTACTTCTGTAACATTTCTGATTTGATCATATTGTTTTGTGTGTGTGTTTAGTATGTAGGTTTCATCTGATAAACTGTAACAGCAGCACATTGTAAAAAAAGTAAGAGAAAAGTCCAGGGAGTGCCACAATCACAAACCGCAGCCCTTCCCAGACCCCAAGAGGAAGAGGAAACCGACAAATCTAAACAAGCACAAAGCGAACAAACGCACGAAAAGCACCAAGATTAGCTCTCTCTTCCCCAAGCTAGGTAATTGTAATACTAAAAGGACTGAAAAACACAAGAACAAAATGACACACGGAAAGACATACAACAAATCGCCTCGTAGAATAAACCACAAAGCAACAAAGAGTAAGGCTAACACCGGGACCACCGCCTTAAAACGGTCGGTAGAGCAAACCATCGGGGGGGGGGGGGGGGGGGGGGGGGGGTTAAAACACTTTTACAGCTAGCTTACTTCATCCTGGGTTCCGATGCTACTCTTAATACATAAATACATAAAAAATCGGTTCGCATAAAGGCTCCCAACTCAGTCAATGCATCAAAGCGAAAACATAAAAATCAAATTAATAACTATAATAAACAAAGACGAGTACTCATGGCTAATTCTACTGTATGCCAGAGTAAATGAAAACCAATAGTTGAACCACGGTGAAGGCAGCTAGGGAATATAAATAATCAAACCCAACCCCAAATTATAATACTAGCGGAAATAATAATCAATTAGTAATCAGTGAAGATTTGGTCATAATCTTACCTTTCTGGCTTACTGTCTGACATGACTCTTACCATATTTTATTCTTTACAGTATGTATTCGGATCGACAGGCCTGAGCAAACACTGTAGAACCAGATGAGACGCCGCATTCTGCGGCGTCTCATCAGGTTCTACACTGTTTGCCACTCATCCACCTACTTTTCGACACAATATTTGGTAGTAAATCGTACTTGTTTAAATTTTAGATAATGTATGGTAAACAGTTAAGGTGTCCAAATCCTTAGGATAATACGGTAAGAAATAAAAAAAAATTAGCAAACCAGTAACGATAATCATTTTTTTTTGTTTGAATTTATCGATCGATTAACCGATTATCCGATTACTTGTATCAGCCTTACCTGAATCTACCCCGTTTGCAATATTGATTACACGTTTTTGTCTCTTATTCCTTTTATTTCTGTATTGAGGGTAGCATCTGGCCCAGGGTGAAGTTGGCTAGCTGTAGAAGTGCTTTTACCTCCCTTTCCCCCACCCCCACCTCTCCCCACACCCGGTGGTTTATTTTACTGGCCGTTCTAAGGCGATATCCTGGTGTTAGTCTTACTCATTGTTGCATTGTGGTTTATTCTACGAGGCGATTTGTTTTTAAGTTTTGCCCGGTGTTATTTGGTTTTTGTGTTTTTCAGTCCTTATATATATATAGGGACCGCTTTGGGAAGAGAGTACTAATCTTAGTGCTTTTCGTACGTTTGTTCGATTTGTGCTTGTTTAGTTTTGTCTGTTTCCTCTTCCTCTTGGTATCTGGGAAGGGCTGCGGCTTGTGATTGTGGCACTCCCTGAACTTTTCTCTTACTTTTTTTCTTAAACCTAAAGAATGTATGAGTCGCAAAACGCACCTTCGAATAAGACTCAAATCAGTCTGTACATCCGCACAGTCTGATCAAAGTCTTTGTTGTCCACATGAAGAAACGTTCAATCCTTGGCTATTCAAAATGCGCATAGTGACGATCCTGATCAGACTGCGCGAATGCGTAAACTGATCTGAACCTTTGCTGGGCGCACGTGTTCTACGGGACCTTTGTTGACGTTGCGGATCGTATTGACTAGCATTCAGCCAATAATTTTTGCTTTCATTACGAAAACATGCCTATTCAAATAAACTGAAAATTTTACGACCAAACAAATGAAAATTTTCAGATAAAAAATTCTGATATTTTGATATTTCTGCTCAAAAATATAAATTGTGGGTACTCGTTAGAACCGCCTCAAAGAGGCGCTTCTAACGAGAACCAACAATTATGTTTTTGGACAGAAATAAGAAAACATAATGCATACCCCTATAAACTCCAGTTTTACTGTATAAAAGTGGGGTTTAAGGGCGGGGTCAAACTTATATAGGCATGGATTCGTGATGATTTTTTGGTCGACTATTTACAATCGAGCTAAAGTATGCATACCAAAATCTCCTTAAGTTTGTTGTCCACGTGATTATCATTTGACAAATGAAATAAACCGCTCATTTGTATGGAATCCAGATAATGGCTATTTATAGCCGCGCTGTGACGTCAGAGTGCCGTGTAATGAGGATTATCTGTAAAAGCTGGACTGAGACATTGGCAAGCAGACCCAGATCAGACACAGCGGATCATGGCGTCTGATCAGGGTATGCATGGTTTGCTTTAATTACTGGAAGTTAAGGGTTAAATGAAAAAGTTTTAAGTCCCCGTTCAGGACCATTTTCCCAGCCTACACTCAGAGACAATCGACCAATCAGTGCTGTTAGTGCTTTGATTATAACAATTGTAAAAATCACTTTGCTCATCTTCATCGGCTAATTCGGGGTATATTGGAGCTGTAGGCTGTTTCATTGTTTGTTTTATATTGTAATATTTATTGAATTATTAAAATCGAAAAGAAAATAATCGCATTATAAGATATTGATCCCCCATAGGGAAGTAAATTCACATATTTGCTAGTGTCATAATATTTAAATAATTCTATAGATGTTGTGTAACTAACAAATATCTAATATTTTACTTTATTAAACATTCATCTATGAAAACCGTTTTCACCCAGCTAGCATTCTACGTAAATCTACATCGGGCCATCATCGGCCCGTCAGCTACCCTGACGGGCCGATGACGGCCCGATATAGATTTACGTAGAATGCTGACTGGGCAGTTGCATAAATGTATAGACAATAAAAACAGGAGTAAAACGGTGGGATCAAGGTCTATTTCTTATTGGGTACATTGGAACAATGTCAAAGGCAAGCAGCACATTGCAAATAATATTAATAATAATAATAATAATACGTGTAACAATAATAATAATAATAATAATAATAATAATAATATTGAACCTCGGTTATACATAACTTTAATGATATGAAAGGTATTCTCTTAGAAGGAAGTGTTCCAGTTTAGGTTAGTGACAGCAAAGTACCAAGCAAACAAACAACGTCGCCACAACGTCACGACATTGCTACAACGTCGCCGCAATGTCGTTACAACGTCGCTGCAACATCACGATGTTGCAGCGACGTTGTAACGACATTGTGTGTTTGCTGGGATATATATATACCCATCACATTAGAAATATCATCAAGCCCGGAAAATGAACTCCTATGCTGAATTATGTCTGTTTTTATATGTACTGTCTGTCTTAGTTTGTTCGCTCATCTTCTTAGTAGTCTATACTCTGTGATTGTGGATCTTCCTGGATATCTTATATACTATTTTGCTTGGGATTTCCCAAAATATGGCAGTTGACACTGCTGGACGGTACATTAGTGACAAAATATTCAACGCTTCCAAATCTTGACCAAATTAACACATCAGCCCTATATTATGCGGCACCATGCTCATCAGCAGATGTAATACCATAGGTTCTTTCTCCTTCCTTGTTATTTTTTAGACTGCAGTTCCCTTGCATTTTCATAATCTCATCACGGAAACATGCCTATATAATTCTGACCCCCTTAAACCCCACTTTTATATAGTAAAACTGGGGTTTACAGGGGTATACATTATTTTTGTTATTTCTGCTCAAAAACATAGATTGTGGGTATTCGTTAGAACCGCCTCGTCGAGGCGGTTCTAACGAATACCCACTATCTATGTTTAGAGTAGTAATATGATAATCTCAGAGATTTTTATCTGAAAAGTTTCAGTTTTTGGAGGTGAAATGTTCTATATATTTGAATAGGCGTGTTTTCGTAATGGTCATCTGATTTTCATATTCACCTTGTTATAGATAACCCTCCAGTCTTTTGATTGTTGCATTCTCATTCTTTTCACTTGTTTTTACGAAAACGCGCCTATTCAAATATATAGAAAATTTCACCTCCACAAATTGAAAATTTTCAGATAAAAAAAAAAATCTGATATTTTTCATGTTTCTGCTCAAAACATAGATTGTGGGTACTTGTTAGAACCGCCTCGGCGAGGCGGTTCTAACGAGTACCACAATCTATTTTTTGAGCAGAAATAAGAAAAATAATGTATACCCCTGTAAACCCTAGTTTTACTATATAAAAGTGGGGTTTAAGGGGTTCAAAATATTATAGACATGTTTTCGTGATGTTTTTTCACAGTCACAGCTCTTGTCGACAGACATTTTTCCAATTTTCAGCTCTAGGAACTTTTTCACTTAATCTTTCCCTGCTTTCATGACCATTACTTTTTTGACTGGTCCTTTTTCTTTAAAGGCTTCTGTTGGAAAGACTTTGTCAGAGGAAATGGTTTGCTTGCTGTAAGGGTCTTTCTAAATGTTGCCTGATAATTTGATGGTGTCATTGCCTACAAAAATGCTTTGCACGCTAGCTCGCAGATATTGTACCTCGTGATCCTCTCAACAATGTTCTGCCTTATGAACAGACTGCACTCAGAATGATAGTAGTGCTTGAAGGGAGCATGAATGGCAACATAAAGAGGGTATAGGAGGTGATTGGTGTGAGGTGGGAGAACAAATAAAGTGATTCAAACAAAACAAGTGATGGCTTGAGTCGCCAGAAGGCGCAATGGCATTGGGAGGTCTGTGATCAGGTTGCAATCCAGTTTCATCCATTATATATAAATTGTGGTTTGTCCTTTAGACTATTTTTCTCCAAGGTTGTGTCCAGTTCGTAGTTCGTAATAAGTTGCTGACTATTTCGGGCGTTGCTGCTTTTGCTCTAGTTGGTTCTAGACTTATTGGATTCAAGGGCCGGAGAGCGGGATGGGAACAGCCGATCTTTCCATCTCTGCAAACAATTCCATACAACCAGTTATTATTAAGGGGCTTACTGGTTTGTCGCCTCTCCAAGCTGTGTGCTAGTTCTCAAGGCAGATGTTGTAGTTGGATGTGGGCATAGCCATACCCCAGTTGTGCCATTACCTCAACATGCTCAATTAAAATGCCCTTCTCTTCCCTGGAAAATAGTGAATTTGAACTACGGTCAGAATCAGGGTCAACTATACCAGTGAATCTGTCTCGGAGAGTCTGGGGTGGTACACCAAACATGGAGACTGCTGCTCTAGTAGGAAGGTTTCCCTTGACTTGCTTTGGGTTTGCCTGAAGTAGAAAAAAAGGACATTTTTTTTTATTTTAGTTTTGGATTATTTTTTTCACATTTACAATTATCATTTATGCTTTGATATATATTATTATATAATATTTATTTATCAAACTCAGATCATCATTATTATTAATGTTATTATTATTATTATCATAAATGTTGTTGTTGTTGTGTTATCTTGTTATATTGTTAGCGTTGCTGTTATTGTTTGAAGTATTGTTGTTGTTTTTTTGTTTTTTTGTTTTGAAACATTCTGAATCTGAAATGTGCAACTGACTAATAATACCACTATCTAACTTTTCGAGCACACTGTACCTCAAGCTGCTAGACGACTGAGACCAATATAGGTCACCTGACTTTGTTGATAACGACGCGAGCAGGGATGTAGACGCCGGTATCTTCACTCCCCAGCTTTTACAGGTAAATTTTAGGTATGTGAAACGCGTGACTGAATAATTAATTGTAGGGGCAATTTATTAATTTATGCATATGTGGGATATGACGGCAGTCTTTCATTTTAATTACTTGTTTTTTTCTCTCTCATTTCTTCGGAATATGGGTTCTTTTTGAACTCGGAACTTCTTGAAAAGTTTGACAGGTGGCACCAAAACGACGCGAGCCATGAAATGTCGCGACAAAACACGAGTTCATGAACTGTGGGAATGCACGAAAGTATGAGAAACGACCATATATCTGCAAAGCACGACCTGTGTGCTAAACTCTTCAGAGCTAAGATTTACCTAGGAGCCGTCTAAGAACATACAAAAGAGAAGCACTTACAATTATCTTTAATTCACTTTCATCTTGCAGTGTCTTAGAGGTCATGGTGAGACATGACCGAGGAACCAACAACATCAGCATTGTGAAGTTGTTTTGTTTCCTTTATTGTCTCATTAATAGTTATTTGTCTAGGTAAGTTGCGTCATTGTTCTCTGTGAATGTAATTTATTGCTTGGCAATTTACATTAGGAAAACACACCTATTCAAATATATAGATAATATCACACTCAAAAACTGAAAATTTTCAGATAAAAAGCTCTGATATTTTTTCATATTTCTGCTCAAAATAAGTATCCAAATCTATGTTTTTGAGCAGAAATAAGAAAAATAATGTATACCCCTGTGAACCCCAGTTTTACTATATAAAAGTGGGGTTTAAGGGGGGGGGGGGTTAAAAATTTATAGGTATGTTTTCGTGATGAAAGTCACAATGTGGCATAATTATCACATGTCAGCAACCTGTTTACGATTACTCAGAGTGGCTAATCAAAATAATTCCAAGGTCGTAATTAGACCTGACAACAACAAAAGATGTGAACTAATCTTGTTGAGTAAGATACCTTATAAGTGCAATACATTGTAATTTCCCATTTACATACTTACTCGGTTATTCGGTTGCAGAATTATTGTACAATAATCGGACAGCCTTGATCCTGTCTATAAAATTCACATGCTTGATTTCGAGTCTTGGTTAGTTGAGGCGGAGGGAGCTGGTTTTTCTCCTTCTCTTTGGTTTGTGTACTGTCTGTCAGGATTTGACTGCTCTTCCTTTTTTGTGTCATTGGCAGTCTATCTTCAGTAACTGTGATTCTTCCTGGTCATCTTCTACTCTATATTTTGTAGAATTATATTGGGGGAGGAGGGGGGGTGGGGGCGGGGTGGGAGGGTATTTTGTGGGTAATTGTGGTAAGGATGTGCGAGCCAGTACTTCGAAACCTACCACATTCATGTATATACCTGGCCTTTAAAAACACATACCCAATCATATACTTGGTTGTCTGAAATGTTGACCTATTCATATACTGCCCTTTGATTTTTATACTCATTCATAAAAAATCTACTCTTCGCTGTTTCATGTTTACAAACGTATTTCACAAATTAAATGCCATTTATCTATTACCTTGTACCAGCCTTGTACGCTGGTGTGCATTTACACTAACAGCTGTCTAACCTAGTGGACGAGTCTATCGTTATCATTTGGACTTTTCTTTGAAAAGTGGGGACTTTCATATACCAATCAAGAAAACTCAGGCAGCGCTGAAAAAGAGGGCCACTCGGCACGCACATACGTACTATGCCATATATAGGAAGTTACCTACCCCCCCCCCCCCCCCCCCACACACACACACCCTACACACACACCGAGGTTATTTTGGAAATGAGTGCACTGTACTAATGTCAATAAAATTGTAGTTCATCCGCTAGCGAGCGATACCATTTTAATCCTTAACATTCGGACGGAAAGACCTGAACTCCTGGATGTGTAGCAAATAACGTAGACCCAGATCAGATGCCGCAGAACGTAAAGGATATTCTTTTTATTATCATTATCAAGTTTCAGGGAAAATAAGACTAAGCTATGCATGTGAATCGTCTGCCAGGCAGACGATTCACATGAACGTCAAGCCTTATTTTTTCTGAAAAAAAAAAATAAATAAATAAATAAATAAAAATAAAAAATAATTCAAATGTCATCTTCTGATGATTAGCACTTTAAGAGTTGAGCCTATACATCAGTTCCACCGGTTGAGAATCTTAATCTTTAATTCGCTAATTACAACTTAAGCAGACGACACTTTAAATTTTCTTTTTTTCAGAGAAATAATGCTTCATATTTCAGATTCACATTAATGTGAAGTCTTAAAGTCTTTGAAAAAATATTCGAATCAAATTCAGAATGTCGTCTGCTACACACTTGCTGTATGCCACCCAGCCAGCAGTTTTAGATACATCATCAACCGGTAATTTTGGGTGTAAAATAACATTTTATTCAGTGCACATGTGACACTGCTTCTTATTAGAATAATATACAGTCGACTCCCGTTATCTCGAATTCCAAGGGGCTCTCTGAAATACTTCGAGATATCCGTACTTCGACAGATTTGCAGAACTGAGGAAAAACTAATTCGATTAACCACATTTAGCAAATACCTATATTTGTAATTGGACTCTTGAAGTTAGAGGTATATTGAAAATATTATGGAAAAGAGGAGAAATTCTCTTTTCCATAATATTTTTTACATGTTGTTAGATTTTCATGTTTAGGCAGAGAACAGATTTTCACTTCGAGATAAGCGGTTATTCGAGATAAGGTGGTTCGAGATAGCGAGAGTGAACTGTAGCTGTTTTTTTGTTTTGTCAAATACCAGTTTAACGTCTGTGTATGATTAAATACATTCATTGATGTATGTTTGTAAGAATGAAAAAATGAAATAAATGTGGAAGAAGATAAAAAATAAATAAAAATAATAAATAAATAAATAATAAAAAAAATAGGACAAGTGCTCGTACAAGGTATGGCAGGGAGTTAAGTGGTTCAAATACCAAGGGTAAGTACCGTAACCTTTGTACACTGAAGAGACCGAAACATTATTGCAAATAAAAGTAGGAAACCGGAGCCGTTTGCTCTGTCAAGCTGCGTAGTTAGCATCTTGAATCTGTAAATACCTCTGTATACCTGTGACACGCTGTAGAATTACGAATACCAGGCTTTAATCTTTACCACTCCCTGAGTAGATTCAGCAGACGACATTTTGAAATGTTCTTCCTAATTTTCCCAGAAAACAGACTTTGACTTTCATGCAAATTGTCTCACGAGGAGACGATTTGCATGAAATGTTAAAAACCTGTTTACCTAAAAAAAAAACAAAAAAAAAAAAAACGAGAAAAATATTTCAAAACGTCATCTACTGAAAATATTTCCCAGCATGATAATCGTTAATTTAATCTAAATGAAATAGGAGACGAAATATTCGTTAAATGAAACAATCAGATTTCAAGGTCTGTCCATTTGTCTATTTTTTTCTCAAATCATTTCTCGTCTATTTACGTAAATAAAACAAGAGAAAAAAAGGATGATACGAGAGACGATCTATCGTGTATTCCCATTGAAATCTTCCTATTTGAATGACAGTAAGATATAAGTTGCTCGTTAACTGAATCCTTATTTGTGTAGAATAATTCAATAATGACAACCTGCTACTATAATTAGACTTTCAAAGAACAAAGAACCTTATGACATTCTGTGTTACATCCTATATACAATTTAAAACTTTAGCCCTCTGTAAGCTTACTGATGTGATGCAAATGAATAATTAAAAATGTTTTCTTATTTTCCAAAGAAAATAAGGCCTGCCATTTCTTTCTAATGTCAAGTATTATTTTCTATGAAAAATAAGAAATAGATAATTTAGATCGTGTTCGGCTTGTATTTATCTGAAGCTACACTATTGTACCTGTCCGAATATGATCAAATACAGTCGACTGTCGTTATCTCGAATTCCAAGGGACTCTCTGAAATACTTCGAGATATCCATACTTCAGATTTGCAGAATTGAGGAAAAACTAATTCGATGAACCACATTTAACAAATATACGAGTAGAGGTATATTAAAAATATTGTGGAAAGGAGCAATTTCTCCTCTTTTCCACAATATTTTTTACATGTTATTATGTTACATGTGTGTGTGTGTGTGTCATTTGCATGCATATGTGCGTGTGCATATGCGCACAAATATGTGTACGTGCGTGTACGCACGCATATGCATGCGCAAACACGTTAGTGCGCACGCATGCGTGTATATATAGAAATGAGTTCCTTCATAAAGGTTTGTTCTGTTCTGTTCTATTCTATAGTCAGCATGTTAAACGTTCATTTTCGGAACCTCCCGCTTTCAGGCTCTGCTCCCTTTAAGTGGACGATTTAAAAATAAACCAAAAGTGTTGAGGTACTACGGCGGTAACCGTAACTAGAAATGCTTCATTTAATCAGAATTCAGACAATCCTACTCGACGCTATTCTCCATCGTTTCTACAGTAAAAATGTGGAATCGAGGGGTTCAGAAGTTAATAGGAAGTTCGCGTTATGTATGCGTTCATCGAAAACTCAGATCAGCCAACGCATCAGCACAGTCTGATTAGAGTATTCGCTGTCAATCCAATTAAGTCTAAGCTCTTTATCTCACAAACGTCCAGCAAAAATTATGGGCCCAGTTGTTCAAAGCATCGTTAGCTTAACGAGCTCGTTAAGGGACATTTTGTTAACTGTTTTAGTGTATTCAATACACAATATTCTGATATTTTTTGCTGAAAAAATGTGAGTAGCTTTTGCACTGCAAAAGGATGTTTATAGAAAGCCCACACATACGCCATTGTTAAGATCTTACACTGCCGTGTAACACATTTAATTTTCACTTAGATGGTATCACGAAAACACGCCTACATAATTTTGACCCCTTTAACCCCACTTTTATATAGAAAAAACTGGGGTTTACAGGGGTATACATTATTTTTCTTATATCTGCTCAAAACATAGATTGTGGTACTCGTTAGAACCGCCTCGGCGAGGCGGTTCTAACGAGTACCCACAATCTATGTTTTGAGCAGAAATATGAAAAAATATAAGAGTTTTTTTTTTATCTGAAAATTTTCAGTTTTTGGAGGTGAAATTTTCTATATATTTGAATAGGCGTGTTTTCGTAATGGGTATTCTTTTCTTGCTGAGATACGTAAGAATTGATATGAGCTGAAACCCAGTTTTATTAAGATAATCTATGTAACCTGTTTAACAACAGAAACCAGGGCTTGCCGAATTTCTTCAAACTGGTCGAATTAGAAAGATAAGTGTTTCTTCTGAAAAAAAAAAAAAAAAAAAAAATAGACAAATTATTTCTCAGATTTACGCATACTTGTCAAATGTGTCGAGACTTTACATTATAACATGGAATTAGAAATTAAGTCTTGGTAACGTATTTAACTCACTATAAAAGAATAAAGCTTTAACGGTGAGAGTGCTTAGATGTTTTATTTAAGTTGTGTTAGGATATAAGCCTTTCAGAAAAGTATGTCTGCAAAGTTCCCTGTGATGATGCAGGGTGACCATATGCTGCCTCATAGCCTACATATTGCACATTAGTTTAATGTTCATTCTTTACATACAGTATTTTACCCTAGCTATTGGACACCTGAACTCCTTGGTATTGAATACTGGTACTAAAATGTGGCCATGTCCATTTTACAACCAGTTGCTGTATCTAAAATCCCGAAGGGTGGGTGGCAAACAGTGTAGATCCTGATCAGATGGAGTCCGATCTAGCTCTTGACCTGTTTGCTCTGGTCCCGAGGTTATAAAACTTTTTTTTTCGGGCCCATCTCAGCTGAACATGAGATTTGTCCTGCTAATTAATCTCAAATAACTAACAATTGAAAATTCTTTCTTGCTAAACATCACGAGTACATACCTATATTGTTTTGACCCCCTTAAACCCCACTTATATATAGTAAAACTGGGGTTTACAGGGGTATACATTATTTTTCTCATTTTTGCTCAAAACATAGATTGTGGGTACTCGTTAGAACCGCCTCGGCGAGGCGGTTCTAACGAGTACCCACAATCTATGTTTTGAGCAGAAATAAGAAAAATATAAGAATTTTTTATCTGAAAATTTTCATTTTTTGGTGATAAAATTTTCAGTATGTTTGAATAGGCGTGTTTTCGTAATGCATAGCTGAGCATGAAAGTTTCTCTATCAGTAAATTTGAATCTGCAACTATTCTTGGCATATTAGCAGAGAAAGGTCATGCTCAGCTCCGTTGAGCATAAAAAATGTTTTCCCAACCGGCATTCTTTATAAATCTACAGCGGGCCGTTATTGGCCCGTTAGCTACCCTGACGGGCCGATAACGGCTCGCTTAGATTTATGTAGAATGCTTACTGGGTTATAATCTCGAGGCCAGTCCTATCTGTCCCAATACTTATGTTTAACACATAAATAACATTGTTTTGCTATCCACAGATGACGTTTGTTCGTAATGAACAAACAAGACAAAATATTTAGACGTATGTTGAACCGTATTTCTCACGGAACGGATTCCTCACGCCGGTGTGATAAATTCGACCGATGTTTTCACATTCGGACAAAGGTGAAGAATACATTTTGCGGATTTAGAGTTTTTAACCCAAACGAGTTTGTCACACATTAGAATTTCTATTGCTTGCACACCAGTAAACAAAGTTTTAATGAATGGAAACATTTTCGGTAAGGTGTGAGAAATTCGATCGGATTTTTCACATGTCATGTATTTGGTCAAATATGTCACAACTATAAATAATTCGGTCGAATTAGTTTTACAGCAGGGAAGTTTTCGATCGAATTTATCACGTGCCAGTTATATTTGGTCGGATGTGTTACATGTGACACACTTTGGTGAATTATAGATGTGAGAAACTGGAACGTATATTTCATATGTGATGTTTTCGGTCAAATGTGTCACAACTGCGTGGCGAATTAAGTCTATTTTTCCATAGTTTCATAGCTGTAAAGTATTGGATCGAATTCCTCACAAGTGACATATACGGTCGAATTTCTTACATGTGACACATTTTGGTAAAATATAGGTGTGAGAAATTCGGTCGGATTTTTCACATGTGATGTATTCTGCTGAGTATGTGATGACTTTGACGAATTTGGTCAAATTGTTCACATCTGTGAAGTATTCGATCATATTCCTCATGTTTGACATATTCAGTCGGAACTTTACATTTGATATTTTCGGCAAATGTAGGTGTGAGAAATTCGATCGGATTTTTCACATGTGATGTATTCTGTCCAGTATGTCACAACTTGTATGAATTCGATCGATTTTTCCACATCTGTGCAGTATATCATTGAATTTCTCACGTTTGATATAATCGGTCAAACATTTTACACGTGGCCTTATCGGCGAATATAGGTGTGAGAAATTCGGTCGGATTTTTCACATGTAATGAATTCCGTCGAATATGTCATAACTGTGACGAATAAGGTCTAATTGTTCACATCTGTGAAGTATTCGATCGAATTCCTCACGTTTGATATATTTAGTGGGATATTTTACATGTGATATTTTCGGCGAATATAGGTGTGAGAAATTCGGTCGGATATTTCACATGTGATGTATTCTGTCGAATATATCATGACTGTGACGAATTCGGTGGAAATTTTTCACAGCTGCGAAAAATTCGATAGAATTACTCACCTGTGCTATATTTGGTCAGATGTCAAACAGGCGACACACTTTCGGTGAATAAAGGTGTGAGAAATTCGGTCGCATTTTTCACATGTGACGTTTTCTGTCCAGAAAGTCACAACTTGTACGAATTAGGTCGATTTTTCCACAGCCGTGTAGTATATCATTGAATTTCTCACGTTTGACATAATCGGTCGAATATTTTACACAAGACATTATCGGCGAATATAGGTATGAGAAATTCGGTCGGATTTTTCACATGTGATGTATTCTGCTGAATATGAGATAACTTTGTCGAATTTGGTCAAACTGTTCACATCTGTGAAGTATTCGATCGAATTCCTCATGTTTTGACCTATTGGTACACGTTCAAACCGCCTCAGTGAGGTGTCGGTTCGAACGAGTACCCATAATCTATGTTTTAGAGCAGAAATAAGGAAATAATGAACACCCCCAGCAAACCCCACGTTTTCCTCATAAGGAAAACATATCTATTCAAATACATTGCATTTTGCCGAAGAGAATTTTCAGAGGAAAAATTTTGATACCTTTCTTATTTCTCCTCAAATCATTAATTGTGGGTACACGTTCGAAACGCCTAAGTAACCGCCTCGCTGAGGCGGTTTGAACGAGTACCCACAATTTTTATAGCAGAAATAAGGAAATAATGACTAGGCCTGCAACCCTCACTTTTTCCTATATAAAGTGGGGTTTGCCAGGGTATTCATTGCATAGGCTTGTTTTCTTAATGTATAATTCAGATCATTTGTGGCTTTTCACAATCACGATTATCAATTACCAAAATTAATCCATTGTTACAAATAATTCGCATTGATATCTTAAAGTATTAAAGTCGGGCTGATTTATATCAATAATTTACATTTCAAGTTTAAGATAACAATATAAAGACTGATTTTTAGATATCGATTTTTCGAAATAAAATATTCACAAATTGGGTTTCAATATATGTAATTATTAATATCCATAATTAATTATAGATATCAATAAAACTCTTTGCAGATATCCATAATTTATAGATATCTTTACAATTAGAATATTTGATATCAGTACCAACAATCTCATATCTATAATAAGATTTGTCGAAATCTGTATAGAATAAGGGATGATTGATATTATTGAACAAATCCATAGGTATCAAGAAACAGATATGACATTTCATTTATTTCATTTTATGATATCCAATAATATTCGAAGTTAAAAATAATAATACAATAAATAATAAATGTATCACTCGATTAAACGATATGCATGATAGGAAAAATATATTACCTCGAAACTGTATTAAATGGTTAATCGTATGTTTTATATCATAAGCTGTGACAAATACGTTTGTGAGAAATGGCACTTTTTTGAGGTTTTTTTGAAAGGTAACAAATACGTTTGCGTGCTATATATAAAACTGATACCGAACGAGTTTGTCACAGATAGGTGAGGAATACGTTCGGCAGCTGTGAAAAATTCGGTCGAATTCTTCACGCCGCGTGACAAATCCGACCGAATTTTTCACACGTGTGAGGAATCCGTTCCGTGAGAAGTACGGTTCAACAGACGTAAACGTCTAAGTACCGGCGCAAATTTTGTTCATGTTTACAAAGAGATATGGGACGAGAGTATACTAAAGTTTAATAAATTTTCAATGTAACAGGTAAAATCGAACAAAATTGTGATTCTTTAACTTTCACTGCCGCAGGCGATAATAATAGGCTTATGCAAACAGCATAGATCCAGATGAGACGGCTCATATGAGCCGTCTCATCTGGATCTACGCTGTTTGACATTCAGTCTTTCAACTTTACGTATAAACTTCTTTTCAAGCGATAGTTTGCTAAAAAAGAAAAGCAGACGACAAATGTCGTCTAAAATTTGGCACCGAAAGAGTTAATGTTTGCTTTTAGTAAGCTTTATGCTTGATTAAAATGAAAATAAAATGGACATTATTCTGTTTATAACACAGTTTGTAATAAGACTTTTTTTATATTTGCCGGGATCGTCATAAACCGACGAACCCGGCAAATATAAAGTCCTTAATAAGCTAATCGAATAGTCTACCATATATAAAAATCCAAAGCTATCTTAAGAGACCGGCGCGATTCCCGCGCCGGTCAATAATTATTTACCTTTTCAGAAATACTCATTTATCTGACGCAATGTTCTCAAATCAATAAGGACGAAAAAATAAATGGGACGAAACGAAATCACAGAAATTTAAGTATAACTTAATTACTTATGAAAACGGGTTATTCTATACAAAGTTAAGCACGTAGAGAGCCAGTCACAATTGCAGCAGACGACCTTTTCAAATATTGTTGTTTATTTATTATTATAATGTTTTTAGGGAAAACAAGGCTTGTCATTTCATGTGTCCATTGCTCGGCAATCGATTCACAAGAAATGTCAAACCTTATTTTCTTTGAAAATGAATATATGAAACTGTTAGAATGTTTCCTGCTCTCCAGAGTGCCTGCTACAATTTTGTCTGGCAGTTTAAAGGTGAACATCTTGTTACCCTTTATCTAAAATCTTTGAAGCCAATTATATAAATGTGAACAGTAGTGTTTGAAAAGGGCCTGTATATCAAATACGAACATCGAAGACAAAATTCAACCGGTTACATCTCTGCAGTATGACTACTCATTTGTCTTCTAAAGTTATTGGTATAATGAGGAAACTCAAATATACATTTAGTCGTGTTGCTCTAAACCAAATATACCTTTCATACTTACTGCCCATCATCGAGTATTCTTGTGTTGTATGGGACGGCTGCACAGAAAGAGACATTGAGTCTCTCCAAAAACTTCAGAATGAAGCTGCCCGCATTGTTACAGGCTTAACAAGATCAGTTTCCTTAGATAACCTTTATAAAGAGAGTGGGTGGGTGTCACTTATCGAAAGACGGAAGCGCAGAAACTTATCTTCATGTATAAATCAGTTAATGGTCTTGTTCCTTCATACGTGTCTGATTTAATTCTTCCGCTTGTTGGAGAAACAAATGCCTATAATTTACGAAATAATAATAATATTACTGTTCCCTTTTGCAGGACAGAAATTTCCCGAAAATCATGTATTCCTTCGTCTATTTCGGCATGGAATTCGCTTGACATAGAACTACGTAATTCACCGTCTCTGTCTAGCTTTAAGTATCAGTTGAAAAAAAAACAAAAAAAAAAAAAAAAAAAAAAAAACACACAAAATAATTCAATAGTTCCAACATACTACAAAGTAGGTAGTAGATACATCCCAGTCCTACATGCAAGAATCAGAAACAACTGTAGTAATTTATTTTTGATCTATATATTAATCATCTGTCACCAAGTCCTACATGCAGCTGTTCTGAAGAAGTTGAAGATGCAGAGCATTATTTCTTTAGATGCTCACACTTTATCAATGAACGAATTGCACTGTTTCGATCAACGAGGAATTTCAACCCACTAAATGTTAATAAACTTTTGTTCGGAAATGAAAATCTCACTCCAGAAGAAAATGTCACTATTTTCACAGCCGTCCAAACTTTTATCAAAGACACCAGAAGGTTCACCGATTAGTCTGCTGTTCACTAATGCCAGTATGACAATTCATCTTATGAAATTCCATTCCATTATCTTATTATTTATTTGATTAGTATATTATTTACATTATTGTACCTTTCAGTCCATCACCTTTTCGTATTTTTGTAGTGCTTCCTTGTTTACTTTGCCATTATCATGTGTCTGTATATTGCTGTAATGAAGTTCTGTTAGGGGTGGGCCGTAACTAATGTTGGCAGAACTTGTGGCCCGACCCTATTGCTTGTTTAGAAGGTGCAATAAAATATGTTTAAACTATTTGTCTAATCAACTTCTTTTTTTGCACCAAATTCCGAATGCTTGCAGGAAAATCTAATCAAGGTCATGTGTCGGCATGCTACGGGCACCGAGTACGCCTTCATCACCATTACTCACGAAACAGAGTACGCGTAACACCAGAGGCATCAGAGAGGAGACACTGACGTCTTTCCGTTTTGTCAGAACTATATCAAGACTTCCCTAAAATGGAAAAAAAAAAAAAAAAAATCGAAAGAATTATTTTATAAGCCAGGCATCACGATTTTCAAATTAATTCTTTGTAGCTGAGGTTAAAGGAAAGGCGCATACATGTAATTGCACTACAGACTTAGATCGCAGCTTGTATTTGAGCGGGGGCAGAAGATTTCCTACAAGATTGCATCTGCGCCCAGAGAAGCCTCGGAGCAGCCTGCACAGGCTAATCAAAGTTTTCGCTGTCCACTTGAAGACGCTTTGGATCCTTGGCTATCCACGGAATGCCCAGCGAAGAGGCGCGGATGCGCAGGCTGATCTGAGTCTTCGCTGGGCGCTCATGCAATATTGAAGGAAATGCTGTCCCAGGCTCAATATTGTTACTTATGTATCCGTTCTAGTTTATTCCTCTTTCTCTTGGTGCCAATGGTAGGTTATGTTCTGTAATTTTGGCACTTTCTAGGCATCTTTTTTACTTTTTCTCAAGACAACGAAAATCAAAGCAACCAGCTCTTTCTTCCTCATCGAGGTGATCATGCCAGACTTGTCCCACCAAACAGAACAAGATATTAAACAGGACTAACCACGAAATAAAACCTAAGATAAACAACAACTACAACAAAAAACTCAACGACAGCCGCAAAGTCCCCCCCCGCCCCCCGCCCTCCGCACCCCCACACAAAAAACAACAACAAAAAACAAACAACCCAAGAGGCATCGCCCTAGAATGGTCAGTAGTAACAGCTACGCCGGGTTTAGATCGATTTTAGTGGTAACAAATTCCCACACACAGCCGTTCGACCCATTTAGAGGCCCCTAGCCCATTCGGCGAAACATCAAAGAAAACAACATGTACAATAAAATTAATCGCTGTGAGCAAGGATAAGGGCTCGCGACAAACACCATAAAAATTTGCCGACTCTTAACTGCGCCGTGGCATTTTCTGAGTCAGAATGCGGTAAAATCAACGATAGGGATAAATTAACCCATTTATACCGATTGAACTCTTCTACCAAAACCCTTTGGACAGATCCATTTCTAACATTTCTGTTTTTTTTTTTTTTTTTTTTTTTTTTTTTAATTTTAGTACTGCCAAGTTTTGTAGAAATCCCAGTGTTTAATGCAAAGATTGTAGACCCTGATCAAGTTCTGCGTCGTCAGCTCTGGATCTTCACTGTTCGCAAATTCCCTTTTATGGGACGCTAGGCATAAGTGGGTTAAGACAATCTCCTAGCGAGAGCAAATTCATTCCCTTCAGAGAAATAAGTAGAGCTCTTTACATGAGGGAAGCCAAAACAATTTTGACCGAGTTGCCTCATCTGAAATTATTATTCATTTCCCTTAAAACATAACTCCGTCCTTCAGGTCCTTTAGGCCGAATCGACTCCATTACGAAAACACGCATATTCAAATATATTGAAAATTTCACCACCAAAAACTGAAATTTTTTCAAATTTTTCAAATAAAAATTCTGATATTTTTCATATTTCTGCTCAAAACATAGATTGTTGGTACTCGTTAAAACCGCCTCGATGAGGCAGTTCTAACAAGTACCCACAATCTATGTTTTTGAGCAGAAATAAGAAAAATAATGTATACCCCTGTAAACCCATTTTACTATATATATGAAAGTGAGGTTTAAGGGGATCAAAATTATATAGGCATGTTTTCGTTATGTTCTACCTCTGCGGCGTTTGATCGGGTCTACACTATTTGCAAATGTCCCTTTTCATTGCACGCTAGGCACTAAAGGGTTAAAATGAAAATAATATATTTTCAGAGGTGGCAACTGTCAAAATTGTTTTGTCCTCCTTAAACAGGAGTTGATATTAATGCCTATTGTCTCCTAAGGATACAATGAGCATGAAATCTCCAATTCCATTTTCTGGGAAAAATTAAAAAAAAAAAAAAAAAAAAAAAATCATTTTATTGTCTGCTGAATTTGCCCAGAGCGTGGTAGAAGTATTAATAGGCGAACGTATGCTGATCATTTCAATCAAATCGTATTTCTTTGGGACATAATTCAGGAAGAAAACAACAAAACTATCGAATAAAATATCATTTTAAGGACGTTCTAAGAAAAGGTAAAATGAATCATCTCATGAGGAAAGTGATCTAATAGCGTATTTGGACAGCAAAATTCCAGAACATAAGGCGCATTCCAACAGTCTGACCGGTCTTCACTGTCCACTGACAGAATCGCAGTATCTATAGAATACAACAGGCAGCAAAGATCTTGATAAGTCTGTGAGAATGCACAAGCTGATCTGGAAATGTCCAGATATCCCGATAGATCCTGCTTCTCATGGCATGGATTCAGTTGTGCCTACTGCATGGTAGAGGCAAAATACCGGAAGTCGAAACTTCACAGGACTGGTCATCAGGAAAACATGCCTATATAATTTTGACCCCCTTAAACCCCACTTTTATATAGTAAAACTGGGGTTTACAGGAGTATACATTATTTTTCTTATTTCTCAAAAACATAGATTGTGGGTACTCGTTAGAACCGCCTCGCCGAGGCGGTTCTTACGAGTACCAACAATCTATGTTTTGAGCAGAAATATGAAAAATATCAAAGTTTTTTTTATCTGAAAATTTTCAGTTTTTGGAGATTAAATTTTCTATATATTTGAATAGGCGTGTTTTCGTAATGACAGGACTGGTATAGTGGGCTAACCTGTTTCCATAATGCTCATCGATTCACAAGACGGATGGCTAGATGTCAAACCTGGAAATAATACACTGCTTACCAGAACGGGATGAGGCAGGTAAGAATTATATTTATACCGTAATTTAAGAAAAATAGTAAAATGGATGCCTGGGAAGACATACCGAAAACACGCCTATTCAAATATATAGAAAATTTTACCTCCAAAAACTGAAAATTTTCAGATAAAAAAACTCTGATCTCGTACTTTTTCATATTTCTGCTCAAAACATAGATTATGAAGAGGCGGTTCTAACGAGTACCCACAATCTATGTTTTTTGAGCAGAAATAAGAAAATGTATACCCCTGTAAACCCAGTTTTACTATATAAAAATGGGATTTAAGGGGGTCCAAATTATAAAGGCGTGTTTTCGTGATGGCCACATTCGCAGAACATAGCCTACCAATGACGCTATGAGGACGAGCAAATAGCTTATGGCAGACAGCAATGTCACAAATCAAAGAGAAGCAAAGCAAATTATTCCGCAGTTCATGATTCTGTCGATCAGCATGACTTTAACCTTCACCGCTCTCTGGGACAATTCACCAGACGACAAACTGTTAATATTTTTTACTCTTCCGAGAAAACAGGATTCGAATTTCGTGCAAATTGTCTGCATAGGAGAATGCCATATTCTGTTTTCTGGGAAAAATAAGAGACCTATTTCAAAATGTCTGCCAAAATTTTACCCAGAGTGCTAAGCCTTAACATTGATACCATCAGTACCCAGTTCACCGTACTTATCGTAAGTACTCGGACTCCTCAACTTCTTACCATACTTGTTCTAAAATTTGAACAGGTACAGTTTACTACCCGATGTTACGTCTGAAAATGTTGGATGATTTGCAAACAGTGTAGACCCTGATGAGACGCCGCGTTCTGCGGCGTCTTATCTGGGTCTGCACTGTTTGCTCAGGCATGTCTGTTCTAATGCATACGGCAAATACGGTATATCGGTTTCACAGGAAAACCATTCAGTACAATATAGGTCAGAGGTCATTTAACTCATTTGCATTGTCTTATGAGCCGTAACGTCAACAAACGGTATCTTCGGACATATGCGCCCAGTGAAGATTCAGATCAGCTTGCGCATTCGCGCAGCCTGATCAGCATCTTCAATAGGCACATCTTGGATGGCCAAGGATGCATTGAACTTTTTTCATGCGGACAACGAAGACTGAACAGACTGCGCGGATGCACAGGCTGACTTGAATCTTGGGGAGGTGTGTGTGTGGTGTGGGGGGGTTGGCGAGGGGGGGGGGGGGGGCGAGGGGTGTTACGGGGATAATTTTGGTACGGGTGTGCGAACCAGTACTTCGAAACCTACCCCATTCATATACCTGGCCTTTGAAAAAACGGACCCATTCATATACTAGATCATCTGAAATGTTGACCCATTTATATACTACCCGTTGATTTTTTGTACCCATTTATTGCTGGTAGTTAGACAAATAATAGTAAATTTACTGAATACCCAGAGAACAAGCAGCCTAAACAATCTCTTGAGAGAAAATCTGTGCATATACCGGGAAGTCAGAAAAAGTGGGGCCTTTCATATACCAATCAAGAAAAATCGGGTCAGTCATATACTTTTTGTTGCAAAAAAGGGGCTAATCATATACCTGGCAGCGCTAAAAAAGGGGACCATTCGGCACGCACATCCGTACTATGCTATATATAGGAAGTTCCATCCCCCAGCTCCCCCGCGACTTGAGTTGTTCGGTGCATATATCAGAAGGTACGTTTCCTCATCTTGTGTCTCTTATGGGTAAGTAGAAGAGGAATGATACAATATAATATAAAGGAGAAGAGGAATGAAGTCCCTGTCAGATCCAGACATCACCATGATATGACAGTTGAAAGTTACATTAAATCACACACACGCACGCACGCACGCACGCACGCACGCACGCACGCACGCACGCACGAAAGCGCGTCTGAATCTTTCTGTAATAATTCTATTTATTTTGTGCCATAGTAGTTTGTCGCCGTATTCAAATCATACAACGGTTTATATACAGCTGAAAGAAAGAAAGAAAGAAAGAAAGAAAAAGAAAACGACAGAAAGACAGAAAGGAAGAAAGAAAGATGATAATTTTAAATGTTATTTTCAAAATTGTTTGTGAGGTGGCTTATCAAACTATTTAACTCTTTTACTGCCACAGGCGATAATAACAGACTTTTGCAAACTGCATAGATCCAGATGAGACGGCTCAATGAGCCGTCTCATCTGGATCTACGCTGTTTGACATTCAGTTTTTCAACTTTACATATAAACGTCTTTTCCAAGCGATGTTTTGTTAAAATAAAAAAAAAAAGCAGACGACAAATATCGTCTGAACTTTGGCACTGAAAGAGTTAAGGAACTGATACATTTTCAGGGTAAAAAACTCTCAAATTTGAAATTTCTTCCTTTCAGAAAAGAGGTCTTCTCTAAAAGGAAAGAATTTGCTCCCCTTTTAGAATAGATCCCTTTTCAGAAGGGGCTTGGTGTACATAAAAACAAACAGGAAATCACAAAAATGATCTGCCTTGTAACAAACAGCGGAAAAAAATGTACCAAGTGTCTCACGTCAACGTAAATACATGCCTTATCACTTTCCAGAATCTCAGTAATATGACTATTGTTTTTATCACTGTCATTAGTTTTATTATTGTTATTACAGATTGTTGCAATCCTTCTTTTGTTTTAAATTTCTTTTCAATGCTACTCTCTTTTCGACATCGTTTGGGAAGTTATATATGGCTTTTTTTATTCCTTTTGTCGTTTTAGAATTTCTTCCTGACTTTTAATAATATCAATATAAATACGAATCTCAAAACTTGTCGTAATACCTTTTTGCAAAGCAAACAAAAAAACATTTGCCTCTGACAAATATGGCCGCTGGGTTTTCCGTGACGTAATTCGGGATCGTACTATTCAGAACGAAGGGTTTTTCTACTAGTGTTGTTTGCATTTCATTTTGGTTTACGAGAATAAAGATCACAGGGGTGGTTATAACTTTGGTCAAGGGATAATATGATTATTTACAACTGTAACAAAATAAGCATAAGTTAAAAAGTAAAACAACTTTATAACTAGAAGCCGTAACACCCCTTTCGGAAAATGTATTATTCCAGTGATGACATCGTGAGCAACGACGCCATCTTGAATCAACGATGTAAACAACGGAAAAGCCGGACTTCGGGGCTAAAAATAAGAATAATTGCGCTGTAAAACCAAACCAGAAATCTAAATGTGTTTTTTTTTAAGGACGCCAAAATATTTCAAATATGTTGGGCTGTAGTTTATTATATATGGATGCTTAATAAACTTTTCCCGCATGAAAACGCCTTTCCAAAATATGTCGATTAGAGAGTAGTTTATTTCTGCGTTTTATCTTCCTTCTCACCACTATTTTGTTTTCTAATATTTTTTTTTTTTTTTTTTTTTTTGTTCATAGAATTACTTGTGCACATTGATTTGTGTCCAAATACTTAATTTATTTCTCTTTTTACTTGTCTTACTAAGAAGAAAAGAAGATTACATCGAATCGATTTGTAGACAATGGAACCATGTACTGGCACAGCTGTAAGCTTCATCATTGTCTTATGTGGTCGTTGTGGAAAAAGGGCCCTGATGCTACATGTGAACAGCGAAGGTTCAGATGAGCATGCGCATCCGTACAGTCTGATCTGGACATTCTTTGTTTGTCGACATATACTACAGTATCCATTGATTATATTAGCGGGCAATATAGGCCCAGGTCAGCCTGCGCGATGCGCAGGCTGACCTGGGCCTAAGTTGTCCGCAAACGGCACAAGGCCCTTTACGTGCTTTGCGCATCATAAGTCGTATTTGTCCTAAATATTCAGACTCTTAAAGCAGTTTTTCTCTTAAAAGTCATGTTTTTATTTATGGCTAATTTAGAGTTATCTATCAAGTATAAACCTCCTATGTTAGATTTCAGTTTTCTTCAGACCCATTTTACAAGAAGAAACTGTAATCTTGGCATCTTATTGGAGCCTGTTCAATTTTAGTGACCCGGTAAAAAATCAGTATACATAGTAGCATGTGTATATAGTTTAACCTGGTTTACGCACTAAATTAGCAGCTTGTTAAATAAATCGAAGTATTAAAAGTGTTTTTAAAATTGATGAGATAAAGTTTACTCTGTTTTTGAGAAACAATGGTTTGGGTCATTTTGAGCAACTATACAGCTTCACGCGGACTAAATACACAAGGACAAATTTTCCACCATTTTTTGACAAGGTAGACAACTTTTGTAGATTTCCTGTTTGTATTCCTGCACACCAAGTGCCTTCTGAAAAGAGATCTACTCTAAAAGGAAAGAATTTGCTCCTAAGGGGAGCAAATTCTTTCCTTTAATAGTAGATCCCTTTTCAGAAGGAACATTTCCCCAGTGCGGAGCCATTTTTTTTTCTTTTTAAAGTAGACCTTTTTAAAGAAGGGAGGCAAAATAATTTTGATAGAGTTGTCTTTCTTGAGAAGTAATCAACTTTCCCTTTTAAAACTCTTTACTATTTTTACCGTAAATTTACCAAGCCCATTTGAATACAATATGCCTGATAAAGTATGGAATAATACTGAGTGCAAAATAGTATAGATCCTGAACAAACTTCTCCTTAGAAGTAGTTTGATCTGGGTCTACAGTGTTTTAGCTCATATCCCTCTACATAACGAAAACATGCCTATATAATTTTGACCCCCTTAAACCCCACTTTTATATACTAAAACTGGGGTTTACAGGGGTATACATTATATTTCTTATTTCTGCTTGAAAGCAAAGATTGTGGGTACTTGTTAAAGCCGCTCGGTGAGGCGGTTCTAAGGAGTACCCACAATCTATTTTTTTAGCAGAAATATGAAAATGTCAGATTTTTCTATCTGAACATTTTCAGTTTTTGGAGGTGAAATTTTCTATATATATGAATAGGCGTGTTTTCATAATGCAGAATAATTAGAGGACAAATGGTAGCAAAACTTGTTATTGTGGTCTGTTTAACGTTTAGCATGATGGATAGAAAATTTAGCAGATGAAGTTTTGAATTTTTTTTTTTCTGATTTTGTCCACGAAATAAGGTTTTGATATTTCATACAATTTCATGAATTGTTAAATAAACGTCAAAAAGATTGCCTTTGGAAACAAAGATCACACTACGTATTAGAAAATGGGAAAACCTATTTTGTCGCCCCCCCCCACCCCCACCCCCCCCCCCACCGCTGAATTAGCCCAGCGTGTGGTAAAGGTTACTTAGTTATACGATTATAAATGTTCCTGTAGAGACGATTTGCGTGAAATGTCAAAGTCCATTTTCTTGGAAAAATAAGAAATATATCATGGATTCGTCGTCTACAGAGTTAGTTAGTCCAGAGAGAGGTAAAAGTTAATATGTTTAAAATAACGTAAATGTTCCAGGAGAGAAATGATGCTTATTGCAGCAGTATGAATGGGGAGAAGGCGCCAAAGGACTCAGACGGAACCATTAGTCTAAGGCATATAACTGTCATCTTCCTCAGAAAAACATCACGAAAACATGCCTATATACTTTTGACCCTTTTTATAGTGAAATAGAGATAAACAGGAGTATTCAATATTAAGCAAACATCACGAAAACACGCCTGTATAATTTTGACCCCCTTAAACCCCACTTTTATATAGTAAAACTGGGGTTAACAGGGGTATACATTATTTTTCTTATTTCTGCTCAAAACATAGATTGTGGGTATTCGTTAGAACCGCCTCGTCGAGACGGTTCTAACGAGTACCCATAATCTATGGTTTGAGCAGAAATAAGAAAAATATCAGATTTTTCTTTTTTATCTGAAAATGTTCATTTTTTGATGGTAAAATTTTCAGTCTATCATTGAATAGGCGTGTTTTCATAATGAATCGCGTTCATAGGGTCAGTGGGCTGATGTTAAGGATGAGTATTACTAAGAAACAATCAAAACATTACGAAAACACACCTATTCAAATATATTGAAAATCTTACAACGAAGAAAATTTTCAGATAAAGAATTCTGATATTTTTCATATTTCTTCTCAAAGCATAGATTGTGGGAAATCGTTAGAACCGCCTCAATTTATGTTTTTTTTTAGCAAAACAAGAAAAATAATGTATACCCCTGAAAACCCCAGTTTTACTATACAAAAGTGGGGTTTAAGGGGGTCAAAATTATACAGGCGTGTTTTCGTGATGTTTGCTTAATATTGAATACTCCTGTTTATCTCTATTTCACTATATATTAAGGAAGAACATGGAGTTATATTAAATATACCATTCAATGTAGTGAGGCTGCACGGAACCATAGCCTAACCTTACACTACTTTAAAAACACGGTGCATTTATTTCTTGACCAGAAAGCTGTTTTTAAAACATGGTAATTTTTACTCTTTGAGTGCGCCATGTATAGCAACAGTTTTTTCTCCATCCTGTCCTTAAAGTCATTATATATACTTCAGATTTCAGTTAGAAGCTAAATACGATTTCCAGGCAGCAAATAAAATGGACTCCAGATAGAAGCTGAAAGAATTCCAGAAACCTTACATGTATTCAAAAGATGCGCGGAAATAATAAGAACATCGTCTTCAACAATAGAGTACAACCCTGTTCGGTAAACAACCCAATTTTATAATAACCCTAAGTATTCGGACAGACATGACTGACCAAACAGTTTAGAACCAGAGAAAACTGTGTAGCCCTTGATCAGACGCCGCAGAACGCGGCGTCTGATCAAGGGCTACACTGTTTGCCACTCACACAGCATTTTTAGACACATCAACAGTTAACCCATTTATGCCTAACGTCCCATAAAAGAGATATTTGCAAACAGTGTAGACTCAGATCAGACGCCGCAAAAACGCGGCGTCTGATCAGGATCTACACTGTTTGTATTAAGATCAGAAACTCCTATAATGCATGGTAATAATAAAGACTAACCAGACGCCCCTATATAGGAAATACACCTGTCCAAAGAGTTAAGGTAGAAGAGTCCACTCGGCATAAATGGGTTAATATAATGACCCTGTTCAAACTTTGGGACAAGTATGGTAAGAAGTCATTTTGTCCGAGTATTTTAGGTAAATACGTTAATCATTAGTGTGGTAGATAGTTACATCGTTTCAGAGATAGGTTTCCTGCTATTTAAGCATATATTTTGATCATTTCTGCATAAAGCATGTTATCAGAGATATGGTAGGTATCCGGAAAGTAAAATTACATTTTTTTCATATCTCCACTAAAATATATTTTGTTTTGGTTATCATTAAAATCGTTTCGGATATTATTTAGTTACCACCACCACCACCACTATCACCACCACCATTCATAACAACAACACGAAACTCATTAAATACGCCATTCTAATATATAATAAATCTCATAGAAGATTAGCTTATGCTAAATGCTTTATTTATTTACTTAAGTACCTACACAGCTTTACTGATAATTTTCTTCTTTCTGGCCAAAAACATAAACTGTAGGTACTCATTAGAAACTCCTCGGCGAGGAGTTTCTAATGACTGCTTACATAATATGTTTTCATGGAGAAATAAGAAAAATATACCGACCCAAAAAAGAAAAGTCGTCCTGGAATTCAGATTGTGCACATGCGGAAAGTAAAGATTTGCATGGACACGTCGTTTACCACCATCTATGCAAATTTTTATAAACTATTTGTTGATAATCGTAAAGCGGAAAGCTAATAAATAGTTTCAGAATTATTTGAATTCATCACATACCAACTTTTTTGATAAATTAATGGATGTTATAAGGCGGCGTTTCTTTTTGTGGTCAGTATATAATATGGATACTCTATGTATCTTAAGCTATATACGTATGATGCGTAACACCAGGAAATGGCACTTAGGACACATGCAAAGGCGCACGATTTGATGAGGCTTTCTTTCTTCATATGGACCCTTCGCTCGCGTTGCTTGTAGAAAACAGAATATCGGTACTGTTCACTGTTCGGCAGCGAAAGAACACGACTACCAAACAGTACTGCGCAAAAGCGCGGTTTCTGTTAAAATCCATTTGAGGATCATCTGAATTAAAATAAGATTATCATTGAAGAATTAAAGACTTCCAGTACAGGTACAGTCGACTCTCGTTATCTCGACTTCGCTTATATCGAATAACTGTTTATCTCGAAGTGAAAATCTGGTCTCTGTTTAAACAAGAAAATCTAACATTAGGTAACAAAATATTGTGGGAAAGAGGAGAAATTGCTCCTAAGGAGCAATTTCTCATCTTTTCCACAATATTTTCAATATATCTCTAACTTCGGTAGCCAAATTACATATTCATTTGTAAATTTTTGGTTGTTCGATTTATTCGATTTATTTTTTCCTCAATTCTGCAAATCTGATATGTCGAGGTACGGATATCTCGAAGTATTACAGAGAGTCCCTTGGACTTCGAGATAACGAGAGTAGACTGTATTTGTTTATGAAACATAATGTTGCTAAAGCAAAAAGAATGCTACTTTTGTCTTATACACTAAAGGATATGCCATAGGGTCGTCTACTTTTCAGGATATTTGTTTACAACTTCGGAAAACGTTCCCAGAATAAAATTATTTATGTAGTAGACAATGCATTTAGTCATTCGATTTCATATGTGTTTTCGTGCCAGTCCCTAACGAGGCAATACATTTCTTTGATAAATGTATTCTTATATCGACATTAATATTTCAGTGGCACAGAGCTCAGATAAAAAAAAAAAAAATAAATTGTACGAACACTCAGTTCTAGACCTTCGATTCCGCATGCGATGTACGAAAAATATGAAGGATTTCGGTATAGTCCAAAAATGAGCCTGTGAAGTGACCGAGAATAATAACATTTGCAGATAAAGGTCTTAACTACGTTATGTCTATTTGATAAATTTCTGTCCTTCCTGTTATAGCTCGCCTGACTCTCACGACATGCATATACTCTATTCGTAAGAGTTGTATACTGGGGAATATTTGAGTTTCTGCTTCATGATAATCATGTCTGGAAATAAGAATACTTTTATATTTCATGCCTAAATTTGTACTGTAAGCAGAAAAAAGTAATAATACAAAAATAAACGACATCCAACTTTGTGTTTTTAACTGTTTTTGTGTGATCGACCGGTTTCGCTCTTTATTAGCTTTTTCAAAAATGGAAAATACAGAGTTGCAGTTAGGACGGTTACCGTTATTTTATAAAAATATGCAATTGCTATTATAGTGGTAGAGGTAGTCGCAGGTTCAATGTCCATAGGCAGTTCATCTTGGCAGATTGTTGAGTCCGAACTAAACGGCGATATAAAGAGATCCTTTGGTCTATATTTGACCTCTAATCCGTACCTGGCCAAAGATATATGGTTTTGCATGAAAATGACTTGATCTGCATTTGTGGATTGGTTTATTTATTTTATTTTTATTCATTAATTTTTTTTTTGCTTCTGATGTTGTTTTCAGATGAATACATGATAATAAAGAATTTGACATCACGGAAACATGCCTATATAATGTTGACCCCATTAAACCCCAATTTTATATAGTAAAACTGTGGTTTACAGGGGCATACATTATTGTTTTTATTTCTGCTCAAAACATAGATTGTGGGTACTCGTTAGAACCGCCTCGCCGAGGCGGTTCTAACGAATACTTACAATCTATGTTTTGAGCAGAAATGTAAAAAATATCCGAATTTTTATCTGAAAATTTTCATGTTTTGGTGGTAAAATTTTCAGTATATTTGAATAGGCATGTTTTCGTAATGAGAAGTTATTTATTGCACATTGGCCGTATACTTACGGTATTCATTTGTATAATATCATTCAAGGTCGAGTTTATGCATAAACATTTTAGAAGCTGAACATTAATATTACCATTGCCATGCTGAATGAATTAAGGTGTCACGCCTATTTCTAATTTTCAGCCAATCAGATTCTTTGATCCCGGTTGTTGATAAAGATTCAAATACTTAATGACAGTGCAGATCCAGATCAGTTGACTTTTTCAGGCTGAAGTCAACTGATCTGGATCTACACTGTTTGCAAAGGCAGGAGATGACTTTCAGACAAGCTAAGGCTTACAGTCACTGGAAAATATTGTATTGTTGTAAATTATGTTGTATTAGAAACAATCAAAATTAAGTTTAAACCAGGAAAGTATTGAGTCAAATGATATATTTTACATCAGACCAGTCTATACTCTTTATCTGGTACAAGGTTACGCCGGCCTCTGTGGCTCAGTTGGATGCGCCGTCCGACTGGAGACCAGGAGGTCGCGGGTTCAACCCCCGGCGAGGTCGGCAACATTCTTTCGTGGAGATTGATCATGAAATATTTTCTACGGTCATTCTCTCCCTTCCGCTGATTCAAGAAGGGCAGTTGTCAGTTTCTGGCGAAAGAATGTGCACAATACTGGTTAACCGCTTAGAGACTAAGCCTGCCCAGTAAACGTATGGTTAGGTAAACTGACCGCGATCGACATGACCCCATTGGGTTGATCGGGCCGTAAAACCTCAACACAAACAAAACCTTTGCACAGCAACTTGTGTAGCAATACATGTGCTACTAAAACGCCCTAAAACAATGTGATTCAAGTTGCAAATAGTTCAAAAGTCGGACAGGAAATAAGAACATTTTAGGGCATTTACTTAATGTGTAATATGGGCCGCGTCAAACGAAAAAAGCCTTTGAACATGTGAAAATTGCGCAAATTCAAATCATCCTGGGCATGCGCAAAATATCATCCGAGCTCTCCATTCATACATTCTGTACTATCCAACGTTTCATTTAGCGGACAGTAAAGGCCCTGATCAGACTGCGCGGATGCGCAGGATGATCTGGGACTTCACTGTCCGCATATTCCCGCAGACACGTTTTCGTATGGTGCGCCAAGATGACGTCATAAGTCCTAGTCAATGCGTTTCTGCACTTTTAAGTTTAAACGGTTTTGGTATCAGCTTTATCAAAATTACAGCTTAATTAAATGCCAGAACATTTTGTCGCGCCAGGCTTTTATAACCATGATGAACTTTTAACTGCTCAGTTTCTTCAAAGTAACATATCCGTTAAAACACTTCGTGGAACATTTTCTAACTAACATCGTCAAAAACTCTGAATATATTTTTTATTTATTTTTTTAAAATAACTTTCAAAAACAAACCTTCCACAAAGTGTAATTTCATGGTGACTTAGCTTATAAACTTAGGAAAATTGTTAGTATGTCTGATTTCACAAAACAATCCAAACAGATTAGTAATCGATATAACAGGATTGGATATAATGTAAAACTTCATTGATTCGAACACTGATGGCTCGTTTACCATGGCTGATTCGAACTAGCTTTTTGAGTCCCCAAAAAATTCTTTCGATAGGTCAATGAGTCCGTCATTTAGCGTAGTCAGTTTGTGATGGGAATCTGTAGTTAGGTCCCTTAGAAATTATATATTGGACGTAACCGCACTTGATAAAAATCCTGAAATTACTTATTTTTGTCAAAAAGCAATTTTCCCAGGTCTAGCCCTCGCACCCAAAACCCAAAAGTCATTGCTTTTTTTCTAGAAAAGTGTTCATTCATTTCCGACATTAAATTCGACGAGAGTCAGTTATATATAAGAATTAAGGGAACTCGTTACGCTTTGTAGATTTTTCCGCCTTTTTTTTACAAAGAAGACACCTATTCTGATTTCCTGTTTGCTTACCAAAGGGCAAATGCCCTTCGGAAAAGAGGTATATTCATAATGGGAACAAATTCTTCCTTTTAGAGTAGGCCCCTTTTAAGAAGGGTAACAAAACTGATTGGACATAGTTGTATTTCCTGAGTTTGTATTCATACCCCTTAATATGCTTCAGTTTTGTGAAATATTATGTAAAGATTTTGTAAAGGACTGATGATTAACACATTTCGATGGGTATATTTTAACCAATTTTAGTCTTGAGACCCCGACACAAGGCTATTGTTCCCTAGGAATAACTAAAGTACATACCCTGACATGCCTAAAATTGAAATTCGCCTCTTCCAATATATAGTGTGGGCGAGTTTATTCAGTGTAAATTTTATCAACGTTATGTTTAACCAGACTGCTAATCTTTATGATCATGCATTATATTCTATTTTGTTGTAATTCATATTGGAATAGTTATATTCAAGAAGGTGTAAAGCCGATGTTTTATCTTTCTAAAATTTATTTTTGCCAAATTTGCTTTTAAATATAGGACTTCTGAAAAATATGCGCCCCTGCTACCACATCTCAACCCTATGCCATGAGTTTTTTTTTTTGTTTTTTTTTTTAAATCCCCCAACCCATTGTTCGTGGGATATAGCGATCAGCATGGCGTCCGCCCGTCCGTCCGTAGACGCATCCTTGTGCGCTCCACAACTTTGATACCCTTAGACATGTTTTGATAATTTTGGTAGAAATGTAAAGGGGGGACACTAGTAGGCGTGTCGCGTGTAACGGAGACAACTCTTACTGTCTTCATTATGTAGTTATCTCACCTGAAGCCGAAATCTATTTCAGGCCATAACTCCCATGCTGTTCGATATCATTTGATAATATTTGGTAGGGATGAAGAGGAGGACCAGTAAGCGTATCACGTGGAAGAGAGACAACTCTCACTTTGTTCGTTATGTAGTTATCTCCCCTGAAGCATAAACTGTAGACTCATCCGCGTTCGCTCAATAACTTTGATACTCTTAGTCATATTTTGGTAATGCGTGTCGAGTGCAAGAGTAAACTCTCACAACCTACGTTATGTTGTTACCTGTCCTGATATTGAAATCTTGTGCAGGCAACAACTACCATACTGTTTGAGGTAATATAATAATATTTTGTAGGGATGAAGAGGAGGACCAGTAGATGTGTTGCATGCAAGAGAGATAACTCTCACTTTCTTTGTTATGTAGTTATCTCCCCTGAGACAGAAATCTTCTAGACGCAGCCTTGTGCACTCCATAACTTTGATACCCTTAGACATATTTTCATAATATTTGGTAGAAATGAAGAGGAGACCAGTAAGCATGTCGTGTTTTGCTAAAAACATAAATTGTGGATACTCGTTAGAACCGCCTCGGCGAAGCTGTTCTAACCAGTACCCACAATTTATGTTTTGAGGAGGAATATGAAAAATATCGGATTTTTTTAACTGAAGAATTCCCTTTTTTGGTTTTAAAATTTTCATTATATTTGAATAGGCATGTTTTCGTAATGACTTTGAACTGGTCAATTTTCAATAGAACAGGTGTCTGGTTAGTTTTTATTATTACCATGGTTTATAAAACCCCATTATTCAATGCAAAAAGTGGAGATCAAACTGATCAAACGCCGCGTTCTGTGGTGTCTGATCTGGGTCTACACTATTTGTTAATGCTTCTTTTATGAGACCCTTGGCATAAATGGATTCACTGTGTTGAATTTCTGAATCATGTACAAGATTATAGGCAGGCTGTTCATATAGTTATATGTCAATGGCGTGAATGACAATACCGAACTTGGTTTATGCTAAAAAACCCTGATAATTTGGGAAATTTTTATCTAATCAAAGAAAAAACTGCAGACATATGAAAATCCATTTTAAAAGGAGAAGTCGGCGGACGTTCTCCTGATAAACATTCATCAGGGACAAAGTATTTAACCCATTAAAGACTGAGTAAACTTACCAACACTATATATTGGAAGAGTTCATTTTCGATTTTAGGTATATCAGGCAATATGATGTAGATATTCCTTAAGAAAAATGGTTGAACTATTTGCAAACAGTGGAGACCTTGATCAGACGCCGCGTCTGTGGCGTCTGGTCTGGGTCTGCACTGTTTGCCAATTACCCGTTTAGTGGTCTCCAGTCTTCAATGGGTTTAAAACGATCTTGCGATTTTTAAACGATAAAAATCGATATATGTTTTTTGTTTAAATGTACTTAAAAGAAAATCTTAGTTAATGACTTCCTGAAAATTAACGAGATGATTGAACAAAAAGAAACTAGTTCTGCTTTACTAATTGATTTGCACAATCTAATCTGTTTCGGTAATTAAAAAGCAAAAGGCGGTACCAATATCCAAAGAATAATGTCATTGCCAAGATGACTTGTTTTTTCACTTTGTCTGTGTGTGACATAATGCTTTATAATATGAGCTTTGATTGAAACATTTTTGTTTTACTTTTTGTCGCATCAGTTATCAATATATTTCATTATCCACCATTTAAATTTATCATTAATTAGATATGGCTAGGAGTTGTTAAACATGATACACAGGGACATGAGGTTGATTTTCCGCTATTGTCTTACAATGGCGCTATTTCATAGTTTTATGTTTGCTTTGCCACAGACCAAGCCTTTTGATAAGGAATCTTCTCCATAAAGAGAGCAAATTCTGTCCTTTAAGAGTTGATCCCTTTCCATAAGCGAGGCAAAACAAGTTGACAGAGTTTCCTTATCATGAAAGTACATCAGTTCCCCGGAAACATTCTATTTACTATGTACTTACCTGTACAATATGAAAATGTTGCAGATTCTATTGGAATCTGCAACATTTTCATATTGTGCAGGTAAGTACATAGTTTTGATAAAATTGCGATACCCATAATCAAATATAGCGTATATTGTTTCTTCCGCGACTTCAAACGTCAAGGTCATCCATCCAGGTGCTATCCGCAGTACGTTGCTTGACTCCGTAAAAGAGCTTGCCACTCTACCAAAGTCGCCTTTGGAGACGTAGGTGGCGTGGATGGCTTTTTTACGAAGTTGAACAACGAACACGGTTAATACATATACCTTGATGGGTGACCGCGCTGCTTGAGTTCGTGAAAGACCCGAAAAGCGCTATGGCAGCGGTGGAATGTGAGATGGCACCACCATCATCTCCGGGACCCTGTAGCAGGGATAAATGTCTTCCTTGTGTCTGCAGAGTGGGAAGTGTTGGTAGTTCGGGACGAAGTCAACAGAAGAAGGGGGAGGAGGACGTAACGGAATAGATATATAAATCACTTCTACAGCCTTGCTGTGGAAACCGGCTTTAACGGCGTCGTTGGTAAATTAGCTTTTACACGAAGTTAAAGGGGAACGCAATATAAATTGTAAGTGTTTCTTGGAGTAAAGTGCTTTACATGCCATTTGTTTTGATGTAAGAGTTTTTAAAATCGGCCTAAAAATAAGGAAGTTATGATGGTTTGAATATATTTAAAATGGCTGTCATGGATGCCGCCATATTGTAGGGTTTGTGACGTCACACGGTCCAAATTAAATATGCGAAACCAAATTATAAAGGTTTTTAAGAATAATTTTGCTACAGATTTTTTATAATCTTTTAATTCTAGTGACAAGCAATCATTTCCCTCAAAATAAACCAAGTTTATGAGAATAACTACCTTTATGAATGGAATTTTATTTTTCATGAAACCTCATTAAATATTCAAAATGGCGGCGCCCATTCCACCAATGTTTAATATTCAATTGTCTATAACTTACTTAATTTTCTACCGATTTTGATCAAGTTTGTGTCAAAATTCATTGTATGTAAAGTTCTTTACTTTAAAGCAAAATACCTTTTATGGTTGCGTTCCCCTTTAAGCAACGTATACTACGATTAATACCTGGATGTGTGACCACGGTACTAGCTTCGTGGAATACCCAGCAAACGCTACATTTGGTTTCAGAGGTGGGATGATAGAGGAAAACAACATCATCTCTGGACCCTGTTATGATAGAAGCTTGTCTTAGAGTTTCAAGGGGACTGGATACACTTGGTAGATTTTCCACCATTTTGTATAAGGCGAATATCTTTTGTTGCTTCCTGTTTGCTTCTCTGCACACCAAGCTCTTTCTGAAAATGGGTCTACCTTCTTAGGAGCTTTTTTTCTTTTAGAGTAGGCAGCTTTTTGGCTAGAAGGCAAAACAATTTTGATGGAGTTGCCTCCCCTGAAATTGTATCAGTTTCCCTTATTATTTTAGACATTTCATATTAGAAATAACTGTGTAAAATTAGTTTCATATCAGTGCAACTGTACTGATACTAGAGAACTTATTTAGTGCGGCTGTAGAACTACATGTGTACTGGTACCCAGGGGCGGATCCAGGATGATTTCTGAGGGTTTTTATATTATTCAAACTACCGTACTTACTCTACGTATTCGGAGAGACAGGCCTGAGCGAACATTTAAGACCCAAATCGGACGCCGCAAAACGTGGCGTCTGATCCGGGTCTACATCGTTTGCCACTCCACCAGTATTTTTACCCATATTCATACACAGTAGCAAAACAGTTTGGTTGAAAAGAAATATAAGGTAAAGAGTAAATGTGTGAATATTTAGCGTAAATATGGTATCCCAATTTCACCAGATTTATACAAAATTTCACATGAAAATAAAGCTTTTAGTCAAATGGGGATTTGACTGAACCCCACCCCCCCCTCACTCCCTCCCACTCCTCAAAAGTCGATCACATCCCCGAAACTCCAATGAATCCTGGCACTGCACAAAATGTGATGCCATGAACTACACACTTGGTTCATCCTCCGTTCTTTTGCATCTGTAAATAGTTTAAGTGCCCTACACACACCAGACAAAGGCTTCCAGCCTGCATCTACATCAACTCCTGCTAAGAAGCAGCCAATCAAGACAGTAAGCCCCCCTCCCACTCCCCTCAAAGTAGTTCATATAAACTTCCAGTCCATCAAAGAGAAAAAGTTGCAGTTCTTTAGTTTTGTGGAATTGAACAAACCAGATGTGATTGTTGGAACTGAAACTTGGCTCACAAAAGATTTATTTGACAGTGAATATTTCCCAACCGAACTTGGCTTCACAGTATATTGGAGAGACCGCACTGGTCAGAGAGGGGGTGGGGTCATTATCCTTGTTAAATCAGACTTTCCCTCTGAAGAAAAGCCTGAATATAACTCAGACTGTGAGACCCTTTGGGTGAAACTGCGTCTTGTTGAATCCAAATGTGTTTTAATTGGTGCATACTACAAGCCGCACGAAGACGACCAACACAGTTTTGATGAACTAAGTAAATCTCTGGATTTGGTTAAGAAAATCTCTTCCTTGATCTGGCTTGTAGGTGATTTCAACTTACCGAAAGTAGATTGGCAGACCCGAACACCTATGCCTGATTGCAAGTGCCCCACTTTCTACAGAGAGTGCCTAGAAGTCTTTGACGACTGCCTCCTTGAACAAGTTGTCACCCAGCCTACACGTGGTAACCATATTCTAGACCTGTTCTTTACATCCAACCCCACCCTTGTTGACGAAGTCTCCATCTTGCCAGGTCTCAGTGACCATGACAAAGTGCAAGTTAATGTGAATGTTAGGCCAAGTCAAAACAAGCAGGTCCCTCGTTACATCCCCTTGTACAAAAAAGCAGACTGGGACCAGCTGAAACAGTCTATGAGAGACTTCTACTCTGAACTTCAAACAGACCTTGCTACCTCAGATGTTCAAGAACTGTGGGATAAGTTTGCTAGCAGACTTGAGCAAGGCATTGAGAAATATATCCCTGTACGGAAAGCTGGCACACGTGATGGCTTTCCATGGATTAACCAGGAAATTAGGAGACTTATGCATAAAAGGGATAAATTCTATGCGCATGAAAAGGTCCGGCAGACCTAGTGACTCTAAGAAATTTCATGAGTACAAGCACCTTGTTCGCAGGGTCACAGATAGGGCATACGAACGATACCTAGGCGATATCCTAGGATTAAATGCCACAGATAGTCCTGAAGAAAATCTCCCCCCAAAAGTGAATACTAAAAAATTGTATTCACTTTTAAAACATTCAAAACAGGACTCCAGCGGAGTAGCCCCCATTAAGTCAGATGGACAGACTCTCTCTCTTGAACGTGACAAGGCAAATGCTTTGAACAGGCAATTTCAGCCAGTCTTTAGCCCCAAATCACCAGAATGCCTTAGTTCCCTAGCTCAGCGGAAACTTCAAGAGCTAAACGACCAGGACCGCAACTTAGAATTCCAACCCAGCCCATACAGTCCAATGCCTGACATACAGATTTCTGTGAATGGCATTGAAAAGCTGCTCAAGTCCCTTAACCCCCACAAAGCAGTTGGCCCAGACCAACTCAAGCCCATAGTCCTGCAGACGCTTCATGCAGAACTTGCTCCCATCGTCCAAGTGATCTTTCAAAAATCATTTGACTCAGGTAAACTTCCTCATATCTGGAAGGAAGCAAATGTGTCTCCCATTTTCAAAAAGGGAGACAGATCAGACCCAGCAAATTACCGCCCTATCTCCCTCACTTGTGTCTTATGCAAAGTGATGGAGCATATAGTTGCTTCCAACTTGATTAAACACTTGGCAAATTCCAATATCCTATTTGAGCTGCAACATGGATTCAGGGAGAAAAGGTCCTGCGAGACCCAGCTGATAATGCTAGTGGATGAAATTTCTAAAAATATGCAAATGGGCCAACAGACAGATTTAATACTTTTGGATTTCAGTAAGGCATTTGACAAGGTTGCCCATGAAAAGTTAATTTCCAAATTACATTTCTATGGAATTCGGGGGAACACACTCTTTTGGATTAAGGACTTTTTGGACTCGCAGTCTCAAGCAGAGGCTCTAAGTGGGATTAAGTCAGACAAGATAGCTGTGTCATCTGGAGTCCCGCAGGGCTCTGTCCTTGGACCCATTCTCTTTCTGGCCCATATAAATGACCTACCTGACCAGGTCAAGTCCAGAGCTAGGCTTTTTACAGATGATACGGCCATATACCTAGCTATTAGCTCTGAAGGTGAGTCAATAACACTGCAGAATGACCTTCATATCCTCGAAAAATGGGAACAACGATGGGACATGAGCTTCAACCCTTCAACATGCCAGGTCCTGCATATCACAAGAGCTTAATGTCCCATCCAAATCAAATGTATCCTCCATGCTCTTCAAACAGTCCCATCGGCCAAATATCTGGGTGTTACAATCTCAGATGATCTTTCTTGGAGCCCCATATTGATTTGATTACCAAGAAAGCTAACCAGACTTTGGGGTTTCTTAAACGGAATATTAAGGTCCATAATCAGGACCTCAAATCCACAGCCTACAAAACTCTAGTAAGACCCCAGTTGGAGTATGCTTCGACGGTCTGGTGTCCCCACACAGCTACAAATATTGCTAAAGTTGAAGCAGTTCAGCGCAGGGCAGCCAGATGGGCTATTCTGATTACCAGCGCACCTCTAGTGTAACCCAAATGTTAAAGGACCTAAACTGGCGCACTCTGGAACAACGTCGGATAGACAATAGATTGATTCTTATGTACAAGATCACATATGATCTTGTCGCTATACCTGCAGCAGACTACCTAATTCCCAATACAAGGCCATCTAAGTCCAGTCACCCCTTGGCATATAGACAGATTCCCATCCTCCGTGACTATTACAAGTACACATTCTTTCCCCGTGCTATAGTTCACTGGAATGCCCTAGAACACCACATCCCCGTCCTACCTACTGTGGCACAATTCAGCTATGCTGTGTGCCAAGTAGTCCATATCTCACCCTAAACACCCAACAAGCTTTTATCTTTTAACTATATTAACTCTTGTTTCACATCTGTATATTCTTTTTCTTAACTGTGCACCTCTTTTATTTCAGCTAACCCCATTGCACTCGTTTACCGAACCCCGTCTGACGTCCTCTTCGGAGGTTAAGACGTAACGGAAGAAAGAAAGAAATGAATCCGCCCCTAAATACCAAAATAATAATTAAGTTGGGTCGTTTAGGAGCATATATACCCGTATAAAAGAAGTAATTAGTCCACCAGCAGCGGATTGCCTTCGTGGTTGTACAATAAACATAACAATAACAAATTCAATGTTCCAGATGCGCTCATTTCTTTGTAAATCTAAATGATGAATTTGACAATCTGCAACTGACAGATAGAATTAAGTTGTCTAAATGAAGGAAAATGCTGACTTGATTTTAATGTCTAAAATGTCAGAAAGAAATGACAAATTCGTGATATCGCTTAACATGTAGAAGTTATCCGTCAAAGCCCAAACGGTTTACATAACGAAAACGGTTTACATAACGAAAACACGCCTATTCAAATATACTGAAAATTTTACCACCAAAAAAATGTCAGTTAATAAAGCCTAATATTTTTCATATTTCTGCTCAAAACATAGATTGTGGGTACTCGTTAGAACCGCCTCGGCGAGGCGGTTCTAACCAGTACCCACAATCTATGTTTTAAGCAGAAATAAGAAAAATAATGTATACCCCTGTAAACCCCAGTTTTACTACATAAAAGTGGGGTTTAAGGGAGTCTAAATTATATAGGCATGTTTTCGTGATGCATGAAAAAATAACGTCTTGAAAGTAAAGTCTGAGTTTCTTCTTATTTAAAATGGCAATTTACAGTTTTTATTTGCTTCGGTATATAGCAAATTTTAGACCAGGCGAGCCTTTCCATTCTCTGGTCAGCAGACGAAAAATTGATTACATATTCTTTCTTATCTTTCTAAGGAAAAGGTTTTGACATTCCTTGCAAATTATCAACTCCGGAGACAATTTACATGGTAGGTCAAAGTCTGTTTTCTGAGAAAGAGAGAAAGAAGTCGCACGTATAAATGACGGTAAACACGGCATAGAAATTTAGATATTACTCCAATAAAGTGAACTACAAAGTAAATAAGTGAACCCAGGAACTAATACAATCAGATCCACATCAAGCCCTCAACACCAAAGGGAAAGCCCGACAAATACAATTAAGCGGCAACAAAATGAACAGATGGTAAACAGACAAAACTCTTTCCAAAAAAGGTAGCAACTATTACCCAAACTTAACTGAATATAATTGAAACTTACATAATTGTTAGAAGAAAAAAACATTTGAAAGTGAAACACAGTAGAACAATTAACAAAACGTACCACAATGAAAGTACCGCCTTGGAACAGTCTGTAATGATAACTGGTGTGTGTGTGTGAGGGAGAGAGAGAGAGAGAGAGAGAGAGAGAGAGAGAGAGAGAGAGAGAGGGGGGGGGAGGAGGCGGGCTTGTTAGCTTTACGACACCCCAACCATGCCCTCAGACATAAAAACATATACTTGTTCGGTACGTGTTGAGGTCTTTAAAAAATCAAACGAAAGGTCTGCTGCTGTCTTTTCAACAGAGTGAAAAAAGTGAACTGCTCTGTTTACTGTGTAATCACTGCAATGCAATATGAAACAACTTAAAATGTGTTATGCAACTATAAATTAATTGGTATAATATCATAAACAAAGGCAGTCTTCTTGACTCTCTGGGCAAATATATCAGACGAATTATTGCTGAAGTTTCTTTTTTTTTTATTTTTCTTAGAAAATAGGCTATGATGATTTGCATGAAAAGTCGAAGCCTATTTTCTAGCTAAAAAAAAATAAGAAAAACATTAAAAAAATTGTATGCTGATTTTTTAAACCAGCATGAAATAACACACTGTAACATCTTTATGACAGGATTCGTTGTAGCAGGTTGTGGATATATAACTGTTCACAGATGAAGCCCAGAATATGTCGTATCTAAACAAACAGGTATAGATAATACAGTCAAACCTCGTTATCTCGAACTCGCTTATTTCGAATTACTGCTTATCTCGAAGTGAAAATCGGGTCCCTGTTTTAACAGGAAACTATGACAACAAGTAACAAAATAATGTGGAAAAGAGGAGAAATTGCTCCTAATGAGCAATTTCTCCTCTTTTCCACATTATTGTGTATATATTTCTAACTTCAGGAGTCAAATTACATATTCATTTGTTCAATTGATTGTTTTACTCACTCTCTCAACTCTGATATGTCGAGGTACGGATATCTCGAAGCGTTTCAGTGCGTCCCTTGGAATTCGAGATAACGAGAGTCGACTGTATATAAAAATGACCATAAAAGGTATTTTTTTTTTATATAATCTGTAACTTTTGGTTACATGCAATGCAGGACGTATGGTCTGATCTGGGTACAGGTCTGTTAGTACGAATGTTTACGGTAGTTGGTGCTCTTGACATGATCCCCCACGACAATATCATCATAGGTTTAAAATAAGCATTCTGATGTGGTCTACGCTGTTTTCAGACCTGTTTGCCTGACCATTAACGGTAATTACGGTATATACGTGGACGACACCGTTTCGCTTGGCACGCTTATATAACGGTCAACCGAAGCCCATCGAGCCAGAAAGACGCGAAGCCTTCCTAGTAGCGAAATCTCAAACACAAAAAATTGTGCGAAAACTACCGAGTAGTGAAACTCCTAGCCACGATACTGCAAGGTAAGCAAAACCTCTGACAACTGCTCAAATCCCTCACGTAACTTCCTCTATCAGAGATGTACATTTGTAGCACATCTATAATTGCCGATAGGAAAGGCTTTCAAAAAGCGTAAAATTGCTTGCTTAATGTAGCCAAAGCTATTTGCGAAAGCCAATACTTATTAGATAGTAAATTTGCGTTTGGGTTCGTTTTAGCTAATTTCGGCTAACTTATACCCACCGCAGCGATGGTCGGAGAATAGAAGCATCCTTATTAGTTCTGATCTGATTCACGTCATTTCCTAAAGCCAAGAATGAATGCTATTTAGTAACTTAGAGAGTAATCTGCACTGGAGCAAAACTGCTCTATTTCAAAGTGAACACTACCAGAAAGGTCCGGACCTTTCCAATAATGTATAAATGATAAGAGCCACAACGTCAGAAAACGTACCTTAGATCATGTGCACACAGCGAAGATTCAGATCAGGCTGAGCGTTCACGCAGTCTGTCAATCTTCACTGGGCGCATTTTGGATTAGTCTAGCATGCAAGGTTTCTTCATGTGGACAACGAAGACGCCAATCAGATTGCGCACATGCGCAGGCTGATTTGAGTCTTCGTTGGGCGCGCATGTCAGAAGGTGCGTTTTGTCCGATTACGGCTCATTTGCCCTCATTTTATCATATTTGTTTGAGGGGGTGGAGGGTAACGCTGTTTACCGACATTATAGGGCAGGAAATTTCCACATAATGAGCTAATTGTCAGGAAATACCAATAGTCTTTTATGTAGAATAAATACGCATTTTCGTCCATTTCGGTCTATATTTCAACGTTAGTCCTAATCATAATGATCAGTTCTATTTATATTTTGTTGATAAATTCCTGTTTATAATACCCCTCTAATGGACGACATGTTCGTGTCTAGTCACAGCAGACAAACAATCTGACATGTCTAAACAGCGACGATTCAGCTCAGCCTGCGTTTCCTTACAGTTTGATCATAATATTTACAATTCATTATAGGTGTATAATTTTTCATACGGACACCAGTGTCTCTGATCAGATGATTTGGTTAAAAAGATGCCTAGGTGTTTATTATGGCCACAGACGGCATAGTTGTTTTTTTGTTTTGTTGTTGACTCACAGGTATACAGGAAATATGGGCCACGCCAAGCGAAAATATGCCTTCGAACATGCGCAAGATGCATAGATTCATACTGCGCATGCGCAAAGTTACATTCGGGCATTTGCTCTTTATTGATACATTCTATAGGATCTGATGATTCTGTTAGCGGACAGCGAAGGCCTTGATCAGACTGCGCAGATGCACAGCCTGATCTGGACCTTCGCTGTCCATATATGCCCGAAGGCACGTTTTCGCATGACGCAGCCCATAAAATTATGAGATGTGACAGGTGATCAGTAGAAACAATCAGTTTGGCAATAATTTTCTTGCACTTTATGCGTATTGAGTTCGCTTAAGGGGACTGGTACTACTTTGAGGATCTTCTGCCATTTTGTGCAAGGGAAACAACTTTTATGACTTCTTGTTTGGTTTACTGTGCACTAAGCCTCTTCAGAAAAGGGGTCTACTCTAAAAGAATAAAAAAAATGCTCCAAAAGGGATCAAATACTTTCCTTTTAAAAGAGAACTCATTTCAGGAGGGGATAGAAGCGATTTTGTCAGTTGTCTCCCTGAAAATGTATCAGTTCCCAATACGTTAAAAGTACACTACAAGTACGAGGAGTAGTGCAGTGGTACTAGTGGTAACAGTAGTAGTAGTTTAAGTAAATAGTAATAACAATAATAATAATAATAATAATAATAATAATTAAAAAAAAATAATAATGATGATAATAATAATATGATGATGATAATGATGATGATGATAATAATAATAAAAATAATAATAATAATAACAAATGAAAGATGATAATTGAAGGCTGTCTTGTGAAACATGCATGTGTGAATCAAACGATGAAATTAATACATCAAGTCATATGCAGGACGTTATTATTTCAAACATAATCCTACGTGACATTTATATTTGAAATACATGTCTTTGGACAGAGAAGCGGTTATTGCACCAGTTGCGTTTACATTCAGACAGAAAACTTGCAATTTAGCAGTCATGTCACAGAACTAAAGATTTTCACTTTGAATTGTTTTATCAAGTTAGTGAACCCTCGTTACAACGTTACATCGACAGCATTTGTTCCCAAAGATGTTGCAATTAAACTGAATTTGCAGTTGTACAGAATACTTAATGAGCAAATTGAGATGTTAGAAAATTCTTGTTTTATTCTTATTTCCTCATAGAATACTAGTTTTGGATATTTGTTCTAACAAATAACCAAAACATATTTTTCTTTAAATTATTAAATACAATGTTCTTGCATAATTTTGACTAATTGTTACCTCTTAAGCGAAGGTTTCGTGACAAATTGTCATTATAACGAATTTTGCCGTTGTATCGAGTGTCGGTATAAAAAGGGTTGTCTGTATTATAGCTAGCCGTGTCATAGATAAGGACCTTGAACCAGACGCCCAGGACATATCCAGACCATCCAATCGGAATCTTCACATGCCGGTAATAGATTAGCCAAGTGTCCAAAAGATCATTAATGAAGGCTCTGATTGATACACGCACACATGTATATGTTTTAAACAAGGTGGATCCAGAATTATTTAAAAGGTGTCAAACTTTCTGACGTCTACATATCTGGAAAGACGCCTGAGCAAGGGCCGACACTATCTGCCCCTAATTCAGACATTTAAGACTCATTCACTGGTAGTAAAATGGACTTGTTTAAAATTTAAGAGACACATATAAGGTGTGCGAATATTTAGAGTTGATACGATCTCCCAAATTTATCAGATTTATCCAAAATATCCCTTGACAGTGCAATTTTGAGGAGGTGGGGTGGGATGGGTTGGAAAGGTGCTCGATCGATTGAACCCACGAATCCCCTTGGGACCCGCCTCTATTACAAGTCACCTGTCAACCTCTCAGATCAACACATTGCCAGTGCCACAGCAATACTGACGGTCAACGCAACAAAAGAGACCTTATGCAATATGCGGGCAACGGGCTGTTGTCTGACCTTGACTTTAGTTGCCCACTTGTAGAATCAGTGGATATTATATATCTACAATATATCGACGAAGGAAAAAGATGATGATCAGACTATTCGAACGCACAAAGTGGGATGCGCATTCTCTGTTCGCCTAGAAAGGAGGGTACAAAAACATATGTTGTCGGTACTCATTAGAAGCGTTTTGGCAAGGCGCTTCTAATGAGTACCCACAACATACGTTTTTATGCAGAAATAGAAATATAATATCCGTACGTATTGGTTGAGGAATACCTCTTATATGAAGCTATGCTGCCGTCCTCCGTGGCTCAGCTGGATGCGCGTCCGACTGGTGTTCAGGGGGTTGCGGGCACGACATCCGCCGGGTAGGTTACATTCTTTCGTGTAGATTGATCATGAAAAAATTTCGACAGTCATTCTCTCCGTTGATTCAAGAAGGGCAGTTGTTAGTTTCTGGCGAAAAAATGAGCACAATACTAGTTAACCGCTTAGAGGACTAAGCCTGCCCAGTAAAGTGTGGTTAGGGAAACTGACCGCGCTCGACATGACCCCACTGGGTTGACTAGGTCGTAAAACCTCAACACAAACAAATGGCCTAAACATATTACAATCTTACCTGCCAATATTGAGCTAAGGCGCTTCCAATGAGTACCCACAACATATATTTGTGCAGAAATAAGACAAAGTATCTATACTTGTTACGGAAAAAAAAAGCGTCTTATCTAGACCTATGGCAGAGCTTTACCCGTATAACACAAGGCCCCTTTCTCAGTATTCGCGTCATAACTTTGTCTTTGATATAAACATGTCATATATCAGGATATTGTCATTAATTGTCATTAGTAACTAGCTTACTTTGGATACTTAGGCGTAAGGCCTGTTAATTAGTCTTTCCTGTCATTGCAATGTGCATCAATTCTTATCAATATGAAATGTTCGCAGAAACTGCAAATTTGTAGCAGACGACATTCTAAAATTGGTATTGCTACTTTTTTTAGAGAAAATAAGATTTGGCATTTCATGTGAATCGTCTGGAGACGATTCACATGAAATGTCATATCTTATATTCTCTAAAAATACAAAAAAAAAAAAAAAAATGAAATATCAAAATGTCGTCTGGTGCAGTTGTTATTAGCATTTTAAGTGGTAATGTCACTTAAAAGTGCTAAGTAAAGTGATTGCAGACGACCTTTTAAAATCGAAATGCCTAGCCTAATAGTCTCTCTAAAAAATACAAGTCGTCTGCTGCAATTGTGATTAGCGCTTAAAGGATTAAATGGACGCAAAGTGTTATAAAATATACGTTAAATAAAAGTTCGAATCTGTCAAACAGAATTATTAACATCAAAAATACAATAAGTCAGTGTTGATAATAAAAGTAATAAGAAATTATGGAGGTAAGTGCTTGTTTAGAAGTTTATCTTTATACTCTAAAAATACATACATCCTTTAGGCTTTACTCTTGGATAATACAGCAGACGACAAATTGATGGCATTTTTTCTTATTTTCCAGAGAAAACAGGCTTTGATATATCATGCCCATTGTCTCTCTTGGAGACAAATTGCATGAAATGTCCAAACCTGCCTTTTGGTAAAATAAGAAAAAAAAAAAAAAAAAAAAAAAAAAAACAACAACAACAAAAAAACATTCCAATGTGTCTGCTGATACTTTTACCCAGAGTGCTAAGCGTTAGTGAAACCTTAACGGGTGCATGTTTAAATTTAAGTTTCATTACGCAAACACGCCTATTCAAATATATAGAAAATTTCACCTAAAAAACTGAAAATTTCGGATAAAAAACTCTGACATTTTTCATATTTCTGCTCAAAACATAGATTGTGGGTACTCGTTAGAACCACCTCGGCGAGGTGGTTCTAACAGGTACCCACAATCTTTGTTTTTGAGCAAAATTAAGAAAAATAATGTATACCCCTGTAAACTCCAGTTTTACTATTTAAAAGTTGGGTTTGAGGGGGTCAAAATTATATAGGCATGTTTTCGTGATGAAATGTAAAAATGATGGAATAGTTTTTCTTATTTTTTAGACGAAGTTTTATAAGATCATATGTGACCTAAATCTGTCGGCTTCTGAATGGAAGACTGTACGTGCCTTGAAGCGATGATAAATCTCGTGAAACGTTTTTTTTCTTCTTCTTTTTTCTGTCAAATACTTTGAAATTGGCGGGTCAAGACTTTTGCATAAGCAAACAACTTAAATGAAATATGCCCAAAAAACATCTGACCAACCAAGTTCTAGATCAGCATATGCATGCATGTGCATCTGCGCAGTCTGACCAAGGTCTTTAGGTCTTTACAGCAGAAAAAAGACTCATATGACATATATAACGGCGTGCAAGAATACATATGACCAACAAAGCTCCAGATCAGCATGTGCATATGCATCAACACAGTTTGATCAGTATCATAGCAATAGGAAAGAAACCACGTAAGGCCGTTTTGTCTGGCACCTGCTCACTCTTCCACTGGACCTGCATGTGATGTTTTTTTCTTAAACACACGCACTCGGTATGCACGAACGATCGCATAAGCGAACAAAGAAACAAAGAAATAAATGAAGAAAGGATGAATAACTCTTTGCCCTATCATTTCACATCCAAAGAAGCCGACCCATTATAGAAATTCACATCTTGCATGCTATAAAACAAACAAGACAATCATTAGGTAAGGTGCCGTTACTCATTAGAAGCTATGTAGAAATACTTTGTTATTTTTCTATAATGTATGTAGATAATTAATCAAATAATTTTTATTCATATTTGATTTTCAACTGTTTGATTTGTAACTCAAGAAGTTTAAAATGTGATATGGGGGTAGTTTGGGTGATTTTAGTGTTGTTTGTGGGTGTTTTGAGGGTGTTTCAACAGACCCATAAAGGATAAATCATCATGAAAACATACCTATAATATTTTGACCCCCTTAAACCCAACTTTTATATAGTAAAACTGGGGTTTACAGGGGTAAACATTATTTTACTTATTTCTGCTCAAAAACATAGATTGTGGGTAAACTGGGGTTTACAGGGGTAAACATTATTTTACTTATTTCTGCTCAAAAACATAGATTGTGGGTACTCGTTAGAACCGCCTCGCCGAGGCGGTTCTAACGAGTACCCACAATCTATGTTTTGACCAGAAATATGAAAAAAAAATCAGTTTTTATCCGAAAATTTTCAGTTTTTGAAGGTGAAATTTCCTGTATTATTTGAATAGGCGTGTTTTCGTAATGTCATATACCTATCTGCTGGAACCCAGCGGGAAATCAAATGGGACAGAATTATGACGGACGTTTTGTTTAAGTTCTCAACGTCAGAGGATAAAATGAAATTTTTGTTTGCTTTGATTTAGCATGTTTAGGACCCTAATTCAGACAAAAAGAAAGTTTTGAAACCTGCAGACTCAATGACGGCCTCTTCTTAAATCTTTAACCAATGGGTTAGGGCTAGACGATATGTCTTTGGCTTGGCCCGCCGTGGTTCAATTATTGGTTTTCATTTACTCTGGCACACAGTAGAATTAGCCATGAGTGCTCGTCTTTGTTTATCATAGCGATTAATTTGATTTTTATGTTTTCGCTTTGATGCATTGACTGGGTTCGGAGCTTTTATGCGAGCCCAAGTTTTATATATTTCTTTATGAAGAGTAGCATCAGGACCCAGGGTGAAGTTGGCCGGCTGTAAAAGTGCTTTAACCCCCCCCCCCACCCACCCCGCGCCCGGTGGTTTATTATACTGACCGTTCTAAGGCGGTGTTCCCAGTGTTAAACTTACTCTTTGTTGCTTTGTGGTTTATTCTCGATTTGCGCTTGTTTTGTTTGTCTGTTTCCTATTCCTCTTGGTGTCTGGGTAGGGCTGCGGCTTGTGACTGTGGGACTCCCTGCACTTTTCTCTTACCTTTTTTTGCAATTATGCAAGTGACAAGGCCTTTTGTTGACACCAAGAAATATGTGGTCTAGTACCCAAGCCGTAGAACATTCACAAGATGTTGAACCAGTGACAAGTCAGAATGTTCAGGTGAACAGACACGGACCCCAAAAGAAAGAGTGCAATCAGGTGTCCTAGGAATTTAAGGACTGCGACAGTCATTCCATAGATTTATATTGTGGTATGTCTAAATGGCATTGAGAAACTATCGAGCAAAGAAAGGCGCGTATGGCGGTGAAATTAGATATCAACTTCGTATCCAGCGTTATATAGCTTGGGGTGTGATTATGACAAGAAAACTGTCAAAGCTTCGGGTATAAAGTGTGTTTTGTTTTAAAAACCTCTATTATAATATTGAAAAACATTGAGACATTTGATTCAAATTTTGAATGAAACGATTTGAAGAAAATAACACAAACGTAGTTTTAAATTACGTCTGCTTTTTATAGCCAGCAGTTGGGCTTTCACATAATGTTTCTATACATTATAATGGGAAATGAATATCTTCCATACGCAATTAAATTGCTGATTGCCAAAGAGGTTTATGCTTATGACCCAGCGTTCAGCTAAAAGCGATCAGCGTGTGGACGTGGCGTAAAATCCATTGCATTAGAGGCTAAGACCCTCGAAACGACTTAAACATCACATAAACATGCCTATATAATTTTGACCCAATTAAACCCCACATTTATATAGTAAAACTGGGGTTTAAATGAGTATACATTATTTTTCATATTTCTGCTCAAAAACCTAGGTTGTAGGTACTCGTTATAACCGCCTTGTCGAGGCGGTTCTAAGGAAGTACCCACAATCTATGTTTTGAGCAGAAATATGAAAAATTCCAGAACTTTTTATCTGAAAATTTTCATTTTTTGGTGGTAAAATTTACAGTATATTTGAATAAGCGTGTTTTCATAATGAGGAGGAAAATGCCATATCATGAGCTAGCTGGCTTTAGCAGTGATTGGCATTAATGGGTTTGTATAGCCATTACTCCAAATTAACATCAGATAAAAAAATGGTTTCAAGTTTAACCTTTACCACTCAGGGCAAATTCAACAGACAGCAATTTGATGATATTTAATTTTCTCGAGAAAACATGGTTTGACATTTCGTGTTTGGAAATGTCAGACCGTTTTCTGGAACAAATCAGAAAAAAAAAATATTTCAAAATGTTGTCTGTTGATAGTTTTCTTTGACTGTGCAACTGGCATGCGTAATCATTATTTCTGTAAACATTTAATGAAGTACTGCAGAAGTGAAAGCTATTATCATACCTGTTTCTCTGCGAAAACTAGATTGAATTCCTGATAAGCCAACAAGATGATAGGAAACCGTACACTACATGTTGCATTTCTATACTTGGGAACTGATAACCCCATTAGTAGAATTATAAGCCTCTGATTCCATTGATTGAATGATAAACGCACCCTCATGTTTAATGAGTTTCAAACACCATTTAGGCAAGATCGTGTAGGAGACAGTCATGGAGGCAGTCTAGTTTATGTTAAACGAGGTATCCTTTGTAAACGCAGCGAATATTGAATGTGTTTGGATTGAAATCAATATCAGAAATAAGGTTATTGTTAGGAACATTTTATAGACCCCGAACTCGTCTCCTCTCGTACTTTCCAACATTGACCATTCAACAGGTTTAGTCGTCGATACTGGCATAGAAAGTATCTGTATTACAGGGGATATAAATTTAAATATGTTAAATCGATACTCTACGAATAAAATTTGCACCAATTGATTGACGAACCCCCGCATTTGACTGAAACTTCAATTATAGATTTAATTTCAATGAACAACGTGAGTTCTGTTGAAATTTTTGGAGTTAGTGAAGCCTTCTTACTTCAAAAAATCTGATATCACTCTCCAGTATTCGTTGTTTTTTTTTCATTTATTAAACCTTATTCAAAACTTTTACACAAGAAATATGATTATGCGAGCAAGGAGATTTTGACGCGCTTTGCCAACGAGCAGCTGATTTTGATTGGGATACTATCAAATGTGAAGATGTAAACCGCTACGCAATTAATTTTACAAATATTCTTTTTATTTTAGCCAAGAAGTGTATTCCCAAGATTTACCTTGGCTTAATGGCTCAATACGTAAACTCATCAGAAAAAGAAATCGACTTTATAAAAAAAATAGGAACTTAATAGACCTAAAGAGAGATACGCCGCATTTAAGAAAGGAAGGAATGGTGTAACATCCCTTTTACGCAAATTAAATAAAAAGACTAATTTACATCTCTTGCTGAAAAATTGAAAACATCAAATTTATCATCCTCCAACTATTGGAAAACCATAAAATTATTTATAAAGCCTTCTTCCATTCCACCAATATTTCAAGATGGATCTTACGACTCTGATAACAATCAGAATTTAAAACTTCTGAATGACTTTTTGTTTTGTTAATCAAACAAACTTAGATGATACAAGTGCCTCACTGCCAACTCTTATACCTCCTGACAGAGAATCGCTTAACAACATTACTATTTACAGCTGAAGAGGTTAGATCTGTGTTGCAAACAATAAAATTGGGAAAATCTTCAGGTCCAGATACTATTAACAATAGAATATTGAAAGAAATAGCATATTCAATCTCTATACTATTAAGTAACCTTTTCAACTATGGTATTTTTTCCGATATATGGAAACTAGCTAATGTATCCCCGCTTTATAAGAAAGATGACCCATCACTAGTTTCTAATTATAGAGCAATATCTCTTTTAAGTACGGTAGGAAAGACCATGGAAAGATTGTACATAAGCATATTTTCAATTACTTTAAAGACAATTATATTTTAATGTGTTTACAGTCTGGATTTGTACCAGGTGATTTGACTTTTAACCAGCTGGTAGATATTTATAATACTTTAAATTTGTAATTCTTTAGATGATGGCCTAGAAGTAAGGGCATTTATTTGTGACATGAGTAAAGCTTTCGATCGAGTTTGGCATAAGGGACTTTTATTTAAATTAAAAAGCAGGTATTAATAGGTTATTACTTGACTGGCTGACTGACTATCTGTCTAACAGAAAACAAAGAGCTGTTATACTGGAGGATCCTCAGACCCCGCCTCAGACTGGGAATAAATAAAAGCAGGTGTACAACAGAGTTCTATTCTAGGTCCACTTTTGTTTTTATTATATATTTATAATGCTGTTCAAGACATACAGTCATGCATTATACTTTTCCCAGATGACACTGGTTTATATATAATTGTTGACAATTCCAACAACGTAGCAATGTTACTAAATTCAGGTTTGGAAGCTATCCATAAATGGACTGAAAGTGGTTGGTAAAATTCAATCCGCCAAAGTCTGAACCTCTTTTAGTTTCTCGAAAAACCAACAGAAATAGACACCCTCCATTAATTATGAATAATGAGTACATAAATGAAGTTACGCACCATAAGCATTTGGGAGTTTACCTATCAAACGACGGTACCTGGCACTAACACATAAATTATATAACCTCCAAAGCTTGGCAAAGAATATATATTATTCGAAAATTGTAATTTTTACTTGATAGGGACTCATTGAATAGAGCCTATATTTCTTTTAATCGACCTGTTTTAGAATATACCAATATAGTATGGGACAACTGCAGGCAGTATGAAATAGATTTAATTGAAAGATACAGATAGAAGTTGCTAGGATTGTCACTAGAGCTACTAGGCTAGTTTCAATAGAACTGTATTTTAAAACAGTTTGGGGGCCATTATATAAACGTAGGTATAAACATAAAATGTACCAATTTTATCAAATGAATAGCGATCTGACGCCAAGATATTTAACATCCCTCGATCCATCGACATTTGAGAACACATCTACGTACAATTTACGCGGATCACAAAAGCTTAGTCCTTCGTTTACAAGAACACAGTTATATCGTAAACAGTTTTTACCGTCTTGTACACGGGAATGGAATGAAGTTCTTTTCGATACTAGAAATTCTACCTCATTAGCGAATTTCAAACATAAGTTAAATGGAGATAGCATTAAAGTATCCATATATTACAGCACATGAAACAGGTCATTACAAATTTATCATTCTAGTTCAAGGACCAAATGCAGCTCTTTAAATCAACATTTATTCCTAAAGAATATGACTGAAAATCTATTACGTGTATGCGGCACATTTTCTACTAGAGTGTCTAATGAAACAAGCGGTTTACATCAGATTAAGGAGCACATCTCTCTCTCTCTCTCTCTCTCTCTCTCTCTCTCTCTCTCTCTCTTATGTTAATTGTCCACATGTTTTTGTATCGTCTAAGTCATGTTGTTATATATGTTCACCACTTTATAATCATTGCAATTTATATTGTAAGGGAAACGGATTTGAATAAGTGTGTTGACTTCTTTCTGAATCCCTAGTTGTAAACTCCGTTCTGTAAAATGGTGCATTTTATATGTAAAATTGTATTATGATTTTATGAAATAAAATATGTTTAAACCAAACGCACCCGGAAATGTGTAAATCATCTAAAGTGCTCAGTGCTGAAAATGTAAATCTGAAGCTATAACTAGTCTACACAGTCTAAGAAGATGATGCCTCAAAAGTAAATTTCAACATTAATCATACTTTGTGAGCTTTCTAGATTCAGTAAATTATTGAACAATCCACTGTGGTTGCATTATCAACATACGAGGGTGAGTCAATAAGTAACCAGCCTAACTTATTTCCGGTTGAGATCCACCTCTTCTTTTTCGATGTTATTGCCCTCTAGTATGATGCACTTAGACCAACAGTGTTCAGGTGCCATCAGCCCAGAACTGAAAAAGTCAGGGTCCTTTCCATTGACCCACTCCTAAACTACCGTCACGACTTCTTCATCAGACCGGAAATGAAGTCCACGGATATCCTTTTTCAAGTTTGGGAATAGGAAGAAGTCGCTAGGAGCTAGGTCAGGCGAATAGGCAGGATGTTGTATTAATTCATACCCGTTTCGCTCTACAGCATCCATTGCAACTTTGCAAGTGTGGACTCCCGCGTTATCCTGTTGCAGCAAAACACCTTTAGAGAGTTTACCTCGGCGTTTTTCACGGATGGCGATTCTCAGCTAACAAGCTGGTCTAACAAGTTTGCATAGTACACTCCAGTTATTGTACTTCTCTTGGGTAAAAAGTCCAACATTATAACGTCTTTTGCGTCCCAAAATACTGTGGCCATCACCTTGCCAGCAGATGCTTGCGTCTTGAACATCTTTGGCTCGGCAGGTCCTACCCACCGACGACTCTAAGCTTTATTCTCTGGCACATAATAATGAACCCGTCTCATCTACAGTCACCAGACGCAAATGAAAATCATCTTTTGACCTAAACGCTTGAACAAGGCACTGCATACTGATGCTCTGGTTGCCATTTGCTCGTCGCTAAGGGATTTTGGGACCCAACGGGCTGTAAGCTTGCGCATACCTAAACGATCATGTAAGATTGTTGAAACGGCACCATTTGAAATGCCTAATGCCTGCGCTATTTCTTTCACCTGAATTCGCCTATCAAAGTATACCAGATCCCGAACTTCCTTACACATTTCTTCGTCGGTGGCATCCAGTGGGCGTCAAAACCTGGCTTCATCTTCTAAAGGCGTTCTGCCACGTTTGAATTCCCCTACCCAGAATTTAACTTGAGCATAAGATGGTTCAGAAGACCTATAAACATCGGCTAACTCGCCGTGTATTTCCTTACCTGTTTTACCTTTTAAATACAAGTACCGAATTACAGCAGCACGGTACTCAAGTTTAGATGAAAAGCATGCCTTTGCATCACAAGCCATGTTTGATATTCAATATCTTATTAAAGAATGACTCGATACGCGTGTAATTTTGTACCCTTGTATAAATCATATTTTGAAACAAAGCATGACAATCGTGACCGTCTCGGTCTATCGGAAATGGGACAGGCTGGTTATTTATTGACACGCCCTCGTATATCTTCTTGGATATTATACAAAGGCTTCTGTACAAAGTTTATGAGTGATACTTTTTGGCACACCTGAGCCGTTAACTCTTTAGTGATCTCTTTGCATCCATTTTTGTCTGTTAACGCAGTAAATGACATTTCAACCGCAAAACGGGGGCGTGTGTGTCTGTGTGTGTGTGTGTGTGTGTGTGTGTGTGTGGAGGGGGAGGTGTCACTTACTTGCGACTAGCGTCTCATAAAAAGGACATTGGCAAACAGTGCAGACCCAGACAGACGCTTTGTATTAACTATAGGAATTTCTATAAAACATGTTAATGATAAAAACTAAACATTTTCCTTTCTATTGTTCAGCTGGCTCATTTTTAAAATTCCTTGGGATCATTGAGCCCAATCTAATATCTTGAAAAACTGAGCCAGTGCAAGGGGGCGCGTGCAAACTACAAAACTACACTGCTGCCATACGAAGGATCTCAGCGAATCCATCACGAAAACACGCCTATATAACTTTGACCCCCTTAAACCCCATTTTTATATAGTAAAACTTGGGTTTACAGGGGTATACATTATTTTTCTTATTTCTGCTCAAAAACATAGATTGTGGGTACTCGTTAGAACCGCCTCGCCGAGGCGGTTTTAACGAGTACCCACAATCTATGTTTTGAGCAGAAATATGAAAATATATCAGAGTTTTTTTATCTGAAAATTTTCGGTTTTTGGAGTTGAAATTTTCTATATACATGTATTTGAATAGGCGTGTTTTCATAATGCAAGACTCCAATTGTCGTTCTTTTGTGTGCTCGTATTTACATTGCAACCTTTATAGATTAAATTTCAACAACTCGCTTGCATCTACACATTCTTAAACAAGAGAACTTGTATATATCACCCTTTCTATGGGTGTCATGTAAAAAAAGGCATACCTTTACCAGACGTCACACTGTCTCATCTTGATCTATACTCAAGGTCCATTTTTCACAAGCTAGAATTATTATGTCAACGTGTTTATGTATTTTAGACCCCTATGATCTTATAATATACAATGAAAACAGGGTACAGTCGACGCTCGTTATCTCGAAGTCCAAGGGACTCCCTGAAATACGTACTTAGAGATATCCGCAGCTCGACATATCAGATTTGCAGAAATGAGGAAAAAATAAATCAAACAACCATATTTCACAAATGAATATGTAATTTGACCTCTGAAGTTAGTGATGTAAATATTGTGAAAAAGAGGACAATTGCTCTTTAGGAGCAATTTCTTCTCTTTTCCACAGTAGTTCGTTACCTGTTGTTAGATTTCCATGTTAAAACAAGGATCAGATCTTCACTTCGAGATAAGCGGTTATTCGAGATAAGCGAATCGAGATAACGAGAGTCGATTGTGTATGAGATACTACATTATTGGGAGAATTTTCAGAAATTTACATTAACCCCCCCCCCCCCCGCACCCCCCCCCCCCCCCACCACAAAAAAAAAAAAAAAAAACAAGTTTTATTACTGACTGTTCAAAGGCGGTGGTTCTAGTGTCGTTTGTTCTTAAAGGGGAACGCAATATAAGCTGTAAGTATATCTTGGAGTAAAGTGCTTAACAAGCCATTTATTTTGATGCAAGACTTTTCAAAATCATCTTAGAAATAAGGAAGTTATGATGGTTTGAATATATTTAAAATGGCTGTCATGGGTGCCGCCATATTGTAGTCTTTGTGACGTCACACAGCCCAAATCATATTTGCAAAACCAAATTATAAAGGGTTTTTAAGAATAATTTTGCAACATATTTTTATAATCTTTTAATTCTAGTGACAAGCAATCATTTACCCCAATATAAACCAACTTTATGAAACGAATTTTAATTTTTATGAAACCTCATTCAATATTCAAAATGGCGGCGCCCATACCACCAATGTTAAAATATTCAATTGTCTATAATTTACTTAATTTTCCACCGATTTTGATCACATTTGTGTCAAAATTCATTGTTTGTAAAGTTCTTTACTTTAAAGCACAATACCTTTTAAGGTTGCGTTCCCCTTTAACCTTGCTCTTGCTAAACACATCATGCCCTGTCTTAGCAAACAGTGTAGACCCAGATCAGTTGGCTTCTGAAGAAGCCAACTGATCTGGATCTGCACTGTTTGTCATTAAATATGAGAATTTCTATCAAAAACCCGGATCAAGTAATTTGATTGGCTGGAAATTAGAAGCAGGCGTGGCATCTTAATTTATTCAGCATAAGAAGGGTGAAATGTTTTGGCCTTGTGGCTGCTTGCTGGGGGCTTTTTTTCATATTTGTACTATTTGTGTTTGTACTTGCTGGGTTTTCTGGTTCCTGTCTGACATTGTGATCACCTCGTTGGAAAGAGGGAACCGTCGGTTTGCTTTTTTGGGGGATTTGTGGCGGGTGTGCTGTCTGTCTTGGTTTCTTTGTTCTTCCTTATGATGTTACTGATACACGTAGGCTATATTTGATGACTGAACCCCTTTGTGGACTTTTGCTATACTATTTTTCAATTTGTTATTTCCAGAAAACATTTCTACTGCATAAATCTGTCTTTATGTGCTTAATAAAGAAAATCTCTCTCATTCTCCTTAGTTTATGGTGAAATGTCATGGGTTACAAAGCACTAGATGAAAGGATAATCAAGACAAATATTTGTCTGCTTTTTCAACAAAAACATGTTGTAGGTACTCATTAGAAGTGCGTTGAAGTGGCGCTTCTGATAATTACCCAAAACATATGTTTTTGTGGTGAAATAAGAAAAATGTCAGTATCTGTGGTTAAAATGTTTTGTTTTTTTTCCAGAGCTCTTAATGAAACGTATATATTTCACATAGACGCGCCAACGTAATGGGAATCACGCCGATATTTTTTTTTTCAAAAAATAGCTTTCAGCAAATTACAATTACGAGCAGAAAATTAATCTTTTTTGGAATACTTCCATTACGGAAACTTAAAAAAGACAGGTTTAATGATGTATTTGATTCTTTTTCCTTCTCTTTTTTTCTTGCGTAAATGATATATACTATTACAAAGTGAAATCTTAACTTTTTAAATAGATTACGAAAACATGCCTTTTCAAATATACTGAATTATTTCACCACCAAAACTCATAGTTTTCAGATAAAAATTCTGATATTTTTCATGTTTCTGCTCAAAACATAGATTGTGGGCACTCGTTAGAACCACCTTGACAAGGCGGTTCTAACGAGTACCCACAATATATGTTTTAGAGCAGAAATAAGAAAACTAATGCGTACCCCTTTAAACCCCAGTTTTACTATATAAAAGTGGGATTTAAGGGGTCAAAAGTGCATATGTATGTTTTCGTGATGGACTCTAATCAGGTTGTGCACCCGCGCAGCCTCATTAGAATCTTCGTTGTCTGCATGATGAAACTTTGCATCCTTGGCTATCCAAACTGTGCTCAGTGAAGATTCTGATCAATATTCGCTGGTCACACATGTCCGAATGCACGTTTTCTGAAGTTGGGGTTCATTTGTCATGGCGTCACGGTACGACTCTATTGAAAATGTATTTCGATGCAGACACGGACAGCCAAAACTATGACTAGCCTGCGGTATCTGCATATTGTAACTAGGACTTGCTCTGTACGCTTTCAGAATACGGTGTACGTATCAACAGAGAGAAAATGTCCTGACGAAACTTGACCTAACTCTACTCATTTCAAATACGTCGGAAGACATTTTTTCGCTTGATACGGACCAAATGGCATCATTTAATGAAACAAAAGAACTTTGTACTTTACTAATGAGCTGTGCTATGGCGGCCATCTTGAAATTCTACTTTGAACTTCTTTACGTGACTCGAAACTTAGTAGGACATATCGCGGCGACTTGTACATAAAAAAGTTAAAAACTTTCCGATCGGAAATTCAAGATGACAACCATAGGCGCCATCTGATCTGTTTACTCCTGAACCGAAAAGCCAATTGTCTTTATCTGGTACTCAGGTGAGAGATACAGGTCCATCGCAGCCCTTTTGTATTTAACATGCTTGCGACAAAATGCTTAACTATCGGGGTTTTTAAACAATAAATAATCTTCAACATATTTCCTTTTATATAAGAGAGATTTTGAAAATCTTATTTATTGCGATATGGATGCATTGCGATAAGAAGCGAATCTATCAAGAAAGCAGGTCTGCTGTGTCTTTGGATAGAATATTCTATTCTTTTTAGCAAATAATCAATGTCTTTCAAAAAAGTACAGGTAAACAGTATCAAAATGGTTGATAAAATTCTTTTTATTAAGAGGTTAAATTTAATCATTCAAAGTACTGAAAATGATAAACACAAGAATACAATGTATAAGTGAAAGTTCACAGGAAATGCCACACACGTGAATCAAGTCTTCCCTAGGCAACAAAGGAAGACGAAATGAGGAACAAATAACGACAAAACAAACGCCACGTATAAAACCTCAGACGCACAAAGAAGAGATGCAACAGAGGAATGCGTTTTATAAACACGCGTCTCTTGAGATTTTATGCTAAAAAAAAAAAAGATTTTTGAAATGATAATTATTGTGTGGAGTTTTATCATTAGACACCGTGCATTCTCCCAATAGATAAATTTTCAAGTTTAGAGCTACATGTATTTATAATCAGACGAAGACTGTGGATGGCATAGTTAACATCGGGTCCTGAGGTTATAAACCTTTTTTCATGCTCAACTCAGCTGAGCATGAAATTTTCATGCTAATAAATATCAAATTACTCAAAAATGCAAATTCTTACTTGCTAAACATGACTAAGCATGAAAAATGTTGGCATTTTCATATTTATTAACATAGAAAATTTCATGCTCAGGTGAATTGAGCATGAGAAAACTTTTATAACCTCGGGGCCCGGATGTAATAAAAATAAGTAGTTCCGGTGACCCTGCACGCTCTAAAGATATGACAAGATAGTATATTACTTCGCGAAGTGACAACGTCAATGTAGTTAATATATAAAGTGTGATACTTTACGGTATCATGACGGCACAAAACTCTCATAAAGTGAAAAACAAAAAGAACAAAACTTGTTTAACACGTAGAAGACACATTGTTCTATTTTTTATTTGCCAAGTTGTGGTCAGCTGCACTTTTCATATCAACATTTTCGTTGAAGCATGAAATACAGTCAACTCTCTTTGTACCGACATTCGATGCAACGACAAAATTCGTTTTTATGACAATTCGAATGTCACGAAAACTTCGCTCAAGAGGTTACAATTCATGAAAAATTATGCAAGAAAATTGCAATATAATTTCAAGCAACATATGTTTAGGATATTGTTAGAATCACCTCACTGCGGTAATTTAAAAAAAATATCCAAAGCATATGTTCTAAGAGGAAACAAGAATAAAACAATGTTTTTCTTACATATCATCCTGTCCATTAAGGATTCTTAAAAATGCAAATTCATTTTAATAGCAACATATTTTGGAACAAATGCTGTCATTTTAACGAGGTTAACTGTACTTCGTTTGTTGTATTCTTATAAATGCATGGTCAGATTTTAGTGGCTTATACACGAATGTAGAGATTCGGTATGGCCGTTTTAAAGAAGAGGAAATAGTTTAGAAAATGTCCAGAAAGAACCATAATCACAGAACATAGCCTACCAATGACACTAAGAGCAAAAGCAGAAAAACAATGACAGACAATTTACACATGGCACAAACCAAAGAAAACCACAGGAACCAGTTCCCTTTTCCCCAACGAGGTTATAACCATGCCAGACAAGATCCACCAAACACATTAATAAGGCATTATGAAAACACGCCTATTCAAATATATTGAAAATTTCACTGAAAGTTTTCAGATAAAACTTCTGATATTTTTCACATTTCTGCTCAAAACATAGATTGTGGGTACTCGTTAGAACCGCCTCATTATGATTATAACTTTATCATCAAATAGTTACAAAGTTGCTATACGTAAATTACTTGAGATGGCAGAAGGAAAATAGACGGACTCCTGATCTGGGCTTTATTGAAGTGTCAAACGTTTTCTTTAACCAATCAGGTGTTTGAAATGGGTATAAAGATGTTAAACTGGAATAATATTACGATGAAATCAGTGGATGCCCAGGCCGATTTTAGTCTTTGCTGGGCGCACATACCATTTTGTTGGTTTAGTCATGAGGTAGTTCAGATACCTATACAATCATTGCAGATCAAGATGAGACGGCTTGTAACGGACTGTCTCATCAGGATTTACACAGGATCTACACCGTTTGCAATTCTTTTGCATTCACTGTTTGCAATTGATTTTTGACTGAAACCCCTAACTGCAACAGGGAATGTGTCCAAATTCAGAGATGGAAGAATCTATCAGAAACTCGGGTGGGGTGGAGGGAGGTGTGTGTGTGTGTGTGTGGGGGGGGGGGGGGGTTGCGTGAAATGGTTAAATTAAAGTTTCATGTATCTAGTTGCAATTGATGTACGTCGACTCTCGTTATCTCGACTTCGCTTATCTCAAAGTAAAAATCTGATCCCTGTTTTAACATGGAAATCTGGAAAAGGTAACAAAATATTGTAGAAAAGAGGAGAAATATATCTCTGTCTTCAGTAGTCAATTTACTTATTCATTTGTGAAATGTGTTTTTTTTTTTCGTGTTATCTTTTCTCAATTTCGCAAATCTGATATGTCGAGGTACGGCTATCTCGAAGTATTTCAGAGAGTTCCTTGGTCTTCGAGATAACGAGAGTCGATTGTAATAGGTTTATTGTTCTAACTGTATTGCGAGAATCTGCAGCATTTATGTTTTAAAGACACAGTTAAAATGAGACCAAAAGAGGTACCACTCAAGAAAGATTTTATTGCCCCTACTTAGGCGCTATGCATGAGAGATCAAAGGCATATCATTAAAGACATAAAAATCTGATGAGTCTGGGTCAATAGTCTTATCTCTGATAAGGGACAGGGTGTTATAAACCTGGTATTCTGTCAATGAAAGCTAAGCAGGTAGAGACTACATTGTGGGAATATAACATTAGTACTGACTTATTTATCTGTTCCATGAGCGGAGAGTCACACCAGTCTGAATATCTGATTAGAAGACTAAGCATACTATGGATGTGCAGACCGGTCGAGTTTTCTTTGGCACACTTTTTTTTTTATTTTGTAGGGTGTGCTCTGCATTATTACCCATCATTATCAAACCTGAAACATGAACTGTCCAGAGGACATTTTAGAATTTTAATAATAATGCTATGAAAATATTGATCACTTTCCTTATAATTTTATAATCCGCTGTGAAATAAATTCAAACTGGAATATGCACAATTCCATTTATTGAGACATTTTTTGCACTTATGAATAACATAAAACCCGGAGCACAGCAATTTCTACAAAATGGCATGTGCACCCAGTGAAGACACAGATCAGCCTAAAGAATCTGTGCAAGCTGATTTTGTCTTCACTGAGCACTTATATAAATAAATACACAGGAACAAATAAATAAACGATATTTAATTAATAAAATTAAAAAAAATAATGAAATACTTTAAAGAAAGAAGAAACAAACTAATACAAATTAAATTAATACAAATTAAATAAACAGTATCAATCTACCCTTCAAATAAATCTGTGTTTTTTTTTTTTTTTTTTTTTTTATTGCAAAATATCTGGTATCCCTAAAAATATTTATAACCTTTAGAATGCTACTAGAGAATTAAATGAAAACACATAAATAAATAAATAAATAAATAAATAAATACTCTAACATGAAAAAAAAAAATCATTTTTCTTTTTCAAAATATTTGTTATCCCAACAAACTTTTTATAACACCTTAAATACATGGAAAAAATACATTTTAACAATGAAAGAAATAAATGTATAAATAAAAAGCTTTCCAATCTACTCTCCAAATTAATCAATTTTCCAAACTATGTTTTATTCCATTAAAATATTTATTACCATTCAGAAAGTTCTTAAATAAACAAAACTAAATAAATAAATCAAACAAAGTAGATAAATAAATACATGAAATAAAATTAAATAAATATTGTTAGTATGAAAGAAAAAATAATAATAGATAAACAAACCCTTCAACTCTGCTCTCCAAATAAGTCAATTTTCCAAACTATTTGTTAGCCACTCAAAAATATTGTTACCCTTCAGAAGGCCTCTTTTACTAACCCCTGCTGGTAATTCATAAACACCTCTGTAGGACATGTGTTTGATCCTGCTTGATTAGCCCCTAAGTAGGGGCAATAAAATCATTAGTGAGTGGCAGCACTTTTGACCTTATTTTGCCTATGTCTTTAAGGGGTGATTATGAGATCCTAGCCGTCGGGGGAGGGTGTAAAGATGCCTTCTGAAGGGCAATCAAATTTTGAAGTACTATTGCTGTACCCCAGCTTACATGATATTACCGTTGATACAGATAAATAAGCTAGTACTAACCCTATTGGGCCTCTACCCGTGTTGATTTTGATGTGCCCAGACTCTGTTTTTGAGAAAACCATCTTATTTTTATGTCTTTAACGCTTAGCACTCTGGGTAAAAACTTCAGTAGACGACATTCCAAAATATGTTTCTTATTTCCCCAGAAAACAGGTTTTGACTTTTCATGCAATGAAGACAATTTGCATAAAATGTCGAATCCTGTTTTCTGGAAAAAATAAGATAAATATCATCAATTTGTTGTCTGCTACAGCGGAGGCCAATTCCCTCGCACGTGGTAAGCGATGACCCAGTGGCCAAAAATAGAACCATTATACACACTGCAGGAACCGCTAATGTCACAGTTATGCTATATTATAAATAGACAAGTGAGTGAACTTGTAAATACGAGCGTACCTGCAATTAGGTACTTTTGCGTGTCTGGTGCTCGGTATGATTTAACACTTAGCACGCTGGGTAAAAATTTCAGCAGACTTTTTGAAATATGTTTCTTTTTTTTTCCCCAGAAAATAAGCTTCAACATTTCATGCAAATTGTCTCCTCAGGTTGAGGAGACAATATTTGCATGAAATGTCAGCTTATTTTATGGGGAAAAAGTATCATCAGTATGTCGTCTGCCGAATTTGCCCATGTCATGGTAAGTGTAAAAAAAAAAAAGAATATTTACTTTCCTGGTATGGTGTATGATTATTTTAATTAACTCTCATCTTTTGTATTGTTTCCTCCATCAGGTCGGACGCAGTAAGCAGCAAATTGACAGCAGTCACGAAGCAGAAACGATAGAGGGAACTGTAGGAGACAGACAGTGTCGAGATATTGCCTTTCTATTTGTCTTTTTTGCCTTTACAGGTGGCATGGTAAGAATTATGACTCGTATGTACCGACTGTTTATCTGTTATAATTGCGCCCACTGTGTAGCTCTAAATAGGATTGGTCAACATCCTTTAGTCCTTCCTTTTGACTCGCAAAGAAAATTGACACAGTTTCTTGTCTCTTTTCTATGTAAAAGTTACAATGTCGTCAGCGTGTCATACTTGTATTTAGAATCTGTTTACTTTGAAAATTAAATACCGCTTAAGCCGGTGTTAGACAACCTTGCAAACTTGCTGTATATGAAGAAACGTAACTGTTTCACTGCCACAGGCGATAATAATAGGCTTTTGCAAACAGCATAAATCCAGATGAGATTGAGCCGTCTCATCTGGATCTAGGCTGTCTGACATTCAGTCTTTCAACTTTACATATAAACGTCTTTACAAGCGATGGTTTGTTAAAATAAAAAAAAGCAGACGACAAATGTCATCTGAAATTTGGTACCGATTAGTTTCGGATTCTTTTGCGTGTTCTTTGTTTCAAAGGCAATATTTTAGATTTCTATTTTACTTCACTGCATCTGGTGCTAAGTACCGTGTGGCGGCCGTAAAATGTCTCCCCGTACTTCATCATAGTGCAGATTTAATTTCTTTTGGGATCATTGAGCTCATTCTGGTTACTCTGAAAATCGAATACCGCTTAAGCCGATGCTGGGGTAGGGGTGGGGTTGGAGGGGGGAGGGCGTATACAGCCTGGCAAATTACATTGTTGTATATGAAGAACCATAACAAATCCGAATCTTTGATTCTCGTTCTTTTGTATGTTCTTTGTTTCCAAAGATAGCCTTTCAGATTTTTATTTGATGAAATATGTATCACATACATTTATGCGCCTTTCCAATGTTGTTGATTTGCAAGTTTGTTATACTACAACGGCCCGATACCTAACAGGCACATAGAGAATATTTACTCTTTTGTTGTGAATACCATAAATGTTTTCATCGAATGAAATGAAAGCATCAATGTGTTCACGAGTGCGAAGCACGAATGAAAATTGTAATGTTTTCATTACACGAAATGAAATTTTATAGTATTTAGTGAGAATTATTTTTTATTATTTTATTGTTAACCATTGTCCTGCTGAACCCGGATATACCATGCCTTTGCAAACTAGTTCCAGATCAGTTGGCTTCTGAAGAAGCCAACTGATCTGGATCTGCACTGTTTGTCATTACGTATGCGAATTTATAACAATAATACGGGTCAAGTAATCTGAGAGGCTGGAAATTAGAAGTGGGCGTGGCATATTAATTTATTTAGCAGGACAAGGGTTAATACGCCAATGTGCTCTTCTGATGTCATAACTAAGGTCACTAAACAAAACATGAACGTCATGTCGTAGACGTTCGGTGCTTAACATTTGAGACGCTTGAGAGGCAAAAAAAAAAAAAAAAAAAAAAAAAAAGTAAAAAGAAATGTTCGGCAAATGTTCTTGTTACCAAAATGTTCTTTACTTTCTAACTGTGGAAATGCATACCAGCACTTGATAGTTAGTTCAGAAACAAAGGAGTCAGAGGTGTTAGAGAAATCTGGAGGTAACATCCGCTTTTGAAACAATGAAGGAATGTGGTCATTCAAAGTGAGGAGTGAATATGTAAGTCGTATCAGACACTAGTGAATGATACGATATAATTTCATTAGTGATTGATACAACGTTTATTTCCACCAGATACACTGATTTCACCGCTAACAATTAATAAAATAAATGACGTTTATACAACGTTGCATCAACGTCGACGCAAGGGCATGATGTTGCATCGACGTTACTTCGACGTTGTTTATGACCTCTCTTACACTCCTGCTCGTGTTGTTCCTCATTAGTTTTTACATTTCTAGCCGTTCTTTGTCTAAGGTTTTTAAGCATAGGAATTTCCTCGCGCACTATCAACGGGAAACCAATCAGTTGCGAGTTGCGCTCCTGGTAACTATGGGCGCAAGCTTACAATATTGGTCAAAACAGTCATATAGATCTACATAATAAGTAGATGGGTAAGACAGAAAGGATCTATGAACATTGTAGTTCTTTGACTTGTTTTATATGATGAGTTCCTCTACAGCTTATACCATTCAAACACATTCGTTTTACTTGTTGTTTCCATCTTGTATAAATTTGTTAACATGTTCGAAAACAATTTTTAAGTAAGTCGGTTAATAACATTCTTATTATGCTGTTTTATATATGTCCTTCTTAGGTCCATCGCGGCACTCCAATTTCATACGTTTTGCAATTCTTTTATGAATTTAGGATACAAGTTTTTATATTTAACATTGTTTTACTTTTTTTTTTTTTTTTTTTTTTTACATCGTCAGCTGATTCGCATAAGTTATCCGCCATTTTGAATATTCGTCATCGAACCTTGTAACTACGTAGCCGTATGACGTAATGCTTAAGAGGTATTGTCAACTACCAAAGGGGAAGTCAGGTAATAAAATGATAATAAAAATATAAAAAAAATCTCATTTATGCAAAACAATACGCTCGTGCTCAAATGGGTACAACCCAAACTCAACTGTGCTTTATCTTGGGCATATGAGCATGGTTTAGAATAATTTAGATATAGAACTACTGTAGCCAGCGTCAAAGGAGAAAATAACATCAATTACATTGTGGCTAAGACATAAAACCGTACAAAGATTTGTGGTATATTCGTATTATATTACAGTTCAATGATAAACTGTATCCTTATTTCAATACCGTTGAGAGAACATAATATTACTCTTCTGTCATTTTGTTATGTCAGATGTACTTCAGGCGTCAGTCTTTAACATTACCTGCCAAATATGACTAGGGGTCTTCTCTGTTCAGGTTTCCATTTGTTCTTCATTATCCCTTGATACTTTAAGCGGTGAATGAAGGTTCAGATCAAATTGTGCAGATGCACAGTCTGATCTTGGCCTTGCCCGCATATGAAAAAGTTCTTTTTTCTGACTTAAGAGTTGCATAAATTCTTTTTTGTTGTTGTATTAATTTTCTTATTTCTGCAAAAGGGATTTGTGGCATGGCGAGCTTACATGTCTGGAAATCCGCTGAGGATAATATATGGAACAGATAGTTGGGGAAATATATGCTTCCAGGAAAATAAAGCCATATCCGGGATCAGCTATTCTGGCCAGAATCTTGTACATGCAAAGTAAGTATATTAGAAAGTACATTTCGCTGTAAGTGCATTCCATTGATTTTCATCATCTTTTTCATCGTATTATAATTCCAACTTTTCATCTTTATACCCATTTCACACACCTGGGCCCAAAGCTAACAATGTCGTTAGTTAAAGATTCTTTAAAATTTACATCCGCAAATATGCTGAAATTTTTTGCTGAAAAATGTGACTAGCTTTCGCAGTGCAAAAACTACTCACATTTTTTCAGCAAAAAAAATATGAGAATATTGTACAATGAATCCACTAAAACAGTTAACGAAATGACCCTTAACGAGCTTGTTAAGCTAACGACGCTTTTAACAACTGGGCCCAGATCGGTTGAAGGAAACGTTTTACACTTCAATAAAGCAGGAGTCCGTCTATTTGCCTTCTGCTATCTCAAGTAATTGACGTATGGCAACATTCGTAATATTTTGATGATAAAGTTGGAACCATAATGAATGAATTATTATATTTATCGATGCGTTAACTCCGGCGAATCACTCACAAACCTAACATAAAGCCCAAAGAGCTTTATTCATTTTGTGAGTGATTCAATTGTGTTTATATATCGGATAAAATCCACAAAAATTGAATTCAGTCATAATAATGCCAACTCAACAGGCCTGCATCTAATTAATGCAATTTGTTTGGTCGACAGCAAAATGCTTTTGTGGGGAAAGATAGGGGAGGAACGTCCAGGAAAATTTAAACATTATATCGATGATCTTTCTGTTTATAGTTTGTAAAAGAGAAATAAAGAGGAATGTCCAGATTTCTTGTTTTACATCCATTTTTATTTATTTAAGTTGTTCTTCTTTCTTCACTTTATAACAGCGCCTTATTTACAAAATTTACGTGTAAAATACAAATTGCTAAACGTCGACCAAAGTTTTATAATTTCTAATATATACGTACGCATCAGTAACACTTTCGCAGTATTTATTGTCCCAAATACCAATTATTTACAAGGTCTCGAAACAGTTAAAGACTACATTCAAAACATTTTGTACAAGTGCGGCAGTCAGGCCTATGGCCCGCCGAGCAGCGACCACGACGAGACTACATTTTTCGATTTTCCTTGTTTGCAATCTCAAATCTAACTCCTAACTGTCACGCAAGTATAACTAGAGTGCGCGCGCGTCTTTTCTCTCTGAGCAAGTGCAGAGTAGAAGTCATTACCCGAGAGCGGGATTAGACTGGACGTGTGAAACCATTTCTATCGTAAAGATAACAATACGTTAAAGCTGCAATTGTGCCGTCCCTTTAAGGGATATCTTTCTAACTAAGGTGTTAAAAACGTGTCATTGACAAAGTGGATGTTTAAATGTATTTGAACAAAGGATCAAGAACTGACATGTTTTGCAATTCCGCTGTTAAGTGAAATACTTTAGATTTCAAAGTTCGCATTTTAAGAAATTTAAATAAAATAAAATAAATGATATAAATAGTTAAACTCCAAAAGAAAAATTACATTCATCTTTACAAGACGATCAAACTGATACTAAACACGACGATAAAATGTCGACCCTAAGAATAAGTGTCATTTTGACTTTTTTTTTTTTTTTTTTTTTTTTTTTTGGCATTAAATATAAAACAGCAATGAATACACATTTGATACTCTGGTATTCATATCTAAAATGTTCCAAGTAATAAGATCATATGAACATCTTTGCTACATGTATCTAAAGCAAACTTATTAAATGTTTCTTATAATGCAATAGATACTGAAAATTTCATAAGCGTCCGAAATGATAAACTGTAATGTTTAGTCATTTGTATTTTCACTGAGACATATTTTTAAATAAAAAATAACTAATCAGCGTATATTAATTACATCACAATGCATAAATCTTACGTCATGAAAAGTACCGCATAATAATGCTACCGGCATTTATATTTCGATACATTCTGTAAAACAATGAATATATTATCTTTGAGCAGCTTACAAAAATAACTTGCATTTTCAACGTAAACATGACCGAGTTGAAATTGTAAGACATGAGATTTACTTTTCTGTGGATTTTATCGATGTGTAATCGCCGGCGAATCGTCCACAAATAAAATTATTCACACATCGATAGATTTATGAGCGATTCCCCGGTGTTTGCACATCGATAGATTTATGAGCGATCCACCGGTGTTTACACATCGATAGATTTATTACCGATTCGCCAGCGTTTACACATCGATAGATTTATGAGCGATTCGCCGGCGTTTACACATCGATATATTTAAGAGCAATTCGCCGGTATTACACATCGATAGATTTATGAGCGATTCACCAGTGTTTACTCATCGATAGATTTATTACCGATTCGCTGGCGTTTACACATCGATAAATTTAAGAGCGATTCGCCGGTATTTACACATCGATAGATTTATGAGCGATTTGCCGGTGTTTACACATCGATAAAATACACAAAAATAAACTTCATTCCTATATTGCATACACAGTATACTATATTGAAATAATTCAACCTTTTTTTCAGATACCTATTCTTTTTCAACGAAGACACGCTAGAATTGTCAAATAATACGGTGGCCACCAAGTCTATCCGCGTTTGTGTGAAATCGTGTCCACTGTCAACTATTCCTACTTTCGAGGCGATGAGAAATTTTACAGCTCATACTGGTTCATCGCTGTGCAAATATGGCATCTCATCCTCCCAGTATGGAACCAATGACAGTAATGGCTTTTCCGTTTGTCCGCCTCTACCAGTTGTGAAACAGTAGGTGATCACATATGCTTGGTACATTTACTGCATTTTTTCACTAGGGAGACATTTTTTGTTGTTTCCCTGCAAATGAGCATCTTCCCACTGAACTTACTGTTAACATATGCAAGAAAATCTGAATCTTATAGGGGTAGGCATACTTAAAGTTGCTTCCCTTGAAATTTAAAAACAGTATTAACAAGTATATAAGCTGTTTCTTTTCTGTTTTTTTTTTTTTTTTTTTTTTTAGAATGAAGAAAGGGGAGTTTGACACTCGTTGCCTTTCCATTGTTTCTCTCAGTGATCAAAAGAAATCATTACAACGCTTGTTTAAAGTGCTAGATTTCACCGTTTCTCAGAAGATTACGTTCATTTGTGTTTATTTCTGTATTTCATGAAGCAAGTCAGTAATATAGGCTTATTAGAGCTTTCCGAGCGGACACACAACACTGAAACAAGGTCGATTCAGCATTGATTCAATGTCTTGATATTGAATCAATGTTGAATCGACGTTGTTTCTTGATTCGACGTCTTGCCATTGAATCAACGTTGTATTGACGTTGTTTCGACGTCCGGTGTGCACGCTACGTTTGCTGTCTGTTTATGCCCTGAATAAATGCTGAAAGGAGATCCTTTAGAATAAAGAAACTTGCGGAATAATGAAAATGGCTGACTGAAGACATGTTTTTCTTATGGCTCATCTCAGTATATTGTGACTGATAGCAGATTAAGGAATGGATTTGCAAGGGGTTTGAACACACAGGAGATTTTCCATCATTTTGTAAGATGGGACACGTTTTGTGACTTCCCGTTTGCCTTCATACACATTAGCCCCTTCTTAAAAGGGATCTGTACTAAAGAAAAGAATTTGCTCCCCTTGAGAGAAAATTCATTCTTCTTTGGATTTCTTTTCATAAAGAAGGCAAAACAATTTTGATCGTGTTGCCGCCCATCAAAGTATACCAGTCCCCCATAAATATTTTTCAGTAACATGATATTTGTGTTACAGACACATATTCCTGAATCGATGTGTTCCAGAGTCGATTTCAAGGCGTATTGGTTATGTTTGGAGTGCAATAAACAGCATTTTTAACGCTTTTGATGACAATCTAATAGAGGTAAATGCTTAGAACCATTTATACAGTATTCAATTTTTTTCAGGTATCGTAATAGTTTAGATGATACTTTTTTGTATTGTTTCTTGTCATTTGTCCACCTAACATATTCCAGCTAGCATTCTGGTTAATTCTATATCGGACCGTTATCGGCCCGGCAGTATTCCTGTCGGGCTGATAACGGTCCAATATAAATTTGAGTAGATCTCGGATCTGGTTATAGTAAAAAGGAAGCGAATCCAATGACTTTCTCATATTAGCGAATATTGTGGGAAAACGATGAAATCGAATTGTGGAAGTGGGTTTTAATGTATACCTGAAAATAATGATGGTGTTCAAAAATAAAAATTAATAATAAAATTATTTTCTGAATAATCCGTTATTAGAATCTATTAAAATAAATATAAAGAAAGCCCACAATCTCTATAAGACAATCCTTATATACATGGAAGAAAACTATCGTATTAACCCATTTATGTCTAGCGTACCATAAAAGGGACATTGACAAACAATTTAGACCCAGATCATAACGCGGAGTCTGATCAGGGTCTACAATGTTTGCACTTAATACAGGAATTTTTATACACATGATAACCAACCAGACACCCCTTATAATGGTAATGAACCCATCCAAAGACATTGGTAGAATAGTCCACTTGGCATAAATGGGTTAATAATGGTTTCAGACCAATGATAAGAGAGATAAAAGAAACTACGATGGAGCATTACGCAAATACCCGAGGACAAAAGCATTTCAAAAATCTCTACCTAAACAGAAATGTTTCACACAAGCAATACTGATCGATTTCCGCATTACTTTTTTGGAATGCTTTTCCAAATCCTTAACTGTCTGATTTCATATTATTGATAATCCCCATTTTCTTGTACCAAAATCATTTATGCCTCCTCTGCCAGCAGAAAAAAAAAAAAACAACTGTAAAGCAATGGAAGGATTTGATTTTCCTCCACTCAGCTCAATCCATCACAAACCCTGTTATAATCAATGACCAGCCTCTTAGCATGCTTAGCGCATGTGCCAACATACCAGTCCGATCAGAGTCACTGCAGTTTGTCTGCAGGAAGTCTAAATCTGGCAAAAGAAAGATGGTCATGATTCTAGCATATGATTTTGGCTTTTGTGAATTGCTTATACGCACAAATCGTTAAACATCAGTCTCATTCAAGAGACAATACTCGTGATCCGAGCCGCATTGTGAGGAAACGTACCCATTGCCATATGCGCCCAACGAAGACTCAATTCAGCCTGCGCATCCGTTCAGTCTAATCAGTCTTCATTGTCCACATGAAGACATTTCGCATCCTTCGCTATATAAACTGCGCACAGTGACGATTCTGATCAGACTGCGCGAATGCGCAGGTTGATCAGAATCGTCATGGTGAACATATCCAAAGGCTAGTTTTCTGACGTTGCGTTCACCCGCTTAGCGTTCATAGGTGCTTTCATGTGACCGTCTCTTAATTGACGCCGATTTTCGTTCTGTTTCCGAGGGGAACCTTTGTAGATGTTTTTGTTTATTTAAATATGTAACCAATATTGTCTTAGAATTAGTGTATAAACACACTTTTCTTGTGCACTTAGCATACTTAAATACATTGTATGAACATAAACATAACACCACTTTGAAATAGTTAAGATGTGATAGTGAAGACAAAATTAGGTGCGCATTGGTTTTGCTTATACGTATTTATTTACATTCTTTTCATATAAATTCAGAGGAACTGTTAAGGCGGAATATTTGGTGATAATTCTGGTATATTTGTTTTCTTATTTCTCTATAAAACGTAGGTTGTGGTACTCATTAGAAGCGCCTCACCGAGGCGCTTCTAATGAGTACCTACAACATATGTTTCTGTGGGGAATTGGAGAAAATTATCCCATATTAATCACCAAATACTCCTTAACAATTCCTCTGAATTATTGAAGCATCACCTTTTATTCTGTCACTGTATACATAAGACTGCACATATCCTGTAAATACTTATATTTAGTTGTTTTTTTTTCAGGGACGGACTAAAATATGTAACTACTACTTTTTGTTTTCAGAAAGCTGGTAGTGACGTTACTACCGTCTGGAGAGAACTACTTTGGCTCTGTGGAGTGTCTGTAGGTAAGACAATGACTCTCGAGAGTTAGGGTGATGCAAGTTCTGTTCAGAAGCGAGAAAGATGTAATATGCTATATTAATGGGCAGCAGGAGGGTAATTTTACAGCCACCAATAAAATTATATTTATTCAGTATTCAGCTATTTATTTGTATTCTGAATTCTTTATTTATAATTATTCTTATTCAATATTTGGAGATACATGCCATCGGTTATAATACTCCAATTCAATAAATAGAGATTATTATATGGCAATTTTCATATCATACCCCATATCAACCCGAGACACCCATATGGGTGTCTCGGGTTGATATGGTTTATGATATGAAAATTGCCATATCATTATCTATTTATCATACATTTTTCTTTCTGACAAGTTTGCCTATTTGATATCGTATGCGGAGTAAAAGGCAAGACCGCCGAGTGCTTCGAATGTGGTGATATGGGTTTTTGCTCGGGCAAAAAAGCAATATCACCCATTATCTCATCTTTTACGCACCACAAGTGATATGTGCTTGAAAGCCATGTTAGTATCACATACGTATGCAAAATGAGCATATTTCCTAGTAAATGTATGATAAGCTGTTCATTTGTTGCACTATGTGGCCCTTAAATTATTTTGTTGAGTATATATTCACAAAGTTTGGCTTCAAAATGAATGCTTCTAAGACCGACCTCAAAAGCCTTACATTTCTGCTGAATATGAGATAACTTTGTCGAATTTGGTCAAACTGTTCACATTTGTGAAGTAATCGATCGAATTCTTCATGTTTGACCTATTAAGTAGGATATTTTACATTTGATATTTTCGGCAAATATAGGTGTGGGAAATACGGTCGGATTTTTCACATGTGATGTATTCTGCCCAATATGTCACATCTTGTATGACTTCGATCGATTTTTGCCAGATATATGCAGTATATCATTAAATTTCTCACGTTTGGTATAATCGGTCGAGTAGATTACACGTGGCATTATCGGCGAATATAGGTGTGAGAAATTCGGTCGGATTTTTCACATGTGATGAATTCTGTCGAATATGTCATAACTGTGACGGGTTTCTACGGGCGCTGTATCTTTTACGTTTTTGTATAAATAATCTGAAAGGAGATCCTTTGGGAACATAGCATCCAAAGTTTGAAAACTGCCAACTCGGTTTGATTGAGTCGGTTCATGAGAGATAATGACGAATGCGACATCTCTCACGCCGCCTAGCCCCGGGTTGAGCGCGACTCAGTTCTCAAATAAATATCAAATCCTACGGCCCCAAAGGACCAGCAAATGTAAAAATAACAACATTAAATCGATGTACGGGGAATCGTTCTACCGCTCCACACGGCACAACGACAACTGTTGTGACATCTAAATAATCTGAAAGGAAGATCCGTTGGGAACATAGCATCAAAAGTTTAAAAACTGCCGACTCGGTTTGATTGATTCGGTTCATGAGATAATGACGAATGCTACATCTCACGCCGCCTAGCCCCGGGTTGAGCGCATCTCAGTTCACAAATAAATATCAAACCCTACGGTCCCAAAGGACCAGAAAATGTAAAAATAACATTCAGTCGGTGTACGGGTAATCGTTCTACCGCTCAACACGGCATCACGACAACTGTTATGATCTATAAATAATCTAAAAGGAGATTCAACTCCGCACTTTGACAAAATCGTAAGCCTGAAGGATCGCACGATGTCTGCACGGTCGCAGTACGGTCTCCACACGGGCTCTATACGCTTGCCGTAAGATCCTGGGGAGACAGTGCAGGCGCCGCACAATTTCCGTATGGCCTCCGTACGGTGCCCGTATGGCCCCTGTACGATTTTGAACCAGCGTGAAGCCGAAAACCCTTACAAAAATCGTAAGATGTCCGTATAAATGTAAACGCAAAAATCGTAGCCCCTAGCAAATAAATTGGACATTGAGGAATATAACACATCAACATTGAAACGATTATCATATACGTTAAGATTATTCTTTGCTGTGTTTGGCGTCCGGTGTCATTTCATCATCATCAATTTCAACAGATATTGCTCAATGTTCAATCCATTTTATGTAAATCAAATTTGAGATAAAATTCTGTGTAGATCTATTATTAAATGTTCTAATTGCTAATTGCACTAAAGCAATAGAACTCTAAACTTCGGGCACTTTCAAGATTTATGGACTGTCCTCTGGCCAGGGCCCGGGCCATCGGGCTGATATGACCCTAGCCTACGCCATATCAACCTGGTGGTCGTGGCCATCTCCCTAGGACAGGCCATAAACCTTGACGGTTTCCTTAGCTTCGCATACTGTGCGAGCCGTCTACCTGTGACACTTTCTCCCTGCTTAAATAGATTCGTCCCCGAAACTGCTCAGAACCGTGCTGGAACCGATGAGACAGTCCCTTTGCTGCTCGCAGCCCGAGCACGGACCCCCACACTGGCCATCGAATGTCACAGGGAAAAAAGCACATGGCCTGACCGGGACTCGAGCCCAGCACCTCTCGCATACCGTTCCAGCACTATAGCCAACTGAGCTACCGAGCCACACGGTCGATCTGTGAATATTGTCTTGGGCCGGATGTCTGTTGAGCCTGAGAAATCTTAAATTAAAATATAATATTTGCTGGCTTCGTTATCCATTACGAGCCATAACGATCTATGCATCCATATATGTATATATAAACCCACGTGTGCCATCGCAGAACGGTACCTGGTAACCTGATAAATCTATCTGCAGGAAAAATACGTTGAAATGCTTTTCCATGAAAACTCTTTTTTAAGGATCGTGTCGGTGCAGTTGGTTAGGGCGTTCTTGTATGATTAGGCGCCACAGTCTGTGTGTGTGTGTGTGTGTGTGTGTGTGTGTGTGTGTGATTTAAACAATTGGACGAATAGGTCGTCGGTCCGGTTGTGTATATCATGTATTTGATTGAGCTGTGGACATAGGTAAAAAGTGATATTCATAACGAAAACACGCCTATTCAAAATACTTTGTATTTTTTAGTTTAAAAATAATGCAAATTTTCAGATGATTTTGTTTTATTTTTTCTGATTTCTAGTCAAACCATTGATTGTTGGTACACGTTCGAATCGCCTCAATGAGGTGTCGGTTCGAACGAGTACCCATAATCTATGTTTTATTTTTTCTGATTTCTAGTCAAACCATTGATTGTTGGTACACGTTCGAATCGCCTCAATGAGGTGTCGGTTCGAACGAGTACCCATAATCTAAATTTAGAGCAGAAATAAGGAAATAATGAACACCCCAGCAAACCCCACTTTTTCCTCATAAGGAAAACATATCTATTCAAATACATTGCACCTTTTGCCGAAGAGGATTTTCAGAGAAAACATTTTGATACCTTTCTTATTTCTCCTCAAATCATTAATTGTGGGTACACGTTCGGAACGCCTAAGTAACCGCCTCGCTGAGGCGGTTTGAACGAGCACCCACAATTTTTATAGCAGAAAAAAGGAAATAATGAATAGCCCTGCAACCCTCACTTTTTCCTATATAAAGTGGGGTTTGCCGGGGTATTCATTGCATAGGCTTGTTTTCTTAATGTATAATTCAGATCATTTGTGGCTTTTCACAATCACGATTATCAATTACCAAAATTAATCCACTGTTACAAACAATTCGCATTGATATCTTAAAGTACTAAAGTCGGGCTGATTTATATAAATAATTTACATTTCAAGTTTAAGATAACAATATAAAGACTGATTTTTAGATATCGATTTTTCGAAATAAAATATTCACAAATTGGGTATCAATATATGCAATTATTTATATCCATAATTAATTATAAATATCAATAAAACTCTTTACAGATATCCATAATTTATAGATATCTTTACAATTAGAATATTTGATATCAGTACCAACAATCTTATATCTATAATAAGATTTGTCGAAATCTGTATAGAATCAGGGATGACTGATATTATTGAACAAATCCATAGGTATCAAGAAACAGATATGACATTTCATTTATTTCATTTTATGATATCCAATAATATTCGAAGTTAAAAATAATATTACAATAAATAATAAATCTATCACTCGATTAAAAGATATGCATGATAAGAAAAATATATTACCTCGAAACTGTATTAAATGGTTAATCGTATGTTTTATATCATAAGCTGTGACAGATACGTTTGTGAGAAATCAGTGCATGTAAAAAAGGCACTTTTTTTTTTTAGGGTTTTTTGAAAGGTGACAAATACGTTTGCGTGCTATATATAAAACTGATACCGAACGAGTTTGTCACAGATAGGTGAGGAATACGTTCGGCAGCTGTGAAAAATTCGGTCGAATTCTTCACGCCGCGTGACAAATCCGACCGAATTTTTCACACGTGTGAGGAATCCGTTCCGTGAGAAATACGGTTCAACAAAGCCTTATTTGTTATCAAGAAACGCACATTTTGCTAGAGGTACCCTCTACAGATTATTCGTTGTCTATAGGGAACTTTCGAGGCATTTTTAGCCTCTCAAAGGGTTGGTATCTTTTTTCTGGCCATATCTGTGTGTCTTTTACTCGAATGAATGTTGAGTATCCATGACTTTGTGTGTGACAGAGTATTGTTTTTATTAAACAAAGAATTTTTCCGGTATTGTGAAAAAACTTCATTTTGGGGTAAAATCGTTTTTTTTTTTTTTGTTTTTTTTTTGGAAATTCCCGTTTTTCTTAGAATCTTTTGGTCTGGCATTGTTGGTGCCATTGACACTTTTGTACCTGAACATGTTGCGAACACGTTGAGCTGGTTGAAATAGGGCTGAGACTTACAGTTTTGTCCATGAAATAATTGTAAAACTTGAGGGTCGCATTTTAGTGATAATCAAAAGGGAAATAAAACTGGTGGTCCTTAAATTATTTTGTGGAGTATATAAGCTTTGCATGGAATTACATAGGAATATAATTTCAAGATTTTAGCGATATTACCGAGCGGGTTTAAACTTCACCAGTCTCCCGGCTTTCAGCTGGAGATGACATATTTCTTACTTTTCCCGGAAAATAGACTTTGACAATATCTTCGCATGGTCTCCTAAGGAGACAATTTGAATGAATGCCTTTGCATGGTCTCCAAAGTAGACAATTTGCATGAATGTCTATACATGGTCTCCTTAGGAGACAAATTGCATAAATGTCTTTACATGGTCTCTAAAGGAGACAATTTGCATGAATGTCTTTGCATGGTCACCCAAGGGAACAGTTTGCATGAATGTCTTTGCATAGTCTCCTAATTAGCCTATTTGCATGAATGTCTTAGCATGGTCTCCTAAGGAGACACTTTGCATGGATGTCAAAGCCTTTTTCTAAAAAAATAAGAAAACAATAGATCAAATTGTCGCCTGCTGAAATGTAATCCGCGTGCTAAGCGTTAATTTCAAGCCACTGAAAGAGTGGTAATTGCAGAATAGTACCATTAGAAAAGAGTCATTCTATGACGTTTTGTATTATGCTTCCAAATGATCCCAATTTCAGAATAACTTGTGGTAAGACACAGATAAAGGCAATCACAATGGTTCAGCATATCCATGGAGATCAATAACTTTTTAAAATAGAAACGAAGATACCCAGAAAATGCCACAATCAGGAAAGGTCCATGTGCAATTGCAGTCAATGCAGGTCCTAATCAGCCTGCGCAATTGCGCAGGCTGATCAGGGTCTTCGTTGCCTGTTGACAGAATCTATATATACTGTAGTATATGTTTATTAAAAGAGTTATGTCCGATCAGACTGCACGGATGCGCACGCATGTCTGGACCTTTGCATAAGAGTTTTTTCCCACGTTACGCATCAAAGTGAATTTCAGCGCAAACAAAAATAAGAAAAAACAGGAATGTCGCATTAGAACGGTCATCGACAAAATGTTGGCGGGTTTAATTTAGTCTAGCTAATACTTCTGGTCGTCAATGATCATTGAATCTATTCTGGAATTTTGAAAAGTCTAGTTGATATTTTCTGGTATTTTATGATCATTGAGCACATTCTGGAATTTTAAAAATTGAGCCAGCGCACGACAACACCAACAAAATGGCATGTAAGCCCAGCGAAGTCTCAGATCAGCCTTGGCATCCGCCTAGTCTGATCAGGATCTTCGCGGTGCGCTCAATGGATAGCTAAGAACCCAAGCTTTCTTCATGCGGACAGCGAAGACCCTGGTCAGACTGGACGGATGCCAAGTCGGATCTGAGTCTTCGCTGGGCGCATATGACATTTTGTTGGTAATGTCGTGCGCTGGCTCAATTTATACGAGAGTCACTAATGACGCCTAATTAGCCAAATGTAGCTAGTCTAACACAGAGAATTTCGATACTTGAACTATTTTGATTTATCTGTATGCCTTCAAGGGTATTCCTTTTAGAATTCAATCATCTTCACTGCAGCTGGTGTTAGTGTCGTGTGGCGACTGTGAAGCATCTATTCCTACTTCAGTAAAGGGTAATTTTTATTGTTCGTTGTGATTACTGAGCACGTCCCGGGATTTAAAAAAAATCATATGTGACTGATAAGGGCTGATTGGCCGAAACTAGCCATTCTGGCCCAGAAAACTTCGACACTTCAGTTATGAGTGTTCATTGCACATTATGGTCATATCTTTTAAAATTTGTTCGTAGGCGCCAAAACGTGTCGTATATGCACATGCATAAATATACATCTACAATGTATAATGTACAAAGATATCAATTACCTTTTCCCAGGCCTTCCAAAAATAAATCATCAGAACCGGGCAACATAAGAATCTACGTAGAATGATTAATGTACCAGAAGAGAGATGCATGACATAAAACCACACACAATCACACACACACACACACACACACACAAACACACACACACACACACACACACACACACACACACACACACACAGAGGACACTTGGAAAAGGTAAAGACCAAACGAAAAGAAACTGCTATAAAAAAAAACAACAACAAAAAAAAAAAAAACACTTCGGAACGGTCAGCATCACAGTTTTGTGAGCTTAGGCAAGATTTTGCTGGCGTCAAATCTTCACTTAATCCAAATACAAAATACCAGTTGCTTTTTGCTCCCCAAATTCCGATAGACTATTATATTGTCAAAAACTATGGCACCATTTCTCTGGTAACATTTTGCAATTTACAAATATTGCTTTTTGTCGCACCTGCTTTAGCATGGGCGACTTAGGCGTCCGTTCGTCTTCCCGTCAACATTTACCATGGGTGTCTTGTGAGCGCAACTCCTCTTACAGTTTTGTACCGATCATTTTGAACTTTTGCATATGTTTTCTTCATGGTATGAAGATGTGCATGTAGTTTGAATATAATTGTTAGATTGTCTTTTGTCACTTTTTCCCCATTGTGAACTTAGTCATTTTTTCACCTCAATATATAGACAGTGGGTACCTCTTGTGAGCGCAACTCCTCTTATAGTTTTATACTGACTGTTTTTAAACTTTGCATGTATTTTCTTCATGGTATGAGAATGTGCATGTGGTTTGGGTATAATTGTTAGAACATTTTTTATCACTTTTTCCACATTGTGAACTTAGTCATTTTTCACCTTCGGTATACGAGGGTCCTGCAAAAAGTTTTGTCATTACTCCAGTGCTACGTTTTATCGAACATATTTTATAACAAACCTTCAAAGTATTCCCCCTTTACTGAAACACATTTTTGTAACCTTTTTACCCAGTTGCGAAAAGCAGATAAATAGTCTTCTTTTGGTATCTGTTGGAGACACTGATAAATAGCGCGGCCAAGAGAATTTCTACACGTAAACTTATTTCCAGAAATCATTTTCTTAAGTCTTGGAAATAAAAAGAAGTCACAGGGACTCAGGGCAGGTAAATAGAGTGGATGGTTTAAAACTTTCACCTTTCAGAAGCCAAAAAACCTCACACTTATGAGAGGAGGCGTTGTCATGTAAAAGGTGGACTCCTGACCATCCTTTGCCTGGTCGTTTCTTATTTAACAAGTAAATTGGTCAGTGTATATGACTGCGTCTATTTCAATTTGAAATAACTCGGTCAGTTCGAAAGCAATTTGAACGAAATAAACAGGTATCGTTAGCTATTGAACACACCATTCAAGTGCAGTGAAGCATTTTAAAATATACCTGGGATAAAACCAAGAAAGCCTATTAGGGACAGAACTTTTTGCTTGACCCTCGTATAGACAGTGGGTACCTCTTGTGAGCGCAACTCCTCTTACAGTTTTGTACCGATCGTTTTGAAACTTTGCATATGTTTTCTTCATGGTATGAGGATGTGCATATGGTTTGGATATAATTGTTAGATTATTTTCTGTCACTTTTTCCACATTGTGAACTTAGTCATTTTTCACTCTTTATATATAAACAGTTGGTACCTCTTGTGAGCGCAACTCTACCTACAGTTTAATATCGATTATCATGAAACTTTGCATATGTTTTCTTCATGGTATGAGGATGTGCATGTGGTTTGGATGTATTGTTAAATTATTTTTTTTTACTTTTTTCCACATTGTGAACTTAGTCATTTTTTACCCTCAATATATAGACAGTGGGTACCTCGTGAGCACAACTCCTCATACAATTTTATACTAATCTTTTTGCAACTTTGCACATGTTTTCTCCATAGTCTGAAGATATGCATGTGCTTTTCATATAATCCTTGCTGTCTTTTTTGTCACTTTTTTGTACTTTTTGAACTTTGTCATTTTCTGACCTCAGATGTATAGACAGTGGGTACCTTGTGATTGCGACTTTTCATACAATTTTAGATCGGTCTTTTTGAACTTATTCACATGTTTTCTCCCGTGTCTGCAGAAGTGCACGTGGTTTGGATATGATTTTTAAATTTAGTTTTGTCACTTTTTCCACTTTAACTTCGTCATTTTCTGAATCTCAGATTGTATGAAAGTGTACAGATTGTGGGCACTTTTTGAGCCCAATTTCCCATGCATCATATGAGAAATGCATATGCTTTCAATGAAATTCCTATATTCATATAAAATTTGTATTTAATTTTTGTCATTTTTCAAATTAAGCACTGCTAAGAATGATATAAATTTGTTTTAATAACCACGTCCTATGCTTTTTGCTCCAGCAGGTGCGACACCGACTTCTGCGGAATTCTGGTTATACTAGTTATTTGCAGCAAATTGTTTTGTAAATAGAATACGGTGTAAGATTTACGATTAAATCCTGGTGCCCAGGTTATGAAACGTTTTTCGTGCTCAACTCAGCTGAGCCTTAAATTTGTATTATTAATAAATCTTAAATTACTAACAACTGCAAATTCTTTCTTGCTAAACATAGCTGAGCATGAAAAGTTCTCTGCTAATAAATATGAAAATGCCAAGTATTGTTGGCATTCTCATATTTATTAGCAGGGAAAATTTTATGCTAAGCTAAGTTGAGCACGAAAAAAAGTTTTATAACCTCGAGACCAGGATATCCAAAATCAATATTATTGTTATTATTGCAACATATCAAATTTTCCTAGATGATTCAAATGGCTAATGATATCAAATTGAAATAGACATAGATAGTTCGGAAAATCATGCAGTGGTCAAGACTGTGCCAATCACTTTGATAACATACCTACCAAAAGATCCAAAGGATATTGAGGGATTAGCGTCACAAAACCGGGTCTAACCCCACTGTCTCTCGCCCCATCTCTAACATTTTAAGCTAGTAACCATTCTAAGGCGGTATTTCGGTTGCAGCTCCATTTGTTCCTTATGTTGTTGATGAAGAACAGTTTTATATTGACGTTTCATATGGGCCGTGTCATAAAAAAACGTGTCTGTATTTGAGCATATGCGGACAGCGAAGGCCAAGATCAGGGTGCGCATCTGCGCAGTCTGATCAGGGCCTTCGCTGTCCATAAACAGAATCATTGGATTCTATAAAATGTTTCAAATGAGAGCAAATGCCCTGAGGAGACTTTGCGCATGCGTTATATGACTGAATCTGAGCATTTTGCGCATGCTCGAAGGCACTTTTTCGCTTGACGCGGCTCATATTAATCACGTTCATTATGTGTCTTAGTTTTATATTTTATTTGTATATCATTATTTACATACATGAAGTGACATATAGTGGCATATAGTCGTAAACATCAATATACAAATGGGATTCGGAAAAAAGCCTTGCGACTTATATGAATTTGTCTCTCATCAAACCATAATTATAATAGACCATACTGTGATCACAATCACACATACATATAAGTAGAATATGCATTCTCTGTCCATGAAGAATAGATCATTTATATCAAGAAAATGTGAAAATGTTTAGGATATAAGAGGAAAAACAAAGAGAAGAAGGTTGAGAAGATCAAGCTAGGACAAAGAAAAAAAGTAAGATGGGTATCATGGGGAACAATATGTGTTTTGGGACGATTGTATCGTGTGTCCTGGGAGGGTCTATTTTCTGGGTATCTCCATAATCTGTTTAACTCTTTCGGTGCCAAATTCGTCTGCTTTTGTTTTTTTAACAAACTATCGCTTGAAAAGACGTTTGTATGTACAGTTGAAAGAATGAATGTCAAACAGTGTAGATCCAGATGAGACGGCTCATATGAGCCGTCTCATCTGAATCTATGCTGTTTGCAAAAGCCTATTATTATCGCCTGTGGCAGTGAAAGAGTTAAAACATTATATACAGTATCTTCACATGAACACTAGAAAAACGATAAGTTGAGAATTGAAGAGGATTTAGAATTGTCAGTAATTTTAAATATAGTTTATATTGCGTATACAAAAAACATAAACATTGCTGATAGAAGGCCGAAAAGAGTTATGAAAAACAAAAAATTTTACTTATTTTTGTGAGGAAATGTACCTGTGCTTGTAAATCTCTAAAGTGGTTTTGCTAAATTTTGTCACCTCTGCAAAAGATGAACGTATTGTCGAAAAAAATGCAGAGCAACATGTATTGTAAAATATGATAGCCAGTTAATTATTCTAATGAGTCTAAAGTCAACGTATTAAAATCTTGTCCCGGAAAATATTAAAGTCGATATTAATTCAGAATGATTGTTTGCAAAACGGATTTTTCGGTACAATTAAATCTGATTGTCAGTGCCTATAAAAAGATAAGTTACAATATGGATATCCTGCGGCAAACTGCATGCATTGTTGTAAACCCAATTATGGTTGATAGATTTGCTTCCCTCTTTATTTGCACGACGGCGGGTCGGTCCTCTAGGAATATCTAAATCCATAGGCTAGCTCACCTAGATTAATATTTGACTCTTCCAGTATATAGTGTGGGGAGTTTATTCAGTCTAAAATGGGTTAAGCCTTGTATCTTACTACGGGTTCGTATAGATGCTAGCTGAAACAGGTATGGACAGTTAAAATGCTTTAAAAAAGTCATCTCGTAATTCTTCCTATAACCCATTTTTACGTCGAGTGGACTCTTCTACAACAACTCTTGGACCGGTCTATTTCCAACAATTGGGCGTCTGGTTAGTTTTTATTACTACTATGTTTTGTTGAAATTCCTGTAGTTAATGCAAACAGTGACGACCCTGATCAGATGCTGCTGTGGCGTCTGATCTGGATCTGTACTGTATGCTAATTACCTTTGGACCTGTGGGTCTCCAGACTAAAACGGGCTAAGAAGAATGACATCTAAACAGATCCGACAAGTTCACGTTTACAAATTCATAGTTGCGTGCTATAGGTGTTTTTTATCGCGGTTTTTCAATCGTTTGTATGGTCTCTTTTCGATTAAGCGCAATTTTGAGGTGTCGTTTCTTGAACTTTAACCCTTGTTAGGCGCATAGAAAAGGATGTGTCTGGTTACTGGCCTTTCTTGTGTGTCTCAATAATTATGTTTGGTAGGCCGCGCCTGCGAAAACCAGGAAGACAATATCGACATACACTTATAAAAAAAATAATTTAACCTTTACCACACTCTTTGCTCATTCAGAAGACGACAAATTGGTGATAGTTTTCTTATTTTACCCAGAAAACGGGTTTTGACATGTTATGCAAAGTGTCTCCAATGGAGACAATTTGCATAAAATGTCTAATCCTGTTTGCTGGGAAAAATATTATAAAAAATATTTCAATATGTTGTTGTCTGTTGAAAATTTTACCTAGCGTGCTAAGCATTAAATGATTGATGTCTAAGCAGGGTTACGTCGTCTACGGCTGTATTATAAACGCAATAAAACAAACTCTGTTTTGTGAAATTGTGAATTAAAACAAACGCAACATAGCCATTAATTCTCAAAATTGGTGTCGTACATTTTTTAAATAAAAGCTTTTTAATGGGTATGCCTATAATTTTATCCAGAAAGTACACATTTAACATATCATATAACTCTGTGACATTATATAACGATGGAGAGTCAAGCTTTTTTTATACTAAGATTAGGCCATATAAAATAATATGTATGTTTAGGTAACATGTTAGAAAAAAATAGGTAGGGTAGGTAGGAACTCTTTTTTTTTATGTTGGATTATCCTATAATTACCGAATATATTTGGACTTAGCACCATAATTCACATAAAATTTTACCAAGTCTGTTTGACTGTCCTTTGATGTTACATCATGTATCTAAAAATACTATTAGAATGACAAACAATGTAGACCCAGATCAAACTGCTCCTATGGAGCAGTTTGATCTGGGTCTACATTGTTTGCTCAGACCTACTTGTCAAAATATTTAGCATAAATATTTTATCCCAGTAATACATTTTTTTTTAGAAAATGTGAAAAAATTGCTAGGTTTCACCAAGAAAATTAGGTAAAGTAGGGTTACCCTAACACACATATTTTTGTTATTTAGCCTTACATGCCGGCCTCGGTGGCTCAGTTGGATGCGCCGTCCGACTGGAGACCAGGAGGTCGCGGGTTCAACCCCCGCCGAGGTCGGCAACATTCTTTCGTGGAGATTGATCATGAAATATTTTCTACGGTCATTCTCTCCCTTCCGCTGATTCAAGAAGGGCAGTTGTCAGTTTCTGGCGAAAGAATGTACACAATACTGGTTAACCGCTTAGAGGACTAAGCCTGCCCAGTAAACGTGTGGTTAGGTAAACTGACCGCGCTCGACATGACCCCATTGGGTTGACTGGGCCGTAAAACCTCAACACAAACATTTAGCCTTACATAAAATGAGCCTCAACGTCTGAAAGCGTCTTCGGACATGTGCGCCCAGTGAACACTCTTCACTTGGCGCGTTTAGGATAGGTAAGGATGTAAAGTGTCTTCACATTACGAAAACATACCTATTCAAATATATTAAAAATTTCACCACCTAAAAATGAAAACTTTCAGATAAAAAAATTTCATATTTCTGCTCAAAACATAGATTGTGGGTGCTCGTTAGAACCGCCTCGCCGAGGCGGTTCTAACGAGTCCCCACAATCTATGTTTTTGAGCAGAACTAAGAAAAATAATATATACCCCTTTAAACCATAGTTTTACTAAATAAAAGTGGGGTTTAAGGGGGTCAAAATTATATAGATATGTTTTCGTGATGATGTGGACAACGGACTGTAATCAGATTGCGCAGGCTGATTGAGTCTTCATTGGTCGCTCCTGTCAGAAAGTACGTTTTTTTTTCACATTGGGGCTAAGATGTTTATGTGGAATTGTCGACGTCATAAGTAAAGAAATAGTTGAGTGCTTTAGGATGCATGCCCTGGTCAGACGCAGCATTGCCAATTGCCAAGCGGAACAGACATGCGAGCTGTAAAGTTCAATTACCCCGCATAAAATCTCAGAATGAATTCCTTAAAGTTTGTAATATTCAACTCTCAACTATCGAACAGCCTACTGCGTATAAGTTGAAGTTTACTTCCTTCGAACAAATGTTGATTGCTATCTTGACACGGTGCCCTCGCATTACGTTTGCACGTCTTTTAACCCCGTATTTACCATAATATATAGTGAAATCAGAGGAATGCAGCAGTTAATATTATTTGGTGGATTTTCAGAAATTTGCATTTTGAAACCAGCGTTTCAGTTTTTATTTTGTTCCGCATAATCTGGCTCAGTGTGTTTAATAACCAAAGTCTTCTTCCTTTTCCACAGTATATGTTTTATATCAAGAAATCAAGGCACTTACAGCACTGGCAGGTGATCGTCTCTGAGTGTAGGCTGAGAAAATGGTCCTGAACGGGAACTTAAGACTGTTTCATTTAACCATTCTTCCTGTAATTAAAACTAACTGTGCATGCCCTGGTCAGACGCAGCATTGCCAATGTCCCAAATGTCCCAGTCCAGGTTTTACAGATAACCCGCTGTCAACAGCACTCTGACATCACAGCGACAAGAATACCTCGGCTATTAATAACAGTTACCTGGATTTCGTCTAACGTGCGGTTTGACATTGGTCAATGAAAATCACGTGGACAATTACCATAAAGGAAATTACTATGGCTTGATTGTAAACAATCGCCCCAAAATATCATTACTATTTTGTTATACAATGGCTTATTTGGAGCCATGACTCAGCATTATATGTAAACCCTACTCCTGCTGAACCCAGATATATCCTGTCTTTACAAACAGTGTAGATACAGATCAGTTGGCTTCTTTAGAAGCCAAAGAAGCCAACTGATCTGGATCTGCACTGTTTGTCATTAAGTATGTGAATTTGTATCAACAGCCTGGATCAAGTAATCTGATTGGCCGAAAATTTGAAGTGGGCGTGGCATCTTAATTTGTTCAGCATGACAAGGGTTAACATGATAGGAATTAGCTATAGGCCTTAGGTCGAATTGGGCCGCACCAAGGGAAAATGTGTCTTCGAGCATAGGCGAATGCACAGGCTGATCTGTGCCCTCATTGTCCACACATGCCATTTTCGCATGGCGCGGCCCATTGACTATGATCATCTAATGGTGGTACATTTGTTTCGAAACTGGTTAATATAACAGAGCTTTGTTTTATTGTTTTATTCGCGGTAACTCTCTTAATTATATTTAAAGCATGAGCAGATTATGATATCTCTCACCTGTGCAAGATGGTATATCAGAACAATATTGCTTTCAATAAAACCAGTCGTCATCATGAAAACATGCCTATATAATGTTGACCCCCTTAAACCCCACTTTTATATAGTAAAACTGGGGTTTACAGGGGTATACATTATTTTTCTTATTTCTACTCACAACATTGATTGTGGGTACTCGTTAGAACCGCCTCGGCGAGGCGGTTCTAACAAGTACCCACAATCTATGTTTTGAGCAGAAATAAGAAAAATATCAGAGTTTTTAATTTTTTTTAAATTTTTTGGTGGTAAAATTTTTCAGTATATCTGAATAGGCTTGTTTTCGTAATGTACAAACCACTTAATACTCAACCATGTTAACAGTTAATGACAAAGACATAGGTAATGATTGTTCTGACATTAGTTCAGTTTTCAGATTTTTAACGCTACCAGGCAACTGAGTCACATAGAGGCAGCGCCGTTCTGACATTATAAAAGCATATGAAATAATAAGTGCAAGTGTTTAAAGGGAAAACATACATTGCCTCCCTTGTGAAATGGCGGCTTAGTTTCTAATCCCTTCAAACATCATACTTTCTGACACTTCACGTTATACACATTACGAAAACAAGCCTATTCAAATATATTGAAAATTTTACTATCCAAAAAATGAAAATTTGCAGATAAATTTTTTTGATATTTTTCAAATTTCTGCTCAAAACATAGATTATGGGTACTCGTTAGAACCGCCTCGCCGAGGCGGTTCTAACGAGTAGTCACAATCTATGTTTTGAGCAGAAATAAGAAAAATAATGTATACCCCTGTAAACCCAACTTTTACTATATAAACGTGGGGTTTAAGGGGTTCAAAATTATATAGGCATGTTTTCGTAATGAGACGGTCGTTTACAAGTACTCACTTAGTGTGAACCCACATAGTCCACAAAATAATCAAAATAAATAAATAAATAAATAAACAAAATATTTTCTTCCTTACAAAAATGTAACTACTATTATAATTTTCACTAGTTTGATTAGTATTGAGAAATAAAGTTGGCGATATATGTCAACCTGCTGGCTTGACAATATTTGAGTATATCTAATTATACCTTAAAATACAGAACTGGAGACATGTAAGCCGCAACGTTAGGAAACGTCCCTTCGGATTTCTGTGGCCAGCGAAGATTCAGATCAGACTGCGCATTCACAGTCTGATCAGAATCTTCACTGAGTGCAGTTTTTCATCATATAGACAACGAAGACCTGATCAGACTGCGCGGATGCTCAGGCTGATTTGAGTCGTCATTTGGTGCAAATAACAGAAGGTATGTTTTCTCCCGTTGCGGCTCATTTATTTTCTGTTGATTTTAGGAATTGCGTTTACACTGGTTGTAGCGCTTCAATTTGTTGCCGGATATATCATTTGGTTTATTGTGGCTGCTATGGTTTTTGGGACCTTGGCTGCTACATCTATTTGCTGGTAAGTAGTAATACATTTCAGTGTGGTCTCATCATTAAAACCTAATCTTAGTTGATAACAGCGCGCCTTGCGGACAGTCAAAGCGCTGGTGGCCTGGGCATCAGAAGGCCCAGGGGCTTCAAAGCCTACCAGATTTCAAATAAACACAAAATCTGTAAAGGCTAACTTGATGAATATTCCAATAAAAATTCTCAGCCTCATAGAGGATATGGTTTCTGAAGTGATAATTTTAAGGAATTCTTTCCATTTTCCATGGCAATCAGTAAAAATTAAAGCCCTATTGCTGATAAAAGAAGTTACTCAAGGGACATTACAATATACGTTTTGTCAAAGTATCTGCAATTGCTGGGAAGTAAATACTTTCCCATTATAAGTATATGGAAATTGTAATTGACATAGCAACCAAACCAAAGTGTCGATTTTCATAAAAAGTGCAAACTTTCAATCCCCCAGCCCAAGGATGCTACAGATGAAATCTGGGCTCAATTTGCCTTGTGTTGTCAGAGGAGATGTTGTTTGAAAGTGTTGACGATGACAGAATATGACGGCGACAACAACGGAGAACTATCCCATAGGCTTTTTCGGAGCCTTCTGCTCTGGTAAGCTAAAGGCAAAGGAATGACATTAATTTTGAACTGTCACTGGATGTGTATCAATGAAAACGAAATAGCTAGTTTTGTTTATGGTTTTATTAATTATAACATGAAAGTAAAATACATCAGAAGAAAGAAATATTCCTGAAGACATATTATGATGGTATTTTGATAAATAAAGGCTGAATGCCAAAGGTTACCTAATGTTTGGACAAATAAAAATCTAAAACATGTTTTTTTAAGAGCAGTGGATAAATCTATAAGCAGTTAGAGTATGGGTCATAATGCGCGGTTTTAGCTAATAAAGGCTCATTAGTGACTTCGAATTAAACAGCTCAACAATTCAAAACCATTTGCAAATCTTCATATAATGATAAGAAAACATGCAAAATTTCAGAAGAATCCAGTTAAAGATATAGGAAGAGTTGCTGACACAAGCTTTAAAAATTTCTATTTCTCAGTTCTCAAGGACAGTAATTATGTCAGAAATAATTGGATAAAAAATTCAATACCACATGTACATGTACATCCTCATATAAAAACAGAAGAAAATCTTCAAAATTTCAACAATAGTTATACAGCATTTAATCATCTTTAACTTTTTTTTTCTCTTTTTTTTTTCAAAATGGCAAAGTTTTTCATAATGTACTAATTTATTCACATGCCAATTAAGTAACTGATCTGAATGAAAAACTTACTACCCCTGAGTGACATAAATGCCAGTTTGATCATATTTGTGCAGTCTATTCTTGCAGAAATTCGATATTAATGAAAATTTAATTACCTGAAAGAGTAGATGAAATTATGTGAAAACATGAAACTGCATGTTCATGTTGTCCTACAAAGGTTTGTATAGACAAGATAAGCATTTTAATTTGCATCCATATTGAAACAAGATTAAATATTTGCATGCAATGACAAATGAATAGAGATCCATTTGAAAGCCTGTAAAATATACTAAAAGACAAAAAAAAAAATAAATAAAATAAACAAAACAAAACAAAACAAAACAAAAACAAAAAAACAACTAGAAATGTGCCCATAGTGCACGGATGCCACCGCTTTAGATACCTCTATAAAACTGTGCAAACCTTGCCAAATTAGCTTACGTCAATGCGGGGGCATCTGTGTACTTTGAACATATTTCTAGTTAACAAAGAATCCAAAAATAATGAGAAATATAAGGCCTTTTGCCTGCAAGGTCAGTAACTCTTAAACCATGAGACTAAGAAACTAATTTTGTGTTATCTAGTAAGTGATTTTCCGCAAAGACTCCAAAAATAATGAGAAATATAAGGCTTTTTGCCTGCAAGGTCAGTAACTCTTAAACCATGAGACTAAGAAACTCAATTTTGTGTTCCCTAGTAAGTGATTTTCAAAACAGAATGCAAAAATCATGAACAAAATAAGGCGTACATCAAGAGTATAAGTAAGGGAGATAACTCAATGTATTATTTCCATGAAAAATAAGGAAATTGTGTCTGCTTTTATTAATTGATAACAGGTTAAAGTTTTAATGTCAACTTTAAAATCTCTGAGATGTCCGTTTTTCAGCACAATTTGACACAATAAGGAGACAATAAGGAGTATAATAATCAAAATTTATGGTCATGTCAAAAAAGTCTGTGATGCCCTTGTTTATCTTTTGGATAATATTTTTATTAGATTTGGAACTAAACTTTATAGACAAACTATTGGTATTCCGATGGGAACTAATTGTGCTCCTCTTGTTGCAGATTTGTTTCTTTTTTGTTATGAGAGAGATTTCATGAAGTCTCTCTCACGTGAAAATCAGGCTGACATTATTGAGGCTTTCAATTCAACTTCAAGATACCTTGACGATTTATTAAATATTGACAATATTTACTTTGACCAAATGGTGGACCGGATATACCCTACAGAACTCCAGTTAAATAGAGCAAATTCTTCCGATACTGAGGCACCTTTTTTGGATTTGAATCTATGTATATCTAATGGTACAGTTTCCACCAAAATTTATGATAAACGGGACGATTTTGATTTTGATGTAGTCAATTTCCCTTTTCTGGATGGCGATGTCCCCCGGCGTACCTCATATGGGGTATACATATCTCAACTTATAAGATTCGCCAGAGCTTCTTCAAATCTTAATGACTTAAACTATCGTAATAAAGCCCTTACTGCCAAACTTTTTAGGCAGGGCTATCGTTATTTTAAACTTCGTAAGGCGTTTTCGAAATTTTATCGCAGACACAGTGCCTTGTTAGAAAAATTCAGCGTCAGTCTGAAAACACTGCTGCAACAAGATATATCGGAACCCGAATTTTACGGTGACTTAGTTTACAGATGTAGAAAAATTATAGGTAAATCTAACTTTTCGGAGCAATTCAGAAAACTTATTAACCGTTATAAAAGAATTGGCTATAGCCTGGATATTATGCGGCAGACTGCATGCCTAGTTGTCAACCCAATCATTGTTGATGGCTATGCTTCACTCTTTAATTGCACGACGGCGGTTCGGGCCTCAGACTCAATGACGGCCTCTTCGTAAAACTTTAACCAGTGGGTTGGGGCTTGACGATATGTCTTTCGCTTGGCCCGCCGTGGTTCAACTATTGGTTTTCATTTACTCTGGCATACAGTAGAATTAGCCATGAGTACTCGTCTTTGTTTATTATAGTGATTAATTTGATTTTTATGTTTTCACTTTGATGCATTGACTGAGTTGGGAGCCTTTATGCGAACCGAATTTTTATGTATTTCTGTATTAAGAGTAGCATCGGGACCCAGGGTGAAGTTAGCTAGCTGTAAAAGTGCTTTAAACCCCCCCGGTGGTTTGCTCTACCGACCGTTCTAAGGCGGTGGTCCCGGTGTTAGTCTTACTCTTTGTTGCTTTGTGGTTTATTCTACGAGGCGATTTGTTGTATGTCTTTCCGTGTGTCATTTTGTTCTTGTGTTTTTCAGTCCTTTTAGTATTGCGATTACCTCGCTTGGGGAAGAGAGAGCTAATCTTAGTGCTTTTCGTGCGTTTGTTCGGTTTGTGCTTGTTTAGATTTGTCGGTTTCCTCTTCCTCTTGGGGTCTGGGAAGGGCTGTGGTTTGTGATTGTGGCACTCCCTGGACTTTTCTTTTACCTTTTTTGTATAAAGTGTCAAGTCCTTTTTTTCGAAAAACAAGACAAATATTCGAATAAATCGTCTGTTGAGAATTTTACCCGGCATGCAATATTATAATAAATAAAAGGGTTTCCTAAATTATTTCTGAGGTTATAACACAACTATACGTAGAAATGCTTCATTTATTCAGAATTTAGGCAGATCATCGGGGCCTCTCGTACTATACTTCTACACAAAGTTGGAAGTTCTTGTTTTCCATATTTAGGCCTATAAAATATTTTGGATCCCAAAAGAGAAATGATGAACAGACAGACGAACGCACGGATAAATGTAAAAACAGTAAGCCACATATCAACACACATACGTTTTCAAACAGAAGAACAATAATATTAAAAAAAAAAAAAAAAAAAAAAAAAAAAAAAACAGAAAAAAAAACAAAACAAAAAAAAAAAAAAACTTGTTATTTAGTCTTCTACTTCTGTTTTATCTTATTGACGTTTATTTAACTACACTGCAGCTGGTATTAGTGCCGTATTGCGGCGGTGGAACGTCTCCCCGTACTTTACCATAGTGCAGATTATATTTCATTTCCTTTGGGATCATTGAGCCCATTGTGGAATCATTGAAAATGGAGTTCTGCTCATGTATACGCTGAGGGGAGTGGACGGTGTTGCGAACTTAATTGCTGCTTGTGAGGAGTCTCAATAGGGCCGAGACTCCCATTTTCTTGTCTGTAGTGTGTCCGGTGTTTCCAAAGGTAATCTTTTTGACGTTTATTTTGTTTTAGAGTGTTGTTTTGTGATGTCGTTTCGTGTCATTCAAAAATATAACTGAAGATACCCAGGAAATGCTACAATCACGAAGCAGAGCCCTCCCAAGGTGCCTAAAGTAGGAGATATTTTTGAATGACACGAAACGACATCACAAAACAACACTCTACAAGGACATCACGAAAACATACCTATATGATTTTGACCCCCTTAAACCCCACGTTTATATAGTAAAACTGGGGTTTACAGGGGTATACATTATTTTTCTTATTTCTGCTCAAAAACATAGATTGTGGGTACTCGTTAGAACCGCCTCGCCGAGGCGGTTCTAACGAGTACCCACAATCTATGTTTTGAGCAGAAATAAGAAAACATATTAGAATTTTTATCTGAAAACTTTCAGTTTTTGGTGATGAAATTTTCAGTATATTGGAATAGGCGTGTTTTCGTAATGAAGATAGAAGTAGAGACTACAAACAAGCAGTGACTCCTTGATCTAACAAACAACACATTATGGATTTACATAGAAAACAGATACTTGCTTGATTAGAAATTATGACTAAAACAATGCGTTGGATTGCCTGCGCATTGTTTTAAGAAAAATCTAACATTATAAATCTTTAGTCGCTAAGCCAAATTCTAGCAGACGACATTATATTTTTTAGAGAAAATAAAGCTTGGCATTTCACGCGAATCGTCGGATCGCAAGAAATGTCAAGCCTCATCTTATCTGAAAATTACTAAAAAACAAAACGTCGTCTCTTGCAGTTGTTGTTGGTGCTTTGAGGTTAAAAATTGTACTTTCCAAAGATTTTCATGTTGAGATGACGTGTTGAAATTCAAAAATCACAAATAGAGTCATGCGATGCAAAAGTTAGCGTGTCGTACGAATATTCTGTTATCTAAAATTGAACAGTACTTTAATGTGCCATTCAGTTTAAGAGGAAACGATAGCTATAAACCATGGGTGGGTAAAACACTAAGCATGCAGTCTGTCACATAACATTAATAGTATATCCTATCCTTTTATAATGGTTCATAGTCTATATGAGCCGCACTTCGGAAAAAAGGGTCTTCGGAGGCATTGGGCGGATCAGACTGCCGTATAAATTACGAAAACACGCCTATTCAAATATATAGAAAATTTCACCACCAAAAAACTGTAAAATTTTCAGATAAAACTTCTGATATTTATCATGTTTCTGCTCAAAACATAGATTGTGGGTACTCGTTAGAACCGCCTCGGCGAGGCGGTTCTAATGAGTACCCACAAGCTATGTTTTTGAGCAGAAATAAGGAAAATAATGTATACCCCTCTAAACCCCAGTTTTATTATATAAAAGTGGGGTTTAAGGGGGTCAAAATTATATAGGCATATTTTCGTGATGATCTGTTCAATGTCTTTACTGTCCGCTAATAGACTCATTGGAAACTGTAGAATACAGCAAAACATTAATGATTCGAACGCTGATGGCTCGTTTAGTGTACCTGGCCCCGAGGTTATAAAACGTTTCTCATACTCAACTCAGCTGAGCATGAAATATGTTCTGTCAAAATTTCAGATTATTAACAATTACAAATTCTTTCTTGCTAAACATAATTGAGCATGATAATTTGTCTGCTAATAAATATAAAAATGCCAACTATTGTTGGAATTTTCATATTTATTAGCAGAGAAATTTTCATGTTCAGCTGAGTTGAGCATAACCTCGAGGCCAGATTCGAATTTGTTTTTTGAATTCCTATGAAATTCTTCCGATAGCCCAAAACAAATATTTTAAAGGCCCCATATTTCTCAAAATAGACATTTTATCATCAAAGAAAGGTTTTATCGTATCTCTGAATTAATGTTGGCAACATTAAATCAGAGATACATAAAAAAATCATTTCATTTTTGATCCAGTTCAAGAACGAGACACTAATTGAAATTTTACAGGCTGTCTGATGACACATTTTATGATTGTATTAATACCATATATCAATTTGTTAACCCTTTCTAGGATAAAAAAAGTCTATTTTTGAAGAATATGGAATCTTTACTAGAGATTTTTTTTTTTCTATTTTATCATGAAAATGTATGTTGTATGTACTCATTAGACTCCCGACGGCGAGATTATTTTATAGAAGATCGACAATACGTCCCTAAATTCTCCCGCTTTGCCTCCTGACGTGGTGCTACAATTAACTTTCAGTGGTTCGAACCACCCAGGTCTAGATCAAATTTCCATGGAAACAAAGGTGTTCGAGCCCTAGAAGTTCGAATGTATATCGGTGTATAGAGAATGGCCTTGTGGCATTGTGTAGATTAGCTGGCTGGTCTGGATCTTTACTGTATATGGGCTGCATCAAGCAAAAATGTTTAGATCATGCGCAAAATACTCACATTCATATCATCATATCATCCTGCGCATGCGCAAAGTATCATCCGGACCTTTGCTCTCCATTCGTAAACTCTGTTAGCGGACATGTGAATGCCTGGATCAGATGGCTGTCCGCATAAGCCCAAAGACACTTTTTCGCTTGGCGCGGCCCATATACTTAAAAACCCGTTTTCTCATGGCGTGGCATTACGGAAACACGCCTATTCAAATATATAGAACATTTCACCTCCAAACCTCCAAAACTGAAAATTTTCAGATAAAAAGTTCTGATATTTTTCATATTCTTGCTCAAAATATAGATTATATACATTATTTTTCTCGGCAAGGCGGTCCTACGAGTACCCACAATCTATGTTTTTGAGCAGAAATAAGAAAAATAATGTATGCCCCTATGAACCCCAGTTTTACTACATAAAACTGGGGTTTAAGGGGGTCAACATTACGAGTATATAGGCATGTTTTCGTGATGGCTCATATCAATTTATAGGTATTACTTTTTGGACGCAAAACTTACATTCGATACTACCAGTGAGAGAGAACGAACCTTGCAGATGGAACATCGAGTCCGTGATTGGTTGATAGCAGCAATATGTATAACTGCTGTGACGGTAAGCTAGTTATATTTGTGAGAAATATCTAAATATTCGACACAACCACAGAGAGAGAGAGAGAGAGAGAGACAGAGAGAGAGACAGAGAGAGAGAGAGAGAGAGAGAGAGAGAGAGAGAACCTTGCAGATGGAGCATCGTCTGTGATGTGTAACTGCTGTTACGGTAAGTAATTTATATTTCTGAGTATTGGTTAAATATTCGACACTACCAGTGTGTATGTGAGAGAGAACATTGCAGATGGAACATGAAGTCCATGCTTGGTTGATAGCAGCAATATGTATAACTGCTGTTACGGTAAATAAGTTATATTTCTGAGTTTAATCTAAATATTTAACAAAGAAGAAATAACAATAACAACAACATCAGCATGGGAGCTGAAAATGAATTATTTTTATTAAGAATGAAATCGAACGAAGCTCTTAAAATGTTCGTTCCAATTTATTTTGATGCTGAGTTGTGCAAACATATGCGTTTTATGATGAGGTACAAGAGCTCAGTAAGCTGTACATGATTCATGTGTGAAATATGGCTGTTTGATTTATTTTTTTTCTCAATTTAGCAAATCTGATAAATCGAGGTACGGAAAATTCAAAGTATTTCAGAGAGTCCCTATGACTTCAAGCTAACGAGAGTCGATTGTAGTTTTACTCGATCGAAGCCTCGCCCTTATTTCTGAAGCAGCTCAAAATTACAAATATGTGTTACGTCCGCATAGGGGCCCTCTACCTCATCAGTGAAACATCATTGTGATTTTTGTTTTTGATTTGGGTTTTACGGCTCTTTCAAGAATATTTTACTTATATCGAGCCGATCGTTCATCAAAGGTGGGCGAAAACCGGAGAACCCGGGGAAAAACCGGAGAACCCGGAGAAAAACCACCTGACTATCCGTAAGCAGAACTTGGCTTTCCCACATGTGACCCGAGCAGGGCTCGAACCACAGCGGTGAGAAGCCTACTGGATTCAGAATCAACATCATTGTGAACATACATAATTGCAAACACTGTGATGATACAAAGCAAAGGGGTCAATGGTGGTCTGAAGCCAGAAGAACAAACAGAATATTAAATCGTATTTCACAGATATGAAAAATATGTTGCAATAGGATGGCGGAAAGGTAAGAATGAGGCGGGTCGTGCACCTAAGCAAAAGTTGAATGTGTTCTACTTTCAAAATCACACATTTGAGTTTTTCTGTTTACATACATTAGTTTTAGTTGCTGCGTGCCAGTGTCGTCCGCGTGATTTTAGTTCTTGTACACGCGTATGCATTTTAGGATCTTTAAAAAGGTTGTCTCTCGTGATTGTACCTTTTTTCGAGTATCTTAAATTCCATTTTTGCAGTGTACAGAAGTACTTCTGTGGCAGTTGTACTGGTATAATTGCGGTATGATGAATAAATAAGGAGCATTGTGCGTGCAAGACAATGCGATAGAAAAACAGGTAGAGCGTCAGGTCTCTTATGCTAATATATCTCTAGCTAACAATAAAACATAATTATTCGCCTTTCTATCAATTCATATTTTTGGGTGCATTCCACAGTTTTTTCTTCCATTTCTACTTGTCCATGGCTGTCACACAAAAGTAATGCAAGCAAACAAACTATAACAGAACATGTCCATTAAATACTGTATCAATACATTGCAAACATACCAAATAATAATTTAATTATCAGAAGAGTAACTGCAATGCACCAAAATCTGCTGTTGCACTAATGTAAACAATACCCTACCCACCTCCGACTGCGTTTAATTTTATGCAAAAAGAGCAGTTTTCGATAGATTATCATCAGGACAATGCACTGCTCTGGAACAGTTGATAATTTGACTGAGCACCTACAGAATATTACTTTAAATCAGAAATGAATATCTCTAAGCCACCTCGTTTTTTCAATAAACTGCATCCAAAAGCATGCCTCAGTTTATGACAGGGTAAAACCTAAGACCTCACAGAATTCAACAGTTTCGTATTTTACATAGTCTTTAATATTTAGGTCATGTGACCTCAAGAAATGTCTTTATTTTCAATGTTAACAATAACTGACAAACATATAACTTCAGTTTTTGCCAAAATGAGCAGCAACAAGTATTTTCAGACTGATTTCTAGCCCTACCCCCAAATATTTAATTTTTTGTCCCAGGTTCACATGTGCGAAACTGTGGAATGCACCCATTTTATAATATCTAAAACGGAATTGTTTAAAATTAAAATACTTGTCGCAACTACTATATAAGAAGACATTTGAGCCGCAAAGTGAGAAAACGTACCTTCTGACGTGCGCAGAGTCTTATCAGTCTTCATTGTCCTAATGAATACAGTCGACTCTCGTTATCTCGAATCCCAAGGGACTCACTGAAACCCTTCGAGATATCCGTATCCCGACATATCAGAGTTGAGAGAGTTTGGAAAACAATAAATTGAACAACCACATTTAGCAAATTAATATGTAATTCGACTCCTGAAATTAGAAATATATATATATAATAATGTGGAAAGAGGAGAAATTGCTCCTCGAATAATACGGAAAAGAGGAGAAATTGTTCCTTAGGAGCAATTTCTCCTCGTTTCCACATTATTTTGTTATCTTTTGTCATAGTTTCATGTTGAAACAGGGACCAGATTTTCACTTCGAGATAAGCGGTAATTCGAAATAAGCGAGTTCAAGATAAAGAGGTTCGACTGTAATTGCATCCTTTTCCTATCAAAATTACGCCCTGTGAAGATTCTGATCAGACTGCGTAAATGCACAGGTTGATCGGAATTTTCGCTGCACATGTCCGAAAGTACGATTTATGACATTGTGACTTATTTGTGGACAAATTGTCACGTTGAAGCTTGTTTATTTTCAAATTACATGTAAATGGATGGGATTGTTAGGATTTATGTATTGTCTAGACTGCCTTATAAATGCTGGTTATTGTTTCAGGTAATTGTGTTCGTAATTTTACTGGTGATAAGACATCATATCAAACTGGTAAGTCATGATTCTACTGAGCTGTATAGGTATGCACTTTTATAAATATAAAAATAACAGAATTGAAGTGAATAACGGAAGAACTGAAGTCACACAGGAATAGCTACACTCAGTGAACATACTTGGGCAGGGCCGTACAAGTAAAAACAGAAGGGGCACAAGCATATGCATAATGTAATATATTGCATACAAAGCAAAAGGACGAACTTGTCAACTTCTGCAGGGAAAAAAAACAGCTAGAAACGGGCAGAAGTAGGGCTTTTGAGGTACAAGGTAAATATTTAAACATACAACAGCAGAACGTTTCAAACACCACTGTATGATCATAGTAGCGCTTTCTGTTTTGATATAGCAAAATTCCTTTTGTTTCGCCAAACGATTCTCTGCATTATTCAGCATTTATAGTTCATATTTCTGCTCGAATACATAATAGTTTCTTAAGCAGTGATCCGTGTGAGTAAAGAACACACATATAAAAATGAAAGTAAAGAAACTGAAGTATCGAAGCTTTATCAAACTGCTAGTTTAGGACAATTAGGCTTATCGGTGACCCCATTACGAAAACACGCCTATTCAAATATATTGAAAATTTCACCACCAAAAGCTGAATGTTTTCAGACAGAAATTCTGATATTTTCATATTTCTGCTCAAAACATAGATTGTGGGTACTCGTTCGAACCGCCACGCCGAGGCAGTTTTAACGAGTAGCCACAATCAGTGGTTTTGAGCAGAAATAGGAAAATAATTTATATTCCCCTTAACCCATGTTTTACTATATAAAAGCTGGGTTTAAGGGGGTAAAAATTAGATAAGTATGTTTTCGTGATGCACACATAAATTTGCCAAACATCCTGGAATGGGCTCAGTGATCAGTATGAATAACAATGAAGTGAAGTACGGTGAGACGTTTGCTGTCGCCACGCGGTCCTAATATCAGTTGTAATAAAGAAGAAATGAACCTAAAAGGAATGACAGTTTAAAGCTAAGAAGACACAACGAAAATGAAAAGTGTTGCAATGTAAAAAATTCTTGGTCAGACTAGTTAAGTGCTACCGAGATAAATATAGTTACACAGAAAGGGCCATTGTCACGAAGAACAGCCTATCCAAAGTACTAGAAGAGGACGAATTGTGCAAAAATTACCAAACAAAGTGGCATGTTTACAAGAACGGACGTATACTCAAACAAGAACTTCAATAAAGTAACCGCCTTGGGGGTGAGGAGAAAAAGTAAGTCTGATTCGCAAATAAATTTAAGAAAATTGAAGCACAGCTGAGGTACTCGCAAACAGTAAATATCCCCCACTGAGTACATATAAGCTGCGATGACGGCAGCCAATGCAAACATCAGACGAGGAGTGCTTCCCCGGATAGGCGCCCGTACCGAGTGACCCTAGAAACAACAAATAAATATAAAGATGGACAGATATAAACGTTGTCCCTTGGAAACAAAGAACTCATAAAAGAATTTAAATTGGTGTCTTGGATGGAAAATGATGTAAAGCCAAAATGCACTCAAGTTAATTCTCTATTGAGAAGATCACTTTAGTTTTATAAATATTTAACAACTTTAACAACGGAAATAGCATAAGGTTAACTTTACTTTTAAGAGTATCATTAACGCAATACTGATCCAAGTAACTAAGTATCATCATCACTACCAAAGCACTGATTACTGTGTTAATGATTATCTCCGGGATAATACCGCCAGCAGCGGCATAGGTGCATTATTTGTTCTAAATATAAACATATTCATGCCAAAATTAGTGTGCTTGGTGCTTATAAGTTTCTGTATTTAACTTTCTCGGCGGCACTAAACCCGAAATGTTTAAATAAAAAAATGGTAAAGAGCATTTTTCTTTCAAACATTTGTGTTTCATGAATCAAGACTGTTGAAAAGTGGGGAATGTTTACTACTTTCGGGCGGCAAGTAGTAAACATTCCCAACACATGTGAACTGTCTCAACTCATGAAACAAATGTTTGAAAGAAAAATGGTAAATAGCAGGTGTCCGCAAGCAGTAAACATCCCCTACTGAGTACATATCGACTATCATGTTTCGTGGAACACAAATGTTAAAATGAAAACTAGTATAGAGCAGGTGTACGCAAGCAGTTAACATCCTCCACTGAGTACGTATCAACTAACGTGACTCGTGGAACACAAATGTTTGAATGAAAACTAGTGAAGAGCAGGTGTCCGTAATGAATAAACTCCCCGCCCCCTCCTAAGTACACATCCCTACTGAGCACATATACATTTTCTACCTTTTGTTACTCGGGCAACAACCATCGTGACTTCATGTTTGCTGCCTTGCACTTCAGTCCATATAGGGAGCAAATTGTTTCCAAAAAGATTAATCCCTTTTTTCAGAAGGCGTCAGAACACTTTTATGAGAACTGTTATCCTTGAAAGTGGATCAGTTCCCTTTTTGAGGTGAAAACGAATAATGCGTAAACCATCGCGATCTATAGACTGTTTGTCTATAGAAGTATGGATGTTATGACTCTTTAATGAGACGTTAAATAAACTTGATACACTTTCAGGGAAGCTAAACCTGTCAAAATTGATTTTGCCATCCTCCTAAAAGGATATCTACTCCAAAAGGAAATTCTCCCCATGGAAGCAAATTAAATTATTTTCATTTAGAGAAGACCCCTTTTCAGAAGACACTTGTTGCGCAGGAATGCAAACTGAAAGTCTCGAAAATTGTCTACCTCTTCGATAGGGTGATTAAAGTACCAGATGTATACAGTTCCCTAAATAAATGAAAAGCATGTGATATGAAATCCATCACTATCTGTAGTATTTACCAAAAAAAGTAAAGGAAGTTACTCAGAAAAGACGTGATGAGGAACAAATGATGACCAAAGCCTGTACAATTTGCAAAATGTATAACTGATAATCGTAATGATGGCTTCGTGTAACCTCTTAATGTCATTAACTTACTAGATGTTTATCTTTAATTTCTGTGACTAGTTAAACCATTTTCATTCCGAAAGTACTTTTCATTCCTTTTACAGGTTGTGGAGCTGTTTAAGGAAGCTGGAAAGGCGATCACGACAATGCCGTTTCTTTTACTTCAACCAATTCTGGTATGTGTAATAGTTATTAGAATTAGACAAGTAAATACTCCATAGGTGTCGTGAGTTATTTGCAAATCTAACATGATGATAGACAGATGTTTTCCCAGTCAGCATTCTACGTAAATCTATATCGGGCCGTGATCGGCCCGTCAGGGTAGCTGACGGGCCGATGACGTCCCGATGTAGATTTTTATGTAGAATGCTAGCTGGGTTGCTTGATCTATGTAACATAATTCAGTAAACGTTTAGGAATAGCTGAATCACATACTATAGCCCACCAGTGAGTAAATCAAACTACGACATAGAGCACACACTTTACAAACCAACGACAAACGAAGCAACTAGCTCTCTATACCCTAACAAGGTGATCACAATGCAAGACAAGACCCACTAATATAATAACAATAAGACAACAAACACAACAGAACATGAATAGAGCCTCGCAGCGAGCATCCACAAGGCCCCATAAAACAATTAACGCCAAACCTACCTCCTTTGAATGTCAGTAGTAAACTCTAAATCGATTTTAATGTCGCAAAACCTTCATCCTATGTCCAGATGAGTTCGGGTCGCATAGGGGCTCCTTAACTCAGTCAGTGAAACACAACAGTTAACATGTATATCAAAGTAAATAACTGTGATGAAACAGGGATGAAGACTCATGGCAAACACCTTAGACATTGACAGCCAGAGCTTAAGTAAATCACCCGTTGAATCTATGTAGATGGTAAATAGTTTTAAAGCTTAACAGAACAAAAAAATCTTGGCATTACTGTAAATGTATTTGTTAAAATTAAAGTAAACATTGCATAAAAGAAGTAATAAAGTCATATCTGCTAGGGTACCAGCATCAAAATGCGTTTAGGTATTTACATTCGCAAGGTATTGTATTGTTAGGTTTTGGGACTGTGTTCCCCTAATCAACGTACGAGCCATTACGAAAACACGCCTATTCAAATATATTGAAAACTTCACCTCCAAAAACTGAAAATTTTCAGATAAAAAAAATTCTGATATTTTTCTTATTTCTGCTCAAAACATAGATTGCGGGTACTCGTTAGAACCGCCTCGGCAAGGCGGTTCTAACGAGTACCTACAATCTATGTTTTTGAGCAGAAATAAGAATAATAATGTATACCCCTGTGTACCACAGTTTTGCTATATAAAAGTGGGGTTTAAGGGGGTCAAAATTATATAGGTATGTTTTCGTGATGGTATTTCATTATTCTCCTACTTTTCAGACAGTATTGTGTCTTTCCGTAGCTGCAGCAGTTCTTGGTTTCATATTTTTGTTCGTAGAAACAGCCGGTAAGTAAAATTTACGGATAATAAATTTTAATAAAAATAATACTTCATTGACCATACGTTATTGGAAGTTTACTTACACCAGAGTTCCGTTTTCATTTAGTGCGAGACGCTTATATCGTGTTGGAATTATATTTGTCCAAAAGTAATAACCTTTGAGAGCATTGAACACACTCACAAAGCTGAAAACAACCAAAGTGGCAAGTATTTTGAGCCAGATAAGATAGTTTCGGCCGATTGAGCATCATCAGTGACTGTCATATAGATTTTCAAATATCCCGGAATCGACTTTTGAAAGAATTGGCTATAGCCTGGATATTATGAGGCAGACTACATGCCCAGTTATCAGCCCAATCATTGTTGATGGCTATGCTTCACTCATTAATTGCACGACGGCGGCTCGGGCCTCAGACTCAGTGACGGGCTCTTCGTAAAACTCTAACCAGTGGGTTTGGGCTTGACGATATGGCTTTGGATTGGCCCGCCGTGGTTCAGCTATTGGTATGCATTTACTCTGCCACACAGTAGAATTAGCAATTACTCGTTTTTTGTTTATCATAGTGATAAATTTGATTTTTATGTTTTTCGTTTTGATGCGTTCACTGAGTCGGGAGCCTTATGCGAACCGATTTTTTTAATGCTTTTCTATATTAAGAGTAGCATCGGCTAGCTGTAAAAGTGCTTTAAACCCCCGGTGGTTTAAGACCCCCGGTGGTTTATTCTACTGAACGTTCTGTGGTCCCGGTGTTAGTCTTACTCATTGTTGCTTTGTGGTTTATTCTATGAGAGGACTTGTTTTAGTTTTGCCTGGCGTTATTTTGTTCTTGTGTTTTGCAGTCTTTTGAGGATTAGGATTACCTTACTCGGGGAAGAGAGAGCTTATCTTAGTGCTTGTCGTACATTTCATTACGAAAACACGCCAATTCAAATATATAGAAAAGTTCACCTCCAAAAACTGAAATTCTTCAAATAAAAAATCCTGATATTTTTCATATTTCTGCTCAAAACATAGATTGTGGGTAGTAAGAACCGCCTGGGCGAGGCGGTTCTAACGAGTGACCACTATCTATGTTTTCGAGCAAAAATAAGAAAAAATAATGTGCACTCCTGTAAATCCCCCTCTTTTACTATATGAAAGTGGGGTTTAAGGGGGTCAAAATTATATAGGCATGTTGTCGTGATGTGTTCGATTTGCGCTTGTTTGGTTTTGTCTGTTTCCTCTTCCTCTTGGTGTCTGAGAAGGGCTGCGGCTTGTGATTGTGGCACTCCTTGGACTTTTCTCTTACCTTTTTTTGTGATTAAAATTGCACTACACTACACTATAGTGAAGTATGGGGAGACGTTTCCGATAACCACACGGCATAAACACCAGCTTTACCAGATAACTTCTGAACAGAATGTCCCTTGAGAGCAATGAACACATTCACAAAGCTGAAAACACCCAAACGGTCGAGTTTTCTCGGCCAGACTATTTGATTTCTGTTTATTAGACCTCATTAATGACTCTCTTAGGGTCTCAAAGTACTGGAAAATGTAAACGACATTGTAGTGAAGTACTAGGAGACGCTGTACAATCGCAACAAAGCATTAACACCAGCTGTGGTTGAATCGTTATTACTTTTAGTTGAACATCTATCACAGCATACCCTGCTGAATATTGCCAAGAACAGATATTTTGTGTAAACATATATTTTAGTCTCTACATTGGTTGGTAAATTTTCAGGCCATCTTGTTCCCGATATTCATACAGGATTCGTATCGTTAGAAACAGATAACATTTTAAAGGTAGGTATAGTGAAATGTTTCCAATTTGAAAGCAGTTTCTGAAAAGATATATTCATTTTGAAGCAAGACACTTTAAATTAAAAAAAAAAGAAAAAAAAAAAAAAAAAAAAAAAAACATGGCGGAGTCGTTTTTAATGCATCTGTTAATAGACAATAATGGGACGTGAATTACTGTTCATAGCTGCTAGCTTCAGGTTGAACGTTCGGTTTTCAAGTCAAAATGAGCGCATCACTCCCAGGTACCAGTAGTTGTAAATTATTATAAAGTAAAATATGGGAGCTGCATAAAAAGATTCTGGAAAGAGTTGCGTTATGTATAGTAATGTAATGTGCAAAACTGATCAAGCCTCCTAGACAAAGGTTAAGTCGTATGCTCTCTCCAAACAAATCAATACAAATAAACTCAGTGATCCTGAAGGATGCAAACATGCCATTAAAGTGAAGTGAGTTCTTGTTACGGCCGCCGCCCAGCAAGTTTAGGAGAAGAACCTTAAAATAAATAAGACAGCAATGAAGAAATGGATATTTCGTACAGAATACGAATACGTAATACTGAGGTCAGGAAACAAACTGCGTTTCTACATGTATTGCTTCTCAAATCTCTGGCATACAAAAGCCATCATTTGTGTCTCACGGTTTCGATTGTACCAGCTGTGATTCCTCGCTTGTATGCAGGTTGGGTTATGTTTACAAATTGTAGAATTCTCCTATTTTCACAATGGAAACATTTTTTATGACGTTCTGTCTGCTTCGTGTATACCAAATCCCCTGATATTACAGCACGGAAACATACCTATATAATTATGACCCCCTTAAACCCCACTTTAAAATAATAAAACTGGGGCTTACAGGGGTATACATTATTTATCTTATTTCTACTCAGAAACTAGATTGTGGGCACTCGTTAGAACCGCCGAGGCGGTTCTAAGGAGTACCCACAATCTATGTTTTGAGCAGAAATATGAAAAATATCAGAATTTTTGTCTGAAAATTTTCATTGTTTGGTGGTAAAATTTTCAGTATATTGGAATAGGCATGTTTTCGTAATGGATTACTCTAAAAATAAAACATTTGCTCCAAAGGGAGACATTCTGTCTGTGTAAATAGACACCTTTCCAGAAGGAAGATAAAAACATTTGGACGGAGTTACAGCCACTGAAAGTGTTTCCATTCCCTTAAAATTACACCAAAAATGGTAGGACAAAAGTCCAGGGAATGCCACAATCACAAACAGCAGCCCTTCCCAGACACCAAGAGGAAGAGGAAACAGACACAACCAAACAAGCGCAAATCGAACAAACGTACGAAAAGTACTAAGATTAGCCCGCTCTTCCCCAAGCTAGGTAATCGCAATGCTAAAAGGACTGAAAAACACAAGAACAAAATAACACAAGGTAAGACATAAAACAAATCGCCTCGTAGAATAAACCACAAAGCAACGAAGAGTAAGACTAACAAACCTATAAGCTGTGCCTCATGACGATCTATATTAGTTTTAACCATTTATGCCGAGTGGACTCTGCTTCTTCAGCTCTTTGGACATGACATTCTCCAATAGAAGGTTTTTCTATTAATGCTATGTATTGCGGCGTCTGATCTTGGTCTACATTGTTTTCAAATGTCCTTTTTATGAGACGCTAGGCATAAATCGGTTAACGTTCAACCAGTGGCATTTGACATTGTGCTCGGAAAATAGTAGAGAGCATGTTCTAACAAGCCACAAGCTCAGAACATAGCTACTAGGGGGAAGGGTACACAAATTAAAATAGCAGATACAGTCAACCCTCTTTATACCGACACTCTTTACAACGGCAAAATTCATTTTTATGATAATTTGACGGACACAAATCCTTAGCTCAAAATGTGACAATTAGTCTGATTTTTTGGAAGAATAATGTACAGTGAACCATCTTTATACCGACACTCGATACAACGACAAAATTCATTTGACGGACACAAATCCTTCGCTCAAAAGGTGACAATTAATCCGATTTTTTGATAAGAATAACGTATTTGATAATTCAAGAAACATATGATTTGGATATTTGTTAGTATCGCCTCATGTTCTGTGAAGAAACATGAATAAAACAAACATTCTCTTATATATCATTCTGTTGCATTTAAGATTTCTTTTCAGCAGCAAATTCATTTTAACGGCAGAACCATTAGGAACAAATGTTGTCGTTGTAACGAGGGTTCACTGTATGTTACAAACCAATGAAAAACAAAGCCCTCTTCCCCAACAAAATGTTAAATGCCAGACAGAACCCACCATATACAACAATACGAAAACAAATAATATCCAAAAAGATTACCCCGGGAAAGAAAGAACATATACAAATAAAACGTCAGAGTCTCTGTTTAATTGAGCATCTTTGTATGAGAGCAGTGTAGTTTACATGGCTTCAAATTGGACAGAACATGAAAGAGCAGTTCAACAGTTTGCATCCGCAAGACCCATAAACTCTGATATCTGGCTAATCATCAATGACTCCATAAATGTAGAGCCTCTACATCTGTGTATATATTCCTGCACCATAACATGTTAAAGAATCCAAATTTGATTGCTGTAGAAACCAATAAACACAGAACGTCGCAACAACAATGTAGTTTTGATGCTGCTTCGACGTAATCACATGACGGTGACGTTGTTGTGACTTTGAGGTAAAGATGATGCGTATACTTGTACAGAGTGGCATTATATAAAGCCAATATAATTAACTTTTGTATGCTCATTAACTGTAAAAAGAACGGTTTACAGTTCAATAATTAAAATTATTTATAGTATTAATGTAACCATTACTAATCTTGCTCAAATTCAGCAGATGGCAACTTGATGTCATTTTTCCTTTTTTCTCAGAAAAAACTATGATATATATTTTAACCCTTGTCCTGCTGAACCCGGATATACCCTGCCTTTGCAAACAGTGTAGATCCAGAGATCAGTTGGCTTCTGAAGAAGCCAACTGATCTCGATCTGCACTGTTTGCCATTAAGTATGTGAATTTATATCAACATTCTGGATCAGGTAATCTGATTGGTTGAAAATTAGAAGTGGGCGTGGTCTCTTAATTCATTCAGCAGGACAAGGGTTAAAATATGGACTGCTGAAAGTTTACACATGCTAAGCGTTAATCTACATTAATCATAATGTATATCTGTTATACGATTATTTTGTCACCAATTTAATGGCGAGGGGAAAGCAATAAACATTAATTACTGTATATCCATTCGCAGGTAAACATCAATTTCATAAAATTGCAGTTATATGTCATACACTGACCATTTTTGTTTATTTCAGTACCTAAAGTGGTTCTATTTATTAGGATTTATATGGGCATTCCAGTTCATTACAGCCTGTCATAAACTGACGGTATCAGGTGCCATAGCTATGTGGTATTTCACAAGGTATGTTGTTCTGAAGTTTATATCCCTGCATTTAAATGTCTTCTTTCAAAAAGTCGCTTTTTGCCCAGCACTTTACATAGACGGAATAAATTCGCAAACTTTTATCATAATGTACGAGGCACAATCAAAACGTTTTCTGCCCCTGTACTTTGGGAATGACCAAGAGCAGAAATTGTGTCATTATTTCTCAATATAATCTCCCTTTGCTTTAAAAGACTTTCTCCAATGCTTATCCTTTCAAAATAGAAGCCCTCTTCCTGGTCGCCGAAGTAATAATCAACAGCATCTTTGACATCTTCATTGCTTCCAAAATTACTACCACGAAGGTAAGTATTCAGATTTGGAAACAGAAGTCTGCAGGTGCTAAACTGGAGAATACCGGAAATGAGGAAGGACCTTGAAGCTGCATTTAGTCGCAGCAGCCATAGCAACTTAAGAGGTGTGGGCTGGTGCCTTATCTCTCAAGAGCAGAACACCGCGAGTCAACTTTCCTCTTCTTTTCTTTAAAACCTCCTCAGACAGCCGACTTAGAGATTCTGAACTACATGGACCTTCCTCAAGATAATCCACTATGACAACGCCCTGTCTATGGCAACAGATAGAGGCTTTTCTCAGGAGGAGGTGAGCCAGGATGCTTCCATTGCATACTCTGCTTTTTGGCGTTATCTTGGTTTACAACTCGACGCATAAATTCCTTTGAATCGTCTTCAAAAAGATACAGGAGATATTTAGAAATACCAAGCCAGCTCTTCTTCTGATCTTTGGTTAACATTCTGGGTTCCCATCTAGCTGAGACCTTGGACATCCCTAAGCTATCGGTCAAGATATACTGACCTGTCCAAAAACCTGTCTAGCTATATTACGTAGGTTTCTTCTCCTATCACATATGATCAGACTATGCACAATCTCAGCATTTTCGTCTGCAGTAGCCTCTTTAGGGCGTCTAGACCGTTCATAATCCTCCACACTCTCCCTCCCTCTCCTAAATTCAGCAGCCCATTTCTTTACAGTGCTGAAGGAGACTCATCCCCAAGGGTTTTAATGAAGTCGTCACGCCCTTCTTATAGAAGAACTTTTTTTATCGTACCTCGGAATGCAGAGCCATTTGTCGTAACTGCTTATGCATATTTTTATTCTGTTCGTTGGTTTGAAAATTGCTGCACATTATGCAGAATTCTGTAGGGTAGATGAATTGGAGATAGATTTAGAACAAATTCCGTTTCTTTAACGTTTCTGAAATCGTCATAATACTATTGTGAAATATCAGCAATTAAACATCAGCAAAGAAAAGTAAAAATATTTTCTTAGATAAAATTTAAAACAAAAACAACAACAAAAAAACAACAACAAAAAACATTACTATAAACTGCATAATTCAGACCAATTGTTGGCCGTAAATTTAATTTTAGGGTAAATATTTGAGAACAAAACATAGAAACAGAAATGAGCAAATGGTTTTGGATAATATATGGTCAATCAGAACAAGACATTTTCATTCAAAAGAAAACGCCAAGCAAATAAAACTCTTTCCGAATGATGAGGAATGGGCAGTAGTTCAATATTTAACGTATCCTCAATTTTTTTTTGTCGTATATTTCAGGTTTGAATAGTTAAGTACGTTCGCAGTAGTGACATATCATCCTTCTCAAAAAAGGGTAAGAGAAAAATCCAGGGAGTGCCACAATCACAAACCAAAGCCCTTCCCAGACCCCAAGAGGAAGAGGAAACGGACAAATCCAAACAAGCACAAACCGAACAAACGTACGAAAAGCACTAAAATTAGCTCTCTCTTCCCCAAGCGAGGTAATCGCAATACTAAAAGGACTGAAAAACACAAGAACAAAATGACACACGGAAATACATACAACAAATCGCCTCGTAGAATAAACCACAAAGCAACAAAGAGTAAGACTAACACCGGGACCACCGCCTTAGAACGGTCAGTAGAGCAAGCCCCGAGGTTATAAAATCTCTTTCATACTCAACTCAGCTTTGCATGAATTAGTCCTGCTAATAAATCTCAAATTACTTATAATTGCAAATTTTTTCTTGCTAAATAAAGCTGAACAAGACAATTTCTCTGCTAATAATTTAGCAGAGAAAATGTCATGCTTAGCTGAGTTGAGCATGATTTTTTTATCTTAGGGGCCAGGTTTTTCAACGTATCAAGTACTTTACGCTTTTAAGATTCTCAATTATACTTCGACCTGAAGCATTCAAAATAGACGTTCAAATTTAAACACATGGGCCAGTTGCCAGCCGCAGAAGCAACTGGTCCATAGACTAAATGAAGACTCCCTCCTCAGTCTGTTTCTGATGGATGTCGCCTGACTTTCAATACCTATGGTCAGGCCCATCGTGGTACTTTTGTCGTTTGCTTGTGTTCTGGCTCCAGATCGAAATTGTGCCATTACGAAAACACCGAGTACCCATAATCTATGTTTTCTAGCAAAACAAGAAAAAAATAATGTATACCCCTGCAAACTCCAGTTTTACTATATAAAAGTGGGGTTTAAGGGGGTTAAATTATATAGGTGTGTTTTCGTGATGACTTTGCATTGTTTCATCATCGTGATTTTCATAATACAGTGGACTACCCGTATCTCGAACTCGCTTATCTCAAATAACCGTTTATCTCGAAGTAAAAATCTGATTCTTGTTTTAATATGGAAACTTAACAACAGGTAACAAAATATTGTGGAAAAGAGGAGAAATTGCTCTTAAGAAGCAATTTTTCCTCTTTTCCACAATATTTTTAATATATCTCTAATTTTAAGAGTCAAATTACATATTAATTTTCGAAATGTGGTTTTTCGATTTATTTATTATGTTTTTTTTCAATTTTGCAAATCTGATATGTCTCTCCTCTCCTACACCAGTAGTTCCCCTTCTGACCATTCTAAGGCGGTTCCTCTGTTGCAATTCTTCTTTCTTTGTGCGCAGGGGTTTATATATGGCGCGTGTGCTGTCATTTGGTCATCATCTCTCCTTCTTTGGTGCGTCGGGAAGGCTGTGCTTTGTGATTATGATATTACCTATATATCTTAACTTAATATTTTTATTACAGGAAGTGTTTGAACCCATATAACACTCGTCATGCTTGGTATTTTTTTTTAATTTCCCAGAAAACAGGGTTTGATAACATTGTATAGAACAGCAAACCTGTCTTTCTGGGAAAATATCATCTGTTTGTCGTCTGTGGACTTGCATTAGCTAAAGATGACTTACAATAAATGAAACCATCATTATATTATTTTGTTTTCTTTTCAGGAACAAGAGAGACCTAAATTATCCTGTTTTGACATCAATAAAAAGAGTGATAAGGTATTGAGTTTATATATATGCGACACATATTTTTATTGTTAAAAAAAGTAAGAGAAAAGTCCAGGGAGTGCCACAATTACAAACCGCAGCCCTTCCCAGACACTATGAGGAAGAGGAAACAGACAAAACCAAATCGCGGATGCTACTGATGGTGTATGGGTAGATTTTATTACTGGAATTTCTTCGTGTGTAAAAAAAGTAAGAGAAAAGTCCAGGGAGTGCCACAATTACAAACCGCAGCCCTTCCTAGACACCATGAGGAAGAGGAAACAGACAAAACCAAACAAGCGCAAATCAAACAATGGACGAAAAGCACTTAGATTAGCTCTATCTTCCCCGAGCGAGGTAATCGCAATGCTAAAAGGACTGAAAAACACAAGAACAAAATAGTTTAAAAAATAGAATTACAAACCGCAGCCCTTCCCAGACACTATGAGGAAGAGGAAACAGACAAAACCAAATCTCGGATGCTACCGATGGTGTATGGGTAGATTTTATTACTGGAATTTCTTCGTGTGTAAAAAAAAGTAAAAGAAAAGTCCCGGGAGTGCCACAAACACAAACCACAGCCTTTCCCAGACACAAAGAGGAAGAGGAAACAGACAAAACCAAACTAGCGCAAATCAAATAAAGGACGAAAAGCACTAAGATAAGCTCTTTCTTCCCTGGCGAGGTAATCGCAATGCTAAAAGGAGTGAAAAACACAAGAACAAAGTAACACAAGGCAAGACTTAAGACTAGTCGCCTCGTAGAATAAACAACAAAGCAACAATAAGTACATGTAGTTAACCCCGATTGCCTTTAACATATAAAATGGAATATAAATAAAAGACAAAAAGGAGTTCTGCGAATCTTACATAGGCAATAATGTCTCTAAGGTATCGAAAAAAGGTATGTTTTTTCTTGGCACTCAATATGTAAATACAGTGTAAAACAGTCGGTAATTACGATCTCATTTGGATGTCTAAAGCCTTAAAGCGCCTACAAAATTGTAGCAGATTACATTCTTAAGTATATTTAATTTTACTTTCAAAAGACAACAAGGTTTGGCATTTCAAGTTAATCGCAGTTGACATGAGATACCAGAGCATTATCTCTGAAAAAATAATAAAAAACATAAACAATATAGAATGTCGTCTGTGGTTTATATAACTGGCTGGAATTTTTTAAAGCTTAACTCTGGTCCTGCTGAACCCGGCCATGCCTGTTGCAAACAGTGAAGATCCAGATCAGTTGGCTTCTTCTGGACCTTCAGAAACCAACTGATCTGGATCTGCATTAGTTGCCATTAAATATTTGAACTTTTATCAACAACCTGTATCAATTAATCTGATTCGCTGAAAATCAGAAGTGGGCGTGGCATCTAAAGTTTTTCAGCATGGCAAGGGTTAATACCCATTGTTTAAGTACCTAGTCCGGCTTCACAGTAAGAAGGAAGAAGGGGCAGTTCCCATCATATTATGTTCACATAAATATGTGAAATGTATGCGACAGCCATATTAGTATAAAGATGTCCTTTCAATCAAAACCATTTAGAATATCTTATTTCTCCAGAGAAACATATTTTGTGGGTACTCATTAAACCGCATTGATGAAGTGCTTCTAATAAGTACAACAACATTTGTTTTCGTGGAGAAATAAAAAAAAACAAAAAAAAAACTAGACATTCCTTTTATATAGAGCTATGTAATGTAATGGTGAAGTGCTTCTAATGAGTACCCATCAATTCTGTTTTATGGAAAAAAATAACAAAAATGTATCCTGATATTATCACCAAATACTCCTCCTGAACTCCTTTTCAGGAACAAGAACAAATAATCTGGACGACAGAGATAATTCAGCATTTATTTGTCAGATAAGGATGAGTATTCGGAGATAATTTTAAGATAATTTTCTCCAATTCTCCAACGAGAAACATTTTCTGGATACTCATTAAAAGCGCCTCGCCGGGATGCTTCTAATGAATAACCACAACATATGTTTTATAGAGAAATAAGGAATAGAGCACCTTCAATATTATCATCAAATACTCCGCCTTAATTCATCTGTTGGAATCAGAATTCATAATCTGGACTGCAGAGATAATTTGACCGATATTTGCACTGCACTCATAGACTCTTGCCTGGGATAACGACGCGTCGTATTTTGCAACAATTAGACAAAATAGCTTTCTATTTACCATTTTCAGCACCATCCTTTCCTTATAAGTGACATTTTACAAGATTGTCCCTGTCACTTATTTATGAACGCACAAGGACACTTATTCTGAATTATGGTAAATTCAACCTTCTAACTTATCGACGTGGCTAAAGTCTCTCATTGTGCGACGAGTTTCATTTAAGGTCAGTGGCTACACTCGGTAGATTTTGCGCCTTTTTGTGACAAAGGAGACAACTTTTATGACTTCCTGTTTGGTTTCTTGTACACCAATGCTCTTCTGAAAACGGGTCTACTCTAAGAGGAAAAACATTGCTCCCAAGGGGGCATGGGAATGCATATATTCTTCCCTTTTAGATTAAACCTATTTTCAGAAGGGAGCAATACCATTTTGATTAAATTGTCCCTTGTGCATGTTAGTATATCAGCTCCCCTTAATTTATCAAGCAGTCTTTTGTGAAAAGACAAATGAAGTTGCGTATCCCTACGGTTCAACTCCAGACTGACTCGATCACATAAAGTCCGATCACGTTTTATGCTAGACGTCGTGTAAGGCTTGCACGTTTGTTCGATTTGTACTTGTTTGGATTTGTCGGTTTCCTCTTCCTGTTGGTGTCTGGGAAGGGTTGCGGTTTGTGATTGTGGCACTCCCTGGACTTTTCTCTTACCTTTTTTTGCAGCTCTTTTGTTTATTAAAACAACGCAGACCTTGGCCGATAAGCACTTGGATACTTCGTTTAGTTCCGCACGTTCGCTGCTTGCATGTGTGACAATTCATATGAAAAAAAATATAAGTGAAGGTACACGAGAAAAGTAGTAATTATGAAGCACAGCCTTCCCGTGTCACCAAAAATGGAGAGATGAAAAACATATCGAGGGTTAAGCGCAAGACTGTAGCAAGTCAGATGTTTTTTTTCCCAATACTTAATCTCCTCACCATAAAGGCTTTATGAAGATTACAACATTTCTTTCTGTAAACAATAGAAATTTAGGTGCCATTGCTCATATGAGCAATTGCACCTAAATTTGCATTGTTTACAAATGGGTCAAAGTTGCCCCTAAACAAGGGTTTCAAAAATATGTTTGAGTTACTACAGTCTTGCGCTCAGCCCTCAATAAAATGACAAATCAAACGCCACCAGTCAAACCAATGACGCCCAAACAAAGAAAACTAGACTGGCTCCAGTCTCCAGTGACTAAATATTTTTCTCATAATCCTGTTTGGTACTCCACTAAAATAAAACAAAAAAAAACTATCATGACTATAAAGGCTGGTCACCTTTATAGTCATGATATTACTTTGGTTTTATTTTAGTGGATTATTAAAAAGAGTATAAGAAAAAATATTTTGTCACTAGAGACTTGAGCCCGTCTAAAAGAACAACTGTAACAGGGGAACTGCTTTGGAACTATCAGTACCACAACTTCTTGGTGAAATAGTATAGGTGTGTGTGTGTTTTTTTTTTTTTGTTTTTTTTTTTTGGGGGGGGGAGGGGGGAGGGGGCCGCCTTTAATCCAGTTTTATGTGCGTGTTAATTCCGATACAGCTCCAGATTGCAAACATATGTTCGTCGCATAGGATTCCACCACATCATCTGTGTAATATCACAGCGAAACACGTATAATCACAAACATTATGATTAAACGAAGTAAAGGGCTCAATAGCGATCTGAAACCAGGGCCCAGTTGTTCAAAGCGTCGTAAGCTTAACAAGCTCGTTAACGGTCATTTCTTTAACTGTTTTAGCGGATTCAATATACAATATTCTGATATTTTTTCAGCAAAAATTTTAGCATATTTGCGTATCACTCGATGTAAATTTTAACGAATCGTTAACTAACGACGTCGTTAGTTTTGAACAACTGGGCCCTGAACATAAGAAAACCACAAACAAAACCACGATGGGCCCGACCACCGACATTGATATGAAAACTTAATTTCAGATATCATTTCGGTTCAATGGCATTGGGATCTCTGCTTGTTACATTCACTGCATTTGTGCGCCTTGTGTTGTCATTCATAGAGAAGAGGTAAGGACAAAAATCAAAATTTATTCTAATTCAGTCACAATACATGGTGTCTTTATAATAGGTATATTACTTTATAATGTGTAAATGTTGCGTAGTAAGGTATTTTAATGATGTAATCAAATGTACACCACCAACACTACACATACACGAATGTGGCAGTAATCAATACCAAGGATACCAAAGCTATGTCTCAATATCTGAGGCAAAACGATAGTAGCATCCCCCGTATTAAGTCCTACTTGAAGCCTTTAGAAAGTTTTTTTTTCCATTCCAGATATAAAACAAGAGGCCCATGGGCCACGATTTGCTCACCTCAGCAAAAATGCCATTCCATGTCTGCTGATGGACTGCAACAGTCTTCCAGTATTGCCAAAGCAATTAGGACACAGATTTGACTATGACTGAAAAATAGTTTAAATGTCTTCCTAGGATCATCATTTGAACAAACTTGGTACACCTTGTCCCCAATTATCCCAAGATTCAGCCTCAAAGCTTTCTAGGTTCTGGAGAAGATTTTTTAAGTGTTTTTTACCGATATGGACATAGCGGCCATCTTGTTCAGTGGCGCGAAACCATTTGAACAAATTGTTCATATCCTTTTGACAGAAAGTCCCATATCATGAAAAGGCAAAAAGGATCTGGTGAAAATTGGTCAAGCGGTTTTAGAGAAGACGTTTAAAAATTACACTATTCTATACATGTACATAGCCCAGAAGCAAGGGCATATAACGCCCGGGGGACAAAATTTTGATTGTAACTAACACATTTCACTACTTTAGTCATACATTGTAAGTTTCAGTCATTAGTAATATATTTTGAGAAAATGATTTTTAACATTATTGGTATGGGGCAGCAAATTTTACCTTGCTATAAAAAAAGTTAAAAGATCATCCTAGGACCATCATTTGAACAAACTTAATAGATTTTGAGTCCTTGATGTTATATATCAAGATTCAGCTTCAAAGCTTTCTTGGTTCTGGAGAAGAAGATTTGTGTTTTACCATATATGGGCTTGGCGGCCATCTTGTTCAGTAATGCGGAACCATTTGAATAAATTGTCAATACCCCTTTAACAGAAGTCCCCATGTGAAATCTGGTGAAAATTGGTGTTAAGGTTTCAGAGAAGATGTTTAAAGATTACACGATTTTATACACGTATATAGCACAAGGGAATGGTAGACAAAATTTTGATTGTAACTAAAACGGTTCACTACTTTAATCATACTTTGTAAGTTTTAGCCATAAGTCTTTAATACATTTTGAGAAAATAGTTTTTCAACATTTTTCCCATATAAATGTATGGGGCCGCAAATTTGACCTTGCCGTGAAAAAGTCAAAGGTCAGCCAACGATCATCATTTGAAAAAAACTTAGTAGATTTTTAGACCCCGATTTTATATACCAAGATCCAGTTTCAAGGTTCTGACGAAGAAGATTTTTAAGTGTTTTGCCTTATATATGGGCATGAAGGCCGTCTTAATTAACGTACCTTGAGCATTTGGTACAAAATTTAAATCCCCCTTTAACAGAACCCCCCCCCCCCGACATGGAATTCGAAGAAAATTGACCCAGGATTTTCAGAGGAGAAGTCGTTAAAAGGTGTGGACAGGCGGACGGACGACTAACGGTAAATCACAACAGCTCATCCTAAGCCTCTAGCTCAGGTGAGCTAAAAAGAAGTCGCTTATTACAGACATCTGTCAACAGCGAAAATACGTTGAGCTATTTCCAGACGTCTGTAAACAAGTTTTCGAAATTAATCGCTATTGACAGATAGCATAAATAAAATGTTTCTATGCAGTTTGACGCTACCAAAATTTAATACATTAAAGTTACACTATTTAGACCACCTTCGAGACAGCCCAAAGTGATCTTATTAGCAAGGCGATCTTAATATTGAATAAAGAAAAAAGAAGAAACCATTTTTGGGCTGGCGCAAGCTGCTGTTAATTTCGAGTGGTCTTAATAGCGGATTTAATATAGGGATCAAACATGGTTTTGCATGCATTAACATTCGCCAGGTCCCGTGGGAGTATTGAAAACCGAGGCCGGTGGCGAATGTTAATGCATTGAAAAACCATGTTCGATCGCTATTATTGCATAAAAACTGAAAACATTTGCTACATTTCGCGTTATTTCTTTCACAATTTTATTTCGCCTTTTCACCGATGTCTCGCGAACGCAATTTCCATGGACTATGCTCGTTCTAGGGCCGGGCAGTACACATCTCGTAACAGCAGCAAATCTGTGGCCCTGGTACGAGCATATTGAAAGTTGCGTAGCCGTGCATTAACAGCGCGTGAATTACCTTGTTAATACACGGTTTTCGCCGGTTAATGCACGGCTGTTAATAACGTGCGACACTGCTTTTTATGCAATAATGTAGTTTGGCTTACCTTTTCATCAGTTCGAATAACAGAAGTCAAGTATAAAAAGACATTTGATAAACCAAACCCATACCGTACAGAAATAAATAAACCGGCAAAATACAAGCAATCCCTTACTATTTGACAACAATGTCGGAAAGCTGATAATATATAGTTTATTTCTTGGTGTTCAAGTCATGTTTTCTCTAATCTAGCTGTAGGTTTTGCATTTTTTACTTGATGTTATGGTTGAGTTCGCGAGGTCATCACAGGAACCCATCAGATATGATAGAGACAGACTGAAAAACGGCCTCTTAATAAATGATAAAATTTGACTGCGAGTTTGGAGATTAATTTCATGGATTGCTTCAGAATGCAGACTAGCCTAGATTTGTTTGATATGACATTCCCTCCACTGTCGGACAACTCATAATTATGGAATTTTTTCACCGCAGTTTGAGGGTTAACAATTAATCCTCAAACATTATGACATTATGTGTACATGTAACAATTTATAAGGCTACCAAAAAAATTGTCTTTTGATTTCGTTTTATTTCTTTTCAGTAATTTCATTGATGAAATCGAGATATGTCATTTGCTTGAAATAGCAATTCTAAGAAATCATATGAAACGATTTTTGCAGAAAAAATGATTTGGTTTCTTTTCTCCATGATTTCATAGATAAGAGATATATTGTCTGCCCTGATACTTTATTCCTTTTCCGTTCACCTATACATTCCATACTATGCAAGCATTCTGTACGCGGACAACAATGGCCCTAATCAGTCTTTGTTTCCCGGATACGAAATAAGGCACCTTTTATCATGTCAAGTCCCATATGTCATCACGAAAACATACCTATATAATTTTGACCCCCTTAAACCCCTTTTTTATAGAGTAAAACTGGGGTTTACAGAGGTATACATTATTTTTCTTATTTCTGCTCAAAAACATAGATTGTGGGTACTCGTTAGAACCACCTCGTCGAGGCGATTCTAACAAGTACCCACAATCTATGTTTTGAGCAGAAATATGAAAATATATTAGAATTTTTATCTGAAAAGTTTCATTTTTTGGTGGTAAAATTTTCGGTACGTTTGAATAGGCTTGTTTTCTTAATGTGTTGGCATATTGGTATATTGTAATTGTAGACCCACGTGTATTGGCATATTGGTATATTGCATTTGTATCAATAATTTTGTCATGGTTTGAAATGACAAGAAAAAAGGACCGTTGAATTCCGCAAGTGCTAACTGCGATTCATGATAGTGCAGTTTTCATTTTTGGGTCGATTGTATACAAACGCCAAAATTTCCTTAAGGTATAGTTATCATTTGATAATCGTTGACCAATGTAATCAAGCCGCGCGTTAGATGAAATCCAGGTTAGTTTAAACGTTTATTTCATGTATACTGTTAACATATTTGAACATATACAAGACATGTGTTTACAACAATAAAATTCAGAAGAAAGTCAATTGACTTATGAAGTCCGTCTCCCAAATCCAAGTTATTTATAGCCGTGCTATTCTTGTCGATGTGACGTCAGTTTTATACGTTAAACCTGGACTGGGACATTTGGGACACTGGTAAACAGTGTAGACCCAGATCAGATGCCACAAAACGTGGCGCCAGATCAGGATCTGCACTGTTTGCTAAAATAAGAGGAAGTTAAGGGTTAAAGGAAACAGGCTTAAGTCCCCATTCAGGACCATTTTCTCAGCCTACACTCAGAGACAATCGACCCACCAGTGTTGTCAGTGCTTTGATTATTTTCCTTGGGCTCAATGATTCCATTTCTGGTAGCATGAACAATCGGATTTCACTGAAGCCGGTGCTAGTGGGGCGTTTGTAAACTACACTAATGTGATATGAAGAGTCTCGGTAAAACCGAGACGCCGATTTTTGTTCTTTTATATCCCTTGGAAATGTTATTTGCGATCAGCTAAGGATCAGGCAGAATAAGTATCTGCGATGTTCGTCAGCTTTGATTTCTCTGTATCTTCCCTGCAATACTTATAAAGCAAATCGATTTTTAATAAAAGATAAACAAATGTATATTTATTCTTAACCCATTTGTGCGTCATTGTAGAGAAATTCCTGTACTTAAGGCAAACAGTATAGACTCTGATCAGACGCCGCGTTTTGTGGCGTCCGAACTGGGTCTACACTGTTTGCCAATGTCCCATTTATAGGACGCTAGGCACAAATGGGTTAAATCGCTAACAACAATTACAACAGGCGACTTATTTTTCAGATAAAGAGAGGCTTCCCAGCTAGCATTCTACGTAAATCTACATCGGGCCATCATCGGCCCGTCAGCTACCCTGACGGGCCGATGACGGCCCGATATAGATTTACGTAGAATGCTGACTGGGTTGACATTTATGTGATTCGTCTGCTTAGCAGGCGATCCACATAAAATATCACGTACTACGTATCTTCTCTGAAAAATAACAATATCAATTTTAGACTGCCGTCTGCTACGAAATTGCTTTTGAATCGGGACTCAGCATTTCCTACAACATCGCGCCCAGAGAAGACTTTGATCAGCTTGCGCATCCGCGCATTCTGATCAGAGTACTCGCAGGTCACTCTGTTTATAGCCAAATAACCAAAGCGTCTACAGGAGCATAGCGAAGACTGCTCAGCATGCGCAGATGCGCAGGCTGATCCGAGTCTTCGCTGGGTGCACATACAATCTTGTAGGAAATTCACACGGCTTATTTGCACTTTTTCAGACTAAGAAATAGGCAGCACCCTCTAGCCATATTCTGTTTTAACTGCTTCCAGTGCTGTCTAGGCTGCTTCGAGAACTTCATCAAATATCTGGACAGTAATACGTATGTGGAAATAGGTATTTATGTAGCCGTCAGCATGCTGGGAAATTCCTGGAGAGCAAATTTTACAATATTTTTTTCTTATTTTACCAAGAAAAAAAGGCTTTGATATTTCTCAGAAGACAATTTGCATGAAATGTCATAGCCTGTTTTCTTAAAAAAAAAAAAAAAAAAAAAAAAAAAAAAAAGGAAACTATCATTAATTTGTCGTGTGCTGAATTTGACCAGAGAAACTAGTTAAGATTAAATACTGGTTTGAAATGCTCTATAAAGATTCTACAACTGAAATTAGAATCAATTTTAGGCTTAGCATGCGCTATTAATATTTCGGCAGGTAGAATGATTTTAAATATATTTTCCGTAAGAACTAGTATTAAATATTTCATGCATTATCTCCTATGCAGTTAATTTGCACGAAACGTCAAAACAAAGTTCTGAAAAAGAAAAGGAAAAGGAACATGGCATCAGTATTTCCTCTGTTTACTTTTCCTAGTGAGTGATTAAGGTTAAATCTGTATTGCGCAGACGTGTTTGGGACATCACATTTCTTAACCCTTAAAAAAGTAAGGGTCATTTTAGCGGACTTCGTTTTGATTGTTTCAATTACTTTTCAGATACCATAAAATTGGCATTTCATGCAAGTCTTCTGCTTGCCCGCCTATTCACATGCAATGTCAAACCTTACTTATTTTTTTAACGAAGACCAATGGTTGGAAAAGGGGTTTGTTAAAATCTCCGTATTCAGTGCTACGTTAAAATGAAGTACCAGCTCATAAATTGTACTGAATGTTTCAAGTGCAACACACTTTTTTTCAGTTTTCGATAACGTTAAATAGAATCCTACTCTTGCGTTTTGTGACATGAGAGTACATGCCAAAGTTGTTCCAACTTTGGCATACAAATGATGCTTATTCTAATTTTCAGACCATTTTGTTAGCCCTAGTCCTGCTGAACCCGGATATACCATGCTTTTGCAACCAGTGTAGATCCAGATCAGTTGGCTTCTGAAGAAGCAAACTTATCTGGATCTGCATTGATTGTCATTAATTATGTGAATTCGTATCAACAATCTAGATTAAGTAATCTGATTGGCTGAAAATTAGAAGTGGGCGTGGCATCTTAATTAATTCAGCATGGCAAGGGTTAGAGCATATGCATGGAAATAGTTTTCGCGTTAAAGTCTTTTTGTGTGTGATACAAATGCATAACTTTAAGTGGCGGTTAGAATCGACTTGTATACTAGCGGAAAAAAGAAACGGAAGTATTAATTCTGGGGTTGTATTTTTAAAGAAAATTGTAGATTTCATTTGATTGTTTTATTGTTTTAATTCTTTATTTCATTTTCTGTTAAATGCTGTTGGTTTAGTGTCGTATAGCAGACGACGTTTGCAATAAATAGCGTTAAACACAGACACCCAACGTTATTGAATAATGGGTATTAATAGCGCGTGTGTCGACCACGGGCTGCTGTCGCGGCTCTCACTCTTCTACCCATAGACCCGACTAAGTTGTCAATGGTCCTTTGAGGGATATTATTCCACTCTTGAATAAGAGCTAGCTGGAACTGTGCGACGTTGTTCGGTACGTTGACGCGCTTCCTAACCCTCCTGTCCAACGCATCCCAAAGGTGCTCGATTGGGTTTAAATCTGGACGTATGGGGGCCAATCGAGCACTTGGACATTATTCTGGTTGAGGAAGTCACGACAAACCCTGGCAACATGCGGTCTCGCGTTGTCATGGTGAAACGTGAGATTATGAGCATTGACAAGCGCGAGGACGTGAGGCATAAGCACCTGATCCCGATAGCGTACGGCTGTAAGATTACCCTGAATAACCACTAGGGGCGTTTTCACCCCATGAGAAATCCCACCCCAAGCCATTACGGACCCCCCTCCCCCAAATCTGTCGACTTCTCGTACGCAAGCGCCAGAATATCGCTCACCAAGACGTCGATACACTCGTTGTCGCCTATCTGACCGCTGAAGTGAAAATCGCGACTCATCGCTGAACATTACACGCCGTCAGCCAGTCGAAACCGATTTGGTGCATGGGCAGGAGCCATTGCATGCGGCGTTGACGTCGCCTGGGCGTAACGTTCGGGCCCACGTAAGGACGGCGTGGACGTAAATAGAACTCTCGCAAGCGATTTCTGACTGTCCTTGGACACACACGACGGCCATGTGTTCCGATAACTTCTCTTGCGGTCTCTGCCGCCGTCCTTAACCTGTTACGAAGGTGTACACGACGTATACGTCTATCTTGACGTTGCGTCGTAACGCGCGGACGTCCGCTCCTAGGACGATCAATTAACCTACCGGTAGCTCTAAGACGCTGAACTAAGCGCGATATCGTCGACTCGTGCACCCAACAGTGCTGTTGCGACCGACCCTGCAAAATTAGAGCAATAGCTCTACCCCTGTCCAGTTGCGATAAGCGTACCATTTCTCTCAACAAACTCAAACAACAAACGTTTTGTGCAACCGATACGAATGGAACGAAAGTTCGATTTGGTAATGTGTTAAAGTCTCTACCACGCGACACTACCCGTGCAGCACGGATATAACGAAATTTAGGTACAACGATATTGTGTAGCCTGTGTTCACGCTTCAGTGATTTTGTGTGATCCATACACGGGGAAGTACACTAATGTCACCAAATACAGAAAACTAGATCAGTTTGTTCACAAACAAACTTTCAGTATTTAAAAATTTGAACTTGCGTTTCTTTTTTCCCCAAGTATATATGTATACTTATACTTTTTGTGTATTTACTTGTCACCTCCCCGCTTTTATTATTGAAAAGAAAACCCCAAAAAACAGCAATATCACTCTTCCTTTTTCAGCCATCTATGGCTATGGGTTTTGTCAAGCCGCTCGAAAAGCCTTTCGAATCATTGTTAGCAATGCTTTACGCCTGGCTGCCATTAACTCTGTCGGAGATTTCGTGTTGTTTCTTGGCAAAGTAGTCACTGTGTCTGCTGTAACTGTAATTGGCATCCAGATGATGTCGGTAAGTTATGCCATCAAGACAGGTAGCTTTCATGACATTCTTTTGTTTTTGCCTGTAGCGAAGGAGGTCAGACTCAAATGTTATTTTATTTCACACATGTAAAAACAGTTATGAAGGCTTAACCGATATACAAAAAGAGCTAAAAAAGAGGAACCGCATTCAGCAGGGTTAAAACCTACTGGAGGAGAGAAAGGAAAAGTAATTTGATAGGAAAGGAAATTCACTCTTCAGAGTAATCAACAGACATCTGTAGCAAGACTTACAAGTAACCTAGATGTTTACATGTTGATGTTGGTGCTGTGACCATAATGTGCTCCAGTAATATAAATAATGCCTAACAGGTTGCCTTTGGAAACAAAGAACACACAAATATATCTCATCACGAAAACACGCCTATATAGTTTTGACCCCCTTGAACCCCACTTTTATGCAGTAAAACTCGGGTTTACAGGGGTATACATTAATTTTCTAATTTCTGCTCAAAAACATAGATTGTGGGTACTCCGAGGTTTTTCTAACGAGTACACACAATCTATGTTTTGAGCAGAAATATGAAAACTACCAGAATTTTTCATCTGAAAGTCTTTTTTTTTGGTGGTAAAATTCTCATTATATTTGAATAGGCGTGTTTTGGTAATGTGATACTTGGTTTTATTAAGTTTCATCATATGAACCAATGCAGATTTTAGGCTGCATACGCCCTCTAGCACCGGCTTAAGCAGTATTCGACTTTCAATGATCCCTTAACAATATACATTTGGAATCACTTGAAGAAACTCCTAGGATAGAAATAGCCAAATAACACATTTCGTTTTGTTTTGCCACTGTGTCAGTCTTTCATTTTATGTTTTAATTAACTCTTAGAAACATAATGTAAAATGGGACAAAGATTTATAAAGGACACTCCTCTGGATCGGCAGACTTATTTTAGGGTCCGAGATATGCAGCTCAAAATAAGGAGAGAATTGAATGGTAACATAATGTTTGAACTTAAAGGGCAATCGATATACTATCAGGGGAGGTAATTCTTTTAAAATAGTTTTCTATCCCTTCTGAAAAGGACAAGATTCTAAAAGGGCAATTGATATACTATCAGGGGAGGTAACTCTTTTAAAATAATTTTCTATCCCTTCTGAAAAGGACAAGATTCTAAAAGGATAAAAATGCTCCAAATCGGGAGCATATTCCTTCCTTTTTAAGTGATGCCCTTTTTTTAGAGGGTTTTGCAAACAGGAGAACAAACGGGAAGTCAAAAGAATTGTCTCCCTGGTAAAACATAACTGATTTCGGGTTTGTTAAGTCCCCTACAAGATAATATCAGCGACCAGCATAGATCCTAAATTAAATCAGACTGTGCTATTGCGAAGGGTGATCTGTGTGAACGCTGTTCGCATATGTGATCAGATAACGAAAACATGCCTTTATAATTTTGACCCCCTTAAACCCCACTTTTATATAGTAAAACTGGGGTTTACAGGGGTATAAATTATTTTTCATATTTCTGATCAAAAACATAGATTGTGGGTACTCGTTAGAACCGCCTCGCCGAGGCGGTTCTAACGAGTACCCACAATCTATGTTTTGAGCAGAAATATGAAAAATATCAGAGTTTTTTATCTGAAAATTTTCAGTATTTGGAGGTGAAATTTTCTATATATTTGAATAGGCATGTTTTCGTAATGAGATCGATTCTGTTCTAAGTTTCTTATATTAAATTTCTTTTTTTTTTCTTTTGTTTTTCAGACCAGAAAAGACCTCTTCTATTTTTGGTTACCCACGCTTCTGGCAGCCATATTTGCTTACTTCATTTCTAGTTGTTTTATGTCGGTTTATGAGGTATATGTCGCTTAATTAATATCTTTGTGCAACCACGTAGTGCTAAATATTTAACTAAGTGATAAAGATCGAATAAAAGAAAGTCATTTCTTTTCAACATTTATTAAATATTGTATTTTGCGCATTTACATGTTATGATACAATCGCAAATTTTAGAAATGTCACAAATGTATGCAGGATATTGTTTGTCGTAATTATCTTTGCAACAAAATTCCTTAATAGCAAGTATCAGCCATAAAAGAAAGAGACAATGCTTTATCTGACGGGATATTATAAACAATAATAAAGAGGTTTCAATCAAATACCATGCCAAGAAAAAAGTAAAGTCGAAATGGCAGTAAGAACCTTATCTGTGAAGCTGTTATTTATTGCTGATTCAATGTTTTCGTCTATGTGGTTAAGTTGATCTGTGTTTCTGTGTTTTATACCAGAGAGGTAGTTAGACTATTAGGTATAAATTGCGTTGCATTTCGATCAGCCCCTAATATCCTTGACGATACCTTGAAGATGTATCTGGGGCATGTTTTGATGCAGCTTGTAGTATCGTTTTCCATTCGTCTAACGCAGCTGTAAATGCATTCAGCTTCTTTCTGGTTGGCGTCCGTTAGACCCTAGCCGAGTCTTACCAAAGATTTCAAAACAGTGTAATAGCTGTGTTTTCTACTTTCTGCTCTTTTCGGTGTTAGAAAACAAAACGTGACTGGAATAACATCATGTCACATTCATTTATTTCAGACAACAATCGATACCATATTTATATGTTTCTGCGAAGATACTCTCATAAACGATGGTGTGCAAAGACCGTACTTTATGAGCATTGGACTCAAGGTAGGAAGATACTAAAATCAACGAAACTTGAAAGCACCATACTCTCAATAAAAATTGTCAGAAAACAATAGAGCATACCTTACGATACCTTGCATTTAAAGAGGTCAAACGTAATGGAGTTACGACCCTCTGCTGACTATTGCGATCTTCCAGTTCTGCATTTTGGTATTCACATAAGTATACTTTAGAATGCTTTTCATTTTTCCGAATTTTATCGCTGTGTAAACGTCGGCGAAACACTCATAAATTGAATAAAACCCAATGTGCTTAACCCTTTTTAGCCTAGCGTCCCATTAAAGTGAGATTGGCAAACAGAGTAGACCCAGATCAGACGCCGCATTATGCGGCGTCTGATCAGGGCCTACACTGTTGGCATTAAGTTCAGTAAATTTCTACAAAACATGATAATAATAAAAACTAACTAGACAACCGTTATATAGAAAATGAACCTGTCCGAAGAGTTGAGGTGGAAGATTCCATTCGGCATAAATGGGTTAAGCTGATGTTAAGTTTGGAAATAATTTGCAGCCGTTTCAACAATATTAAGATCCACAAAAATATAATTTATTTCTTATAATTTCAACTCGGCCATGTTAACTTTGAAAACCTGAGTGAAATTGCTTTGGTGTTTTCTTTGTCAAGCTGGTAAATGCATGATAGTAGCTTTACTCGACTTAATCCTAGCATCCCATAAAAAGGACTTAGGCAAACAGTGTAGATCCAGATCAGACACCGCAGAATGCGGTGTCTGAGCAGGGTCTGCACTGTTAGCATTAAATGCGGGAATTTCTATAAAATATGATTATCATAAAAACTAACCAGACACACCTTCTATTGGAAATGGAAAGGTCAACAGAGTTAAGGTAGAAGAATCCATTAGGCATAAATGGGTTGAGTTTGGAAATAATTTGCAGCCGTTTCCATAATGATAAGATCTACAAAAATATAATTCATTTCTTATTATTGAGTCAGCGCATGACAAAACCTACAAAATGGCATGGGCGCCCAGCGAAAACTCAGATCAGCCTGCGCATCTACCAAGTCTGATCAGTCTTTGCTGTACGCTCTATAGGTAGCTAAGGACTCAAGCTTTCTTCATGCGGATAGTGAAGACTTATCAGATTGGGCGGAAGCCCATGCTGATCTTTGCTGGGCGGACACGCCATTTCGTAGGTTTTGTCATGCGCTGCATTTCAGCTCGGCCATGGTTACTTTGAAAACCTGAGTGAAATTGCTTTGGTGTTTTCTTTGTCAAGCTGGTATAATGCATGGTATTAGCTTTAACCCATTTAAGCCTAGCGTCCCATAAAAAGGACTTAGGCAAACAGTGTAGACCAAGATCAGACGCTGCACAACGCGACGTCTGATCAGGATCTACACTGTTTGCATTAAATACAGGAATTTGTATAAAAATATGCTTATAATGAAAACTAACCAGACAGCCCTTCTACTGGAAATGGAAAGGTCAAGGTAGAAGATTCCACTCTGTAAAATGGATTAATCACTTACAAAAACGACGTTTTCCAGCTTAGTAAGACTACATTATTACTTTTAACTTTTGAAATAGTTTTGTCTTTTAAGCTGAATGAAAACACATGGTAGGTTTTCAGATATTTTTCAAAGGGAGACAAATTTTATGACTACCTCTTTGCTTTCCTATGCACTAAAGTCACAAAAAATGGTCTACTCTTAAAAAAAGAATTTGCTCTCCTCGGGAGCAAATTCTCGCCTTTTAGATTAGAACCCTTTTAAAAAGTAATAAAAAAATCTGGTGAATTCAGATATTTTGCTTCTGGTTTCTAGCCATGAATGTGGGTCGGAATACTGCTTAGGTCTTAAAGCTGTGTGAAGTTGTTTTTGTTAGCTCTGCACTTAGAATTGCCCTTTAACTCTTAATGGTTATAAAGATTCTGCATCACTGATTATTTCATTATTGCTTCTTCTTCTTCTTTAACATTTTATAAAATCTATGAAATGGTAATATATTCATCCGAAGACAATCAAGTCTTCGAGCTTGAAATAGAAACTTCCCCGAAATGTCAGTGCCAGTCTTTCTCTAAAATCTTAATCCAAAACATTGTCTGTTACTTTGTGATATTTAAACTATCTTGAGAAAATGATTGAGAAAATTCATTGTGAAAAATTAACAAGAAAAATGCCTAATGACGTTATTAACGGGTTTTGCTACTGAAGAATAAAGGTACCATATCACTTTGAAAAATAGGTTAAGCAAAAGGTAAACCTCAGACGACTCCAAAACCACCCAAACATAGCTTTTATAAAGAACAGAACTTTTCCATGAAAAAAAAAACTGTCCAAAATTACAATTTTATCCCCCCAAAAAAGAAAAAAAATGCTGGTAACTGATGTGGTCACTGTTTAGTATACAGAAGAGGCTCAGCAACTGAAGCTAGAACCTGCATAGTATCAAAATATTTCAAACCATTAAGAAGTTATGGAGTGCACAAGAATTGACTTAGAAATTCGTTAAGGGGAGATGACTAGAAAAAAGAGCAAAGCAAGAGTTGTCCTTCTTGCATGCAACACTCCTACTTGACCTGATATGTGTCTCTACCAAATATTATCAAATTATCTCAAACAGTATGGGAGTTATTGCCTTACAAGATTTCGGCTTCAGGTGAGATAAGTACATAATGAAGAAAGTGAGAGTTGTGTCTATTGCACGACTTGCGTAACATGTCACTTTGAAAAAAATGTTAACCAAAATGTAAACGTGGGACGACGACCGACGCCTGCCTACCCGCCCGACGCCCGCCCGCCCGGACATCGCTATTTTAAAAGAAGGATTTTTGAAAAACTCGAGTTTTACCCATTTATGCCTAGCGTCATTTGTAAACAGTGTAGACCTAGATAGGACATCACAGGATGCGGTTTTATAGAGGTGACTGAATTGTTTCTGTTAGTGTAAACGTCCCAAGTATTGATAGGTCAGTATTATAACAGAGGCACCATGGGAAAAATGCTTAAGGTGCATAGCATAAACGAATAGTAAAAGGCCAGATCAACCTGCACAAAGACACACACCCATCACGAAAACACTCCTATATAATTTTGACCCTCTTAAACCCACTTTTATATAGTAAACTGGGGTTTACAGGGGTATACATTATTTTTCTTATTTCTGCTCAAAAACATAGATTGTGGGTACTCGTTAGAACCGCCTCTCCGAGGCGGTTCTAACGAGTACCCACAATCTATGTTTTGAGAAGACATATGAAAACTATCAGAGTTTTTTACCGGAAAAATTTCGGTTTTTGGAGGTGAAGTTTTCTATATATTTGAATAGGCGTGTTTTTGTAATGCCTTGATAAGGGCCTTCGCTATACATCGATATATTAATATTATACAATACCACCCCGCTCCCCCCACCCCCCAACTCACGGACGCAGTAACTTTGTAAGCGGACAGCGAAAGCTCCGATTGGATTGCACAATTGCGCAGGCTGATCTGGGCCTTCGCCGTCCACATTTACTCAAAAGAGCGCTGTGGTGCAGTGATAAAGAGTCGGATTCAAGATCGATTGAGAGTTAGCTGATTCGACCTCAGCTTCTACCGCGGTTTCACTGTATTGGCAACATTTTCAAGAAGCCATCTTTGATTACTTAGCAACAACGTAACGTTGAGAGAGAGAGAGAGAGAGAGAGAGAGAGAGAGAGAGAGAGAGAGAGGCATTCTCACATAGTGGGTCTCAAATATAACTGCGTTCAATCAAAAAAAATTGAAATATTGTTTTTTATTACTTTTAAGATTAGACGCCTTGATATTTCATATGAACAGACGATTTACAGAAACTGCCAAGCCTTAGCTTCCCTGAAAAAATAATATAACAAAAAATAGATGTCGTCGTCCACTGCAATTTTGCTTGGTAATTTTAAGGGATAAACAAAAGTAAATATTTATTGTGATTTATTTGTCATATACTTCATACGAGTACATATAACTGTTTAAAATGGTACTGATATGATTATGCTTTAATTTAACCCAATTATGCTGAATGAACTCCTCTACCTCAACTCTTTAGACGGGTCCATTTCAAAAAGAAAGGATGTCTGGTTAGTTTTTATTATATCCATGTTTTATAGAAATTCTTGTGTATAATGCATTATAATGCGTTATACGGCATTTGATCTGGTTCTACACTATTTTCCAATGAACTCTATGCATAAATGGGTTAAAACAGGATTTAAGTAATTCGAGCTAATGATATACATGTACCCGTCAAACTATATTTTTAAGTAAATACGCATTTTATTTTTCTTTCAGAACTGTATGGCAGCACGATTATGACCTGCAGCAGATGCAAGAACTTGAATATTGGTCTCAGACTATGAATTACGTAGGGGCTATTCAGTCACTGTTGTTTACGGTACATATGACGACTGATCACAAAAGAGAACAGTGTTCGCCAGCCGGGCACCCATATTGCACTGGTGTCCCACCATGATGATTTAAGCCGTATCGAGACGATAAAGGCATAAAAATATGTTCTGTGCAATAAAGCACCGTGCAGTCAGCAGCAGAATTCCGCATCTAGTGGAATTCGAACCCGGGGCCTCCTGATCCCAAAACAAGAGTGGTAACTGTCGATTCACATGAAATGTTCAACCTTATCTTCTCTGAAAAGAAATAAAGAACTTCGTCTTCTGCTGTCGTAACTTGTGTATTATGATTTATATTCCTCTGTGAGCGCCACTGGATATTTGACATTAATAAACAATCATTATTTGAGCTGATATTGGTAGTCCAGAAGGATTTACTGAGGTGTTGTTGCGGTACCAAATACCTAGTTGCCATATCAGTTGCCATAGCATGTTATGTAGGCAGTTTGATTATTATTGCCTTCAAAGGTGCCTGTCATTACCCTATTTTTGTATTCCTTTACTTAAGAAATTTATTACAAACAACATTCCTTGTGTTGTTTGTTCTCTGTAAAGCTTTACTTGTACAGTAAAACCTGGATGGCTCCTTTATCGTAAATGATTCGAATTCATTTTGAGTCCTTAGGATTTTTCTCCCGATAGCTCAAGAATACAAATATTTAGGGATATTTTAGGGAAGTTTTCTTATGTTATCATGAAAATGTATGTTGTGTGTATTCATCAGAATCGCCTCATCGAGGCGATTCTGATGAGTACACTCAACATAACATTATCGTTTAGAAGATCGGAAGGATTTCCCTCAATTGTCACCATTTGCTTCCTGACCTTGCGCCATGATTAACCCTCAGTGGCTCAAACTACCCATGTGTCGAATAAATTACCATGGCACCAAAGATGTTCGAGCGATTGAAGTTCGATATTTATGTAGGGCTGCTCACTTTGCTTATCTAAGCAAAATTTAGCTTATACCAGTAGTCCTCTAAGCAGTTAACCAGTATTGTGCACATTCTTTCGCCAGAAACTGACAACTGCCCTTCTTGTATCAGCGGACCGGAGTTAATGACCGTAGAAAATATTTCATAATCAATCTCTACGAAATAATGTCGCCGAACCATCGGGTGTCGAACGCTCCTGATCACCAGTCGGACGCGCATCCAACTGATGCACCGAGACTAGCCTTTTTTAATGTTGCATTTGTTAAAGGAACATTTTTTGACTGAGATGAGCGTTTATTGCCCAGTCAACCCATAAGCGGCATGTCGAGCCGGTCAGTTTACCTAACCAAACTTTTCCTGGGCAGACTTAGTCCTCTAAGCGGGTTACCAGTATTTGCGCACATTTTTAACCAGAAACTGACAACTGGCCTTCTTAAATCAGCGGAAGGGAGAGAATGGCCGTAGAAATTATATCATAATCTCCACCGGACCCTATGGGGATCTTACCCTCGACCACCTGATCTTTAGTCGGGCGCGCATTCGACTGAGCCACCGAGGCCAGCTGATAAAGGAATATATTCTAAAAGGAATGGTCCTTTAGAACAAAGAGCACACAAAACTATCAACAGCTGAAACTTGTATTATTGCAGCAAAATAACAATAAGAGAACTCTGTGATCCTTCGTATTCCCTCTTTAAAATATGATTGTTCTTGCCTAAAGCTTGTCTGGATGTCTTTGTCCTATCAGTGCCGTTTGTTATTTTGTTTCAGCCAATCAAATACAGACTATACAGTCTCCAAATGGTTTATTTGTAAACGTTATGTAAGCACATCTCTATAAAACATATACCCATACTTCTAGCTAAGTCATTTTTAGCAAAACATATTTACATTTTTCTCTTTTCTCCATAAAACATATATTATTGAGTATTTATTAGAATAACCTCTATAAGGCACTTCTGATGAGTAACCACAACATATGTTTTGTAGGAAAAGGAGAAAAACATTGTCTTAATACGCCTCTTATCCAGAGCTAACTAAACAATGACATCTTCATTGTGTAATATAGGAAATAAGGAAGACGTCGGTTATTAAGTGCATTAAGAAAGGTTTATGCAGTACAAAAATACTAGAAGAAAATTAAATTGAAAAGCTTGATCGAAAACTGCAAAATCTGAAAATCCCGCCTAATAATGTACACCCCTACATACTACTCTTTCACTACCTATTATGGGAGAACATAGATATACACATTACATGACTTGTTAACGTAATGCTTTATTTCTAACAAAACAATTGAGCCAGCGCACGACAAAACCTTACACGACCAGCGAAAACGCAGATCAGCCTGCGCATCCGCGCAGTCTGATCAGAGTCTTCGCTGATCGCATGTGCATTCTACAGCCTCCAGGCTAGCCAAAGAGGGATAAAGGAGAACCCTTGCCGTACCGGGTGGATGTACCAGCTGATCTGTATGTTTGCTGGTCACACAGGTTTTATTGTAGGTCATGTCTTGCGCTGGCTCAATTATCAGTTGTTTTTCACTCTTTCTATTTGAGTTCAAGCAGTTTAGAAGCTTTTAGCCGAGACACTCCCATACATCATCATTTGGCATGCCCTCTCCCGGTTTAAGTGTCTTGTCATCTGGCAAACCCTTTTGTTTCTGTTCTTTGTGCAAGTCCTCTTTGTGCTCAGCTTCAAAGATCTTTGAAGATAGATTTCCCTGTAACAAGTTTAAACAATATTTTAATCAATTATGTCCAGCTAGGGACAACAAACTGAGGCAATGTGTTAACAAAGTAAATGTCAAAAAGACAAGAAACAACAAACACACTACAGATTAGAAAATGCGTGTCTCGGTTTTATTGAGACTCTTCATAAGCAGTAATGAGGTTTGCAACACTGTTTACGCCCTCTATAGTATACGTGAGCAGAACTGTATTTTCAAATATATCACTATGGGCCCAGTGATCCCGAGGGAAATGAAATATAATCTTCACTATGATGATGTTCGGGACGTTTTACCGCCGCCACACGGCACTAACACCAGCTGCAGTGTAGGAAAACAAGAATTCCGCGGAAGGCGTCATCGCACCTGCTGGGGCAAAAGTCACAGGAGCCACAATCAGAACGTGGTTATTAAATAAGTTTATTTCATTCTTAGCAGTGCTTACTTGGAAAACTGGGTTGAAAAAAATGTAGACAAAGTGCCCAGTGGGGCACATATATTCCAGGCCAGTCCCATTCCCTCTAATGGCTATATCTTCAGCACTGACTTTTCGTATCATACAGCCCAATGATAATGGAACGTTGACGTAAAATGTGTAAAAGTCACTGGAGCATGAAATATAGGTCAAGGTCACGGGTCAAGATACCTGCTAATTCAGTACATCAAGGAGAAGCACAATGCAAGGTAAAGTGGTTGTAGGCCTTATAGTTGAGGAGTTATCAAACATCAACGTAAAATGTGTCAAATATAAGTCAAGGTCACTGGGTCAATGTACCTGCCAAGCCAGTGCAATGAGGTGAAGCACTATGCAAGGTTTAGTGGTTGTAGGTCTTATATTTGAGGAGATACCGAACATCAACATAAAATGTGTCAAAGTCACTGGAGTGCACAATATAGGTCAAGGTCACCAGGTCAAGGTACCTGCCGAGTCAATACATCGAGAAGAAGTGCTATATGAGGTTTGGTGGTTGAAGGCCTTACAGTTGAGGACATAAGGAAGGGTGACGTAAAAGGTGTAAAAGTCAATGGAGTGCGAAATATAGGTCAAGGTCACTCAGTCAAGGTACCTGCAGAGTTCGTACATTGAGGAGAAGCACTATGCAAGGTTTGATGGTTGTAGGCCTTATAGTTGAGGAGATATTGAACGTTGACATAAAATGTGTAAAAGGCACTGGAGCGCAAAATATAGGTCAAGGTCACTGGGTCAAGATATCTGTCGAGTCAGTACATCTAGGAGAAGCACTATGCAAGGTTTGGTGGCTAGAGGTCTTACACTTGAGGAGATCTAGAACATTGACATAAATTATGTCAAAGTCACTGCAGCCAAAATATAGGTCAAGGTCACCAGGTCAAGGTATCTGCCAAGTCAGTTCATTGAGAAGAAGCACTTTGCAAGGTTTGATGGTTGTAGGCCTTATAGTTGAGGAGATATCAAACGTCGACACAAAATATGTCAAAGTCACTGGAGCGCAAAATATAGGTCAAGGTCACCGGGTCAAGGTACCTGCCAAGTCAGTACATCTAGGAGAAGCACCATGCAAGGTTTGGTAGTTGTACACCTTATAGTTGAGAAGATCTGGAACGTCAACGTAAATTGTGTCAAAGCCAATGGAGCGCAAAATATAGGTCAAGGTCACTGGGTCAACATACCTGCCAAGTCAGGAGGTCAGGGAGATGTGTCATGCAAGGTATCATGGTTGTTGTAGAATTGTAGTTGATAAGACTACTAACTTTGACGTAAATGTCAAACATCGACATAATAGAACTGTTAACAGACAGACGGACGGACAGACGAATGGAAAAGCGGGCACCTATGTCGCAAAGTCGGGAGGTCACGGAGATGTTTCATACAAGGTTTCATGGTTGTTTAGTCTTGTAGTTGATTAGAATACTAACTTTGACATAAATGTCGAACTTCGACATAACAGAACTGTTAACAGACAGACGGACGGACGAACAGACAGACGAATGGAAAAGTGGGCACCTACGTCACAAAGTCGGGAGGTCAGGGAGATGTTTCATGCAAGGTTTGATGGTTGTTTAGTCTTGTAGTTGATTAGAATACTAACTTTGACATAAATGTCGAACGTCGACATAAATGTTGACAGACGGACAGACGAATGGACAGACATACGGAAAAGCGGACGCCTATGTCGCAAAGTTTGGAGGTCAGGGAGATGTTTCATGCAAAGTTTGATGGTTGTTTAGTCTTGTAGTTGATTAGAATACTAACTTTGACATAAATGTCGAACGTCGACATAAATGTTGACAGACGGACGGACGGACTGACGGACGGACGGACGGACGGACAGAAAATCGGACGCCTATATCGCACCCTGCTACAAGCAGGTGCGATAATAAATGTCAAAAAGATTGCCTTTGGAAACAAATAACACATTACACACAGAAAATGGGAGTCTCGGTTTTATTGAGACTCTTCATAAGCAGTAATGAATTTGCGACACTGCTTACGTCGTCTAGTGTATACATGAGCAGAACTCCATTTTCAAATATACCATTATGGGCCCAGTGATCCCAAAGTCTATATAATATGCACCTCTATAGTGCAAAGTGGGATATGAAGATGTCTACATTAAAAGCGCAGTTATTAGAAATTTGTAGTTTCAGAATTTATGATTACTTCTATCAACAGTTTCCTCCATAAATCTGTCTTATTGCGCTAATTAAGCAAAATCGTCATCATTTCCATATTATATTAAAATGCCATGCCTTGTACAGTACTACATAAGAGGGATATGAGGACATCTTCGTATCCCCGTGCCACGCTTTTAAAAAAGAAGCAATGGGGATATGGTGAAAGCCTCTGCCCGTCCGTCCGTCCGCCGTGCTATCTTCTCCTAAAACACTGGGCGGTATTTAACAAACTTGCTACATTACCCCCACATGGTAAGGGTGTGCGAGAGCAATACTATTTTTCACTTTTTCACTCTGCCCTCTGTGACTTCGGATGGGGTCAAATGTCACCTTACCTGTAATGAATGCGTGAAGATTGTGCGCTGGCATGTCATCGACTGCGCGATTTCATTTTTTCTTTCTTTTTATTTATTTTTTTGCCGACCTCAGTGGCTCAGTCGGATTCGCGACCGACTGATGATTAGGAGGTCGCAGGTTCGATCCCCGCCGGGTCTGGCAACATTCCTTCCTGCTTTCATGCAGAATGATCATGAAATATTTCTGCGATCATTATCTCCCTTCCGGTGATTCAAGAAAGGCAGTTGTCTGTTTTCTGGCGAAAGAATGTGCACAAATCCTGATTTACTGCTTAGAGGACTAAGCCTGCCTTGGACAAGTGTGGTTAGGTAAACTGACCGGCTCGACATTACCTTTATGGGTTCACTGAGCCATAAAACCTCAACTCAATAAATCAAGATCACTTCTTTTTTTATTTTACCACAAGAAATATGTTAACTTTTTCCCCCAGTAAACAGAAAGCCTTTAATAAATAAAATATTTTCGAATCGACTATTTCTTCTCTCAAACACGTGCATTCTCAATAATAAATATTGCAGTTAATTGACTGATTGTGTTGGGGTTAAAGACACATCAGCCCTTGTGGGTCATTTTGTGTCGTCTCCCAGAGAAAGGGAGAAAGGGAGGAAATGAAAATGAGGGACAGGGGATAAATAGGAAAATGAATGAAAATGAAGAAACAGAAGAAACTAAAACATTCCCCCTCTACCCTTACCTGCTGCAAGGATAGGAGGCCTTGCCCTACTGTAAGCCAATTTCAGTTGGACGCTCCGGTTACGCAAGATACACGACACCTTTGCCTCACCCAACCTTTCCCGCCCCCCCCCCTCTACTGCCGTTTAGAAAATTCAGCTAAGAACAAAATGTAAGAGAAAAGTCCAGGGATTGCTACAATCACAAACTGCAGCCCTTCCCAGACACCAAGAGGAAGAGGAAACAGACAAAAACAAACAAGCGCAAATCAAACAAATGAAAGAAAAGCACTAAGATTAGCTTTCCCTTCCCCAAGCGAGATAATCGCAATGCTAAAAGGACTGAAAAACACAAGAACAAAATAACATAAAGGCAATACTTAAAACAAATCGCATCGTAGAATACACCACAAAGCAACAAAGAGTAAAACCAACACCGAGACCACGGCCTTAGAACGGTCAGAAGAATAAACCACCGGGGGTTTAAAGCACTTTTACAGCCGACTAACTTCACCCTGGGTCCCGATGCCACTCTTAACACAACTAGTAAAACAGAAAGCAAAATGGGCAGCTGTTGAAGGTGACCAAAATGCTGGCATCACAACAAAACTAGTAAAACCGAAAGCAAAGTGGGCAGCTATTGAAGACGGCGCTAGCATCACAACACATATAGAAAAAACAAAAAGCAATGCGGGAATCACACAGCTACGAAGAGCTAAAAAGAGTAAGAACAGCACCTGGACCACCGCCTTAGAACGATCAGTATCACCCTAAAAATATTCAAATTGCATATTACTGTAAGTATTGCGTTTAAGAGTGAACCCCACTGAGAAAAGAAAAAAATGTTGTTTGGAGTTTTTTCTGGTCAGAGTAATTTCCATTATGCATTCTTTTTCAAATCGCATTTCTTGGCAGCTATTCCAAAATCAGTTAAAAATTCATAGTCTTAAGTATTTGAGCCAGTGCATGATAAAACCAACGAAAAGGCATATGCGCCCAGCAAAAACTCAGATCAGCCTGGGCATCTGCTCAATCTGGGCAGATGCCCAGGCTGATCTGAGTGCTCGCTGGGCCCACATGCCATTTTGTTGGTTTTGTCATTCGCTGGCTCATTTTTTCTACTTTCGTTCAGGTATCATATACGTATTTAACATATAAATTATGTGCTTTTACATCATGTTTTGGCTTGGTCCCTCCAGGTTCCGATGTCTTGTCTTTTGGAATCACGGTCGATTTAATTTCTTTGTGTGTGGTTTTTTTTGGTTCCTCTTCAATGGTCTTCTGTGATGACTTCTGTAATTGGTGAAAACAATATTTAAACCGTAACGTCAGAAAACCGTATCTTCACATATGTGCGCGCAGCTAAGATTCAGATCAGCCCCCGCATTCGTAGTTTGATCAGAATCTTCACTTGGCGCATTTTGGATAGCCAATAATGCAGTTTCTTCATGCAGACAACGCAGACTGGCCTTGTTAAATCAAAGGAAGGGAGAGAATGGCTGTAATAATTATCGCATGATCAATCTCCATTAAAGTTAAATGGCCGAGCTGGGGTTCCCACTCGCGATTCTCCTTGGAACTGCAATCAGACGCGCTATCGACTGTACTATTGAGTCCGGTTTTGTATGGTGCTTCACGAGTTAATTGTCAGGATACAGTTGAATTTCATTGACTTGAACACCTTTGGGACTGTGTGATTTTGTTCTAGACATTGGTACTTCGAACCACTGATGGTTAATCAAAGCGCCAGGTCAGGAGCAAATGAGGATAACAAAGGGATGTCTTTTTGATTGTCTATAACTAATGGTATGTTGAGTGTATCCATTAGAATCACCTCGATGAGGCGATTTTAATGACTACACAAATAGTAAATTCATATGTTAAAGATACAATTACCCTAAAGTCAAACAATTCAATTTCCCTAAAGTTTCCCGAATATTCGTTTTCTTGAGCTATCGGAAGAATTTCTAAGTGACTCAAAAACGAGTTCGAATCATTCATGGTAAACGGGCCATCTTTGTTCGAGCCATTGGAGTTTTACTACATGTAGTAAACATACTATATGTAGTAAACATATTACTACAGTAAAGTAATCAAATCTTCAGTATCATTTCTCATGTACGTTTCAAGTCTCCGGATCACTCTTGATGAAAGTGTCTCGTATGATCATGAGATCTTGGAACGTTCAGCTGTCGTGATACAGACCGTCAAATCACGTAACCATTACGAAAAAAAAGGGTAAGAGAAAAGTCCAGGGAGTGCCAAAATCACAAACCGCAGCCCTTCCAAGACACCAAGAGGAAGCGGAAATTGACAAATCCAAACAAGCACAAATCGAACAAACGTACGAAAAGCACTAAAATTAGCTCTCTCTTCCCCACGCAAGGTAATCGCAATGCTAATAGTACTGTAAAACACAAGAACAAAATGACACAAGGTAAGACATAAAACAAATCGCCTCGTAGAATAAACCACAAAGCAAAAAAGAGTAAGACTAATACCGGGACCACCGCCTGAAAACACGCCTATTCAAATATACTGATATTTTTCATATTTCTTCTCAAAACATAGATTGTGGGTACTCGTACTCGTAAGAACCGCCTCGGCGAGGCGGTCCTAACGAGTACCTACTATCTATCTTTTTAGCAAAATAAGAAAAATAATGTATACCCCTGTAAACCCCAGATTTACTATATAAAAGTGGGGTTTAAGGGGATCAAAATTATATAAAAACGTGTTTTCGTGATGTCTAGAAATAAAACAAGATTATTGCACTGACACTAGTAAATATTGTCCTGAGCTGGGATATCAAAGACGGCATGCGTGTGAGCGACTTTTGATATCCCAACGAAGGGCAATATTCCCAATATCAGTGCAGTAAGCCGTTTATTATATATATATATTTTTTGCGCCATTTTCAGTTGTTTGTAGCCTCAAAATAGGCTTTTTTATCATCTGAAATTCAGAGCTTGTATAAAGGCGTAACAAATTTTGGCAAGACGTCTTTGTCCTTTGACATCATGAAAACTGAGTCATGTAACGGCAGTTTTTGAAGGCATCCGAGTAAGTTTGCAATATTAAGTCAGCATGCGGATATCAAACCGTAACTGCACGCTTGGTTTAAACTGTATTTATTTGGCTTTATAGTAGACATATACAATACATGCATTAGATATATATGTCACAGGATTTGACGGTAAGCACAAGTGCTTATTTGAGTAATCTCCTGGGAACAAACAGCATATGTTGCATCATCTATGATTGGAATACGAAAAAGAACAAAAAGAAAGAAAGAAAGAAAGAACGAAAGAAATTGCATATGTACTGACATGAAGTAACAATTGAACCGATTAGTAAATTCAGCGGATACACAGGTAGATTTAGTGTTTGTTATGAAACACAAAGCATATTGTTCAGTTCAAATGCTATAGCTGTAAAACTTTCTAGCGGCAACATGAACATATTTTGGCTGATTCCCAGTTCCCCAAACATGGTCATTTATAGGGACTACAAAAATCTTCTGGATTTCAGTATATACTCTTGCACTTTAAGAAATATCTGTTCGTTTTCCTGAACGGTTAGATGTTTGTTGCCATAGAGAAAATCTTTAACCATGTAATTTAAAAGAGAATCCGAGAAATATCTTCTTCGAAAATGAGCGAGCCTAGGACATGCAAAGAAAAAGTGATATGCACTTTAAAATCCTCCGCACGCACACGTGGAACTTGGAACGATATTTTTACGATAGAGGTCGGCATTTAAGGAGCTACATCCCAGTCTCAGAAGTGCTTGGGGAATTTGGCCTATGCGTGTACCAATGTTATAATACGAAGGAGTTTTTTTTTAGATCCTTGTTTAAACGTGATTTGAATGCAGCCACTGATGGCGCATCCTTGACTGCACGCTTGTTCCTCGGATTTTATTGCACATTTTAATCACTATTGTTTGCATTTTCATATTTATTAGCAGAGAAACTTTCATGCTCAGTTATGTTTAGCAAGAAATACTTTGTAATTGTTAGTATTTTGAGATTTATTATCAGGACAAGTTTTACGCTCAGCTAATTGAGCATGAAAAATAATGTATAACCTCGAAGCCAGGTTTAGATGACAAGGCTCTGAAAATGCTAGTAAATACAAAACAGTCTCATTTGTTTAAAATTTTCAATTATTTAACTATAATTAGTGAATATTAATGACCCAGATTTCATGTTTATATATAAAATTCATTGAAAAAAGCGCAGTAAGTACAACTGCAAATGACAGCTAAATTGCCGTTTAAGATTTCACTGGTAAATTTTTGCTCTTTTAATGTTTCTGAGTGTTTCAACCATATGCATGTAAATTAGCATACAATAGCGATTCAGTGATCCAGATCAGGCTAGGCTGACAGTTTTGCCCCCCCTCCCCCACTCCCCCACCACGCCCCCTTTCAGGAAAAGGTCCCTTCAGAAAGAAAATTGCTTCTCAACTTCATGAATCTCTCCTGAAAGGATCTACACATACGGGAAAGATGACAAGTTGGTATTATACGTCCCTTTCAACATTATTTAAGTCATAACAAGAAGATGAAAGGATCATATTTAAAGGCATTGTGCAATGAAGCGCCGTACAGTCATAAGCTGAATTCCGTCTCAAGGGAGATTCGAACCCGGGACCTCGTGATTCGAAGTCGGGAGGGCTAACTACTCAGCCACCCGGATTTTACTAACAAGAAAATAATAATTTGTTCCTGGGCTGTGGGAAGAACGCGTGAGGACAGATTCTTTCTTATGAGCGCAGTTGAAAAGAGAGCCAAATGCTCACTGGTCAGATTAGTCTCGATTTTAAATCCAGGCGATTTTACACCTTAAACCAGACGCATCCCATTATTTACTGTTTGTGTATATGTGCTAAAAAGAAAAACGTGTAGCAGGCAAATCCAGTGGTGAAAACGCCATCAAAATTCCAAATACTTTCAAAAGTTATTTGAGATTTTAAGTTTTTGCTCATTTGCATCTGATTAATATTGATGAGGAAGCAATGACTTCACTGGTTTTTATGAGCATTTGTTTTTCAAAAAATGTTTAAAAAGCATTAGTTTGAAAATCATCAAGGAATATATACAGCGAGAAACAGATCTCGTCCATATATATATTTATATGTATGGCTGCAGTGCTTAAACATTTTCATCGTCAGTTTGATTTTTAATGGCAATTTAACGTTACAAAATTAGATTAAAATAAAATTTTAAAATTATTTAAATTCCTTTTTCTGTAGTAATTTTAATGGAATGTATATTTTGTAATATTTTTTTCGGAATGTCATTTTCAACAAATTTATTTATTCTTGGTAAGCTTTCTTTTCTGTACATTATATGTATAGCTATTAAAGGATGTGTTGTTTTTGCTAACTGTTCTTTTGTTTAATTCTCGTGTCTCTTTCTTATTTCGGTGCCTCAGAAAGGCTGTGCTTCGTGACTGTAGTCTTCCCTGGGTAACTCCATTTGTACAACCAACTCTCGTTATCTCGAAGTCCAAGGGACTCTCTGAAATACTTCGATATATCCGTACTTCGACATTACAAATTTGCAGAATTCTGGAAAAATAAATCGAATAACCAAATTTTACAAATGAATATGCAATTTGACTCCTGAAGTAGAGATATATTAAAAAATATAGAGAGAAAAAGGAGATATTGTTCCGTGCATATTGAAAGAAAGAGTAATCGCTGCTTAGGAGCAATTTCTCCTCTTTTCCACAATATTTTGTTACAGGTACCTGTTGTTAGATTTTCATGTTTAAACAGTGACCAGGTTTATTTACTTCGAAGTTAGCGGGTATTCGATATGAGCGATTCGAGATAATGAGGGTCGACTGTATTTTAATTCATAGCAATTTAGTTTTTGCTATTTGTGTTGATGTATCATCGACAATTTTACCTTAATTTTCTATTTTTGTTGAAATACCATAGACAATTTTAGCTTACTTTTCAATTTGTGTTGAAGTATCATAGACAAGTTTTGCTTACATGTGGTTTTACATCTTCCTTTGGTATGGTCCTTTCCGGTCCCGGTGCTTTGTGTTTTGGAATCCCAGATTGTTTAATTTCTTCCTGCGTCTTTTCGTTTTGTTCCTCCTCTGGCTTTTCTTTTTGTTCTTGTTTAATGGTCTCCAGAGATGACAATTTCTGTAATTAGTGTAAACAATATGCATATCAATAATACCTCCTGTATGCCACAACAAGTGAAAAGGGACCGTTATTCTATATGCAGGTCAAGGCCCATATCAGCCTGTGCAATCGCGATCCGATCAAAGCCTCTATTACTTGCTTACAGAATCACTGGTGGATGAGTATTTTTGGTGTTTAACCCATTACAGAATGAATGAACTACCCTGCACTGTATATTTGAAGAGTCCAATTTAAATTCTAGGTATATCAAGCTATGTGATTTACATATTCCGAGAGAAAAATGGTTGAACTATTTGCAAACAGTGGAGACACTAATCAGACGCCGCAGAATAGACGCCGCATTCTGCAGCGTCTGATCTGTTTGCCAATTACCCGTTTAGGGGTCTACAGACTATAATTGGTTAAGTAAAATCAGGACGGCGAAGGGATGAAAATGAAAGGCTCTATGCAATGAGGTGTCGCAGATTCATTGGATACATCGACCAGCAAAGACAGTCCATATTTGACTGTACAGGAAGAGCCATTTTCAAGGACTAAGGCTTTATCAAAGTGCCAGGTTAGGAGACAAATGGGAATAATACATGGATGTCGTTTCGATTATCTATCAAATAATGGCCATTGAGGGTTAATCATAGTGCCAGGTTCGGTGACAAATGGAAACAATATATGTATGTCTTTTCGATCTTCTATAAAATAATAGCATGTTGAGTGTACATATTAGTATCACCTCGATTAGGCGATTCTAATGAGTACACACAACATACATTTTTATGATGAAATAAGAAAATTCCCCTAAAATTTCCCTAAATATTTGTAATCTTGAGCTATCGGAAGGATTTCCTTGGGACTCAAAAATGAGTTGGAATCATTCACGGTAAAGGGGCCATCGCTGTTCGAGCCACTGAGGTTTACTGTAGTTCTTCTTTCCGCTAACTGTTCCAAGGGGTATTTTTGTAACAGTTTTTTTTTCCATGTGGATTGCTGCAACTGTGATTTATATGTTGTTACCACGATGGGGTGATTCTAATGAGTACACACAACATACATTTTCATGATTAAAATAAGCAAATTCCCCTAAAATTTCCCAAATTATTTGTAATCTTGAGCAATCAGAAGAATTTCCTAGAGACTCAAAAATGAGTTCGAATTATTCACGGTAAACGAGCAATCGCTAATCGAGCCACTGAAGTTTACTGTAGTTCTTCTTTCCGCTAACCGTTCCAAGGGGTACTTTTGTTACAGTTCCTTATTCTTTGTGGAATGTTGCAAGTGTAGTTTATATTTTGTTTTTGGTTGTTCCTCTTCTTTCGTTGCCTCAGAAAGGCCGTGCTTCTTGATTGTTGGTACATTCGATTCTCGTTATCTCGAAGTCCAAGGACTCTCTGAAATACTTCGAGGTATCCGTACTTCGACATATTAGATTGTCAGAATTGAAGAAAAAAAATCGAGTAAGCACTTTTCACAAATGAATATGTAATTTAACTCCTGAAGTTAGAGATTTATTAGATTTTGTGGAAATGAGGGGAAATTGGTCCTTAGGAGCAATTTTTCCTCTGTTCCACAATATTTTGTCACCTGTTGTTCGATTTTCATGTTTAAACAGGAAACAGCATTTTTTTTCACTTCGATATAAGCAGTTATTCAAGATAACGAGGGTTGCCTTAATTTTAATTCATAGCATTTTATTTTATTCTATATTTGCTATTTGTGTTGAGGTATCATAGACAATTATAGCTTACTTTTCTATTGGTATTGAAGTATCATAGACAATTTGAGCTTACATGTGGTTTTACATCCTCTTTTGGTATGGTCCCTTCCTGTCCCGGTGCTTTGTGTTTTAGCATCCCAGATTGTTTAATTTCTTTTCGTATCTTTTCTTTTTGTCCCTTCTCTGGCGTTTCTTTTTGTTCCTGTTTAATAGACACCAGAGATTACGAAAACACGCATATTCAAATATACTGAAAGTTTTACTGCCAAAAAACGAAAGTTTTCAAATAAAAAATTCTGATATTTTTCATATTTCTGCTCAAAACATAGATTGTGGGAACTCATTAGAACCGCCTCGACAAGGCGGTTCTAACGGGTACCCACAATCTATGTTTTTGAGCAGAAATAAAAATAATAATGTATACCCTTGTGTACCCCAGTTTTATTATATAAAAGTGGGGTTTAAGGGGTTCAAATTATATAGGCATGTTTTCGTGATGACATTTGCTGTAATAAGTGTAAACAATATTCATATCGATAATACCCCCTGTATGCCATAACAAGTGAAAAGGGACTGTTATTCCATATGCTGATAAAAGCCCATATCAGTTTGTGCATTCATGGTCTGGTCAAAACCGCTGTTACTGCTTACAGAATCACTGGTGGATGGGTATATTTGGTGTTTAACCCGTTGTAGATTGAATGATCTCGTCCCAAACTATATATTGGAAGAGTCCGATTTCAATTTTAGGTGTGTCAATCTATGCAATTTAGATATTTCTAGAGAAAAATGGTTGAACAATTTGCAAAAAGTGGGGACCCTGATCAGACGCGGCAGAAAGGACGCCGCAGAATTCTGGGTCTACACTGTTTGCCAATTACCGGTTCAGGGCTCTCCAGACTACCATGGGTGAGGTAATATCAAGACGGTGAAAAGGTGATAAAGAAAAGGCTCTGTGCAATGAGGTGCCCAGAATCACTGGATACATCGAACAGCAAAGACCGTTCTTATTTGACAGGAAGAGCCATTTTTAAAGGATCAATGCTTTATCAAAGCGACAGGTTAGAAGACAAATATATGGATGTATTTTCAATCAAATACAAAAAAATGGCCTCTGACGGTTAATCATAGTGCCGGGTTAGGTGACAAATGGAAATGATGTATGTATGTATTTACGATCTTTTATAAAATAATGTCTTGTTGAGTGTACTCATTTATATCACCTCGATGAGGCGATTTATAATGAGTACACAAACTTTCAAGATAAAATAAAAAAAAATCCATTAAATTTCCCTAAATATTTGTAATCTTGAGCGATCGGAAGAATCTTATCGGGACTCAAAATTGAGTTCGAATCATCCACAGTAAACGATCCATCGGTGTTCGAGCCACTGAGGTTTACCGTAGTTCTTTGCGCTAACCTTTCCAAGGGGTATTTTTGTTACAGTTCTATTTTATATGTGGACTGTTCATTATGAAATATATTGAAAACTTTACAACCAAAAAAGGACTGTTCATTATGAAATATATTGAAAACTTTACAACCAAAAAGGGAAAATGTTCAGAAAAAAATCTGATATTTCTCACATACCTGCTCTAAACATAGGTTGTGGGTACTCGATAGAACCGCCTCGGGGCGGTTCTAACATATACCCCAAACTATGTTTTTAGCAAAATTAGACAAATAATATGTACCTCTGTAAACCCCAGTTTTACTGTATATAGGTGGGGTTTAAGGGGGTCAAATTATATAGGCGTGTTTTCGTGATGTGCAACTATGGTTTTATTTCGTTATTGTTTGTTCCTTATGTCTTCTTCTTTTGGTAATTCAGAAATGCAGTGCTTCGTGATTGTGGTCTTCCCTAGGTAACTTCATTTGTACAATCGATTCTCGTTATCTCGAATTCCAAGGACTATCTGAAGTACTTCAAGCTATCCGTATTTCGACATATTAGACTGTCAGAAGTAAGGAAAAAATAAATCGAATAACCACTTTACCACTTTTCACAAATGAATATGTAATTTGACTCCTGAAATTAGAGGATTATTAAATACATTGTGGACAATAGGAGAAATTGCTCCGTAAGAGCAATTTCTCCTTTTTTTCTTAATATTTTGTTACCTGATATTCGATTTTCATTTTTAAATAGGGAAAAGGTTTTTTTGTTGTTTTTTTTTTCATTTCGAGGTAAGCAGTTATTGACGATAACGAGGGTTGCTTGTATTTTAATTCATAGCACTTTATTTATTTATTTTATTTTTTTTTTATTTTTAATTTTTTGCTATATTTGTTAATGCATCATAGACAATTCTAGCTTACTTTTCTATTTGTGTTGTAAAAGTGCTTTAAATCCTCCCTGGTGGTTTACTCTACTGACCGTTCTAAGGCGGTGGTCCCGGTGTTAGTCTTACTCTTTGGTGCTTTGTGGTTTATTCTACGAGGCGAATTGTAGTATGTCTTACCTTGTGCCATTTTGTTCTTGTGTTTTTCAGTCCTTTTAGTATTGCGATTACCTCGCTTGGGGAAGAGAGAGCTAATCTTAGTGCTTTTCGTATGTTTGATCGATTTGTGCTTGTTTGGATTTGTCGGTTTCCTCTTCCTCTTGATGTCTGGGAAGGGCTGCGGTTTGTGATTGTGGCACTCCCTGGACTTTTCTCTTACCTTTTTTGAAGTATCAAAGACAATTTGAGCTTACATGTGGTTTTACATCCTCTTTTTGTATGGTCCCTTCCGGTCCCGGTGCTTTGTGTTTTGGCAACAAAAATTGTTTAATATCTTCCTGCGTCTTTTCTTTTTGTTCCTTCTGTGGGTTTTCCTTTCGTTGCTGTTTTATTGTCTCCATAGATGGCATTTCCTGTAATTAGTGTAAACAATATTCATATTGATAATACTCCCTATACGCTACAACTACTGAAAAGGGACCGTTATTCTGTATTCTGGTCAAGGCCTATATCAGCCTATTCATTCGCGATCTGATCAAGACCTCTGTTACTGCTTACAGAATCACTGGTGGATGAGCATATTTGGTGTTTAACCCATTGTAGAGTTAACTAACTCCCTACACTGTATATTGGAAGAGTCCAATTTCAATTATAAGTGTGTCAAGCTATGTGATTTACATATTCCTAGAGAAAAATGGTTGCCTTATTTGCAAAGAGTATAGACCCTAATCAGACGCCGCATAATAGATGCCGCAGAATTCTGGGTCTACACTGTTTGCCAATTACCCGTTTAGGGCTCTTCAGACTACATTGGGTTTTAAACCCCCCGGTGGTTTACTCTACTGACCGTTCTAAGGCGGTGGCCCGGTTTTCGTCTTACTCTTTGTTGCTTCGTGGTTTATTCTACGAGGCGATTTGTTGTATGTCTTTCCGTGTGTCATTTTGTTCTTGTGTTTTCAGTCCTTTTAGTATTGCGATTACCTCGCTTGGGGAAGAGAGAGCTAATCTTAGTGCTTTTCGTATGTTTGACCGATTTGTGCTTGTTTGGTTTTGTCTGTTTTCTCTTCCTCTTGGGGTCTGAGAAGGGCTGCGGTTTGTGATTGTGGCACTCCCTGGACTTTTCTCTTACCTTTTTTTAGGTAATATCAAGAGGGTGAAGGGATGATAATGAAAAGACTTTGTGCAATGAGGTGACGCAGAATCATTGGATAAATCAAACATCGACGGTTCTTATTGGACTGTACAGGAAGAGTCATTTTTTCAAGGACCAAGGCTTTCCACCAAATTTATGATAAACGGGACGATTTTGATTTGATATAGTCAATTTCCCTTTTCTGGATGGCGATGTCCCCCGGCGTACCTCATATGGGGTATACATATCTCAACTTATTAGATTCGCCAGAGCTTCTTCAAATCTTAATGACTTTAACTACCGTAATAAAGCCCTTATTGCCAAACGTCTTAGGCAGGGCTATCGTTATTTTAAACATCGTAAGGCGTTTTCGAAATTTTATCGCAGACACAGTGCCTTGTTAGAAAAATATAGCGTCAGTCTGAAAACACTTCTGCAACAAGGTATATCTGAACAAGAATTTTACGGTGACTTAGTGTACAGATTTAGAAAAATTGTAGGTAAATCTAACTTTTCACAGCAATTCAGAAACCTTATTAACCGTTATAAAAGAATTGGCTATAGCCTGGATATTATGCGGCAGACTGCATGCCTAGTTGTCAACCCAATCATTGTTGATGGCTATGCTTCACTCTTTAATTGCAGTTCGGGCCTCAGACTCAATGACGGCCTCTTCGAAAACTTTAACCAGTGGGTTGGGGCTTGACGATATGTCTTTGGCTTGGCCCGCCGTGGTTCAACTATTGGTTTTCATTTACTCTGGCATATAGTAGAATTAGCCATGGGTACTCGTCTTTGTTTATTACAGTGATTAATTGGATTTTTATGTTTTCGCTTTGATGCATTGACTGAGTTAGGAGCCTTTATGCAAACCGAATTTTTATGTATTTATGTATTTAGAGTAGCATCGGGACCCAGGGGGAAGTTAGCTAGCTGTAAAAGTGCTTTAAACCCCGCGGTGGTTTACTCTACTGACCGTTCTAAGGCGGTGGTCCCGGTGTTACTCTTTGTTGCTTTGTGGTTTATTCTACGAGGCGATTTGTAGTATGTCTTGCCATGTGTCATTTTGTTCCTGTGTTTTCAGTCCTTTTAGTATTGCGTTTTACCTCGCTTTGGGAAGAGAGAGCTAATCTTAGTGCTTTTCGTACATTTGTTCGATTTGTGCTTGTTTGGATATGTCGGTTTCCTCTTCCTTTTGGGGTCTGGGAAGGGCTGCGGTTTGTGATTGTGGCACTCCTTGGACTTTTCTCTTACCTTTTGTTTTAATCACATCGCCAGGTTAGGAGACAAATGGGAACAATAAATGATGTCTTTTCGATCTTCTATAAAACAGTGGCCACTGAGGGTTAATCAAAGCGCCAGGCTAGGAGACAAATGGAAATAATATATGGATGTATTTTCAATCTTCTATAAAGTAATGATATGTTGAGTATACACACTAGTATTGATAAGGCGGTTCTAATGAGTACATACAACATACATTTGCAATATAAAGCAAGAAAAATTTCATAAAATTTCCCTTAATATATGTATTCTTGCGCTATCGGAAGGATTTCCTCAGAACTCAAAAATGTTCGAATCATTCACGATAAACGAGCCACCCGTGTTTGAGCCATTGAGGTTTTACTGTAGCTATTTCCGCTAACCGTTTCATGCGGCTCTTTTGTTACAGTTCTTTTTTGTACATGAATTGTTGCAACTGTGGTTTATATCTTGCCATTATTTGTTCCTCGTGTCTTATTCATTCGATACCTCAGAAAGGCTGTGCTTCGTGATTGCTTCCCTGGATAACTTCATTTGTACAGTCGACTCTCATTATACTTAAGTCTAAGGGGCATAGATTGGCAGAATTGAGGAAAAACTAACTCGAAAAACCACTTTTCACGAATGAATACGTAATTTGACTCCTGAAGTAAAGTTAGAGATATATTGAAAATATTGTGGAAAAGAGCGGAGCATTTTCTCCTCTTTTCCACAATATTTTGTTAAGCTGTTGTCAAATTTTCATGTTTAAACAGGGACCAGATTTACACTTCAAGATAAGCGGTTTATTGAGGTAAGCAGAGTCGAGATAACGAGCGTCGATTGTATTTTAATTCAAAGAACTTGTTGTTTTTTGTTGTTGTTTTTTTTTTTCTATTATGTTGAAGTATTATTAACAGCTTTAGCTTACTTTTCTATTTGTGTTGAGTGATTGATTTTGGCTTTTAACGACACGACAACCCGTGTGGATCATTTTGCGTCGTATAAGTATCATTAGCTTACTTTTTTATTTGTGTTGAAATATCATAGACAATTTTAGCTTACTTTTTCCATTTGTGTTGAAGTATCATGGACAATTTTAGCTTACATGTTGTTTTACATCCTCTTTTAGTATGGTCCCTTCCGGTCCCGGTGCTTTGTGTTTTGGCAATACAGATTGTTTAATTTCTTCCTGTGTCTTTTGAGTTTGTTTAATTTCTTCCTGTGTCTTTTCTTTTTGTTTCTTCTGTGTCTTTTCTTTTTGTTCCTGTTTAATGGTCTCCAGAGATGAAATTTCCTGTAATTATTGTAAACAATATGCATATCAATCACACCGTTATTCTATATGCTGGTTCGACATGGGTAGTTTGACACTGAGGTTTAATCATGGTGCCAGGTCAGGAAGCAAATAACGATAATTTAAGGATTTGTTTCGATTTTCTACAAAATAACTGTATGTTGAATGAGTACACGACATACAATTTCATGATATAATATGATAATGTCCTTAGATATACACAAAGGCAATAAAAAGTATACAGTTTCGAGTTTTGAGTACTGGCTCGTATTGTCCTTTTTTCGTTAAAATGTTTTCATGGTCATTTTTGTCAAACGTCTGTCTTTGAAAGTCACAAAGGTAATTCTTTTGCAGTCATGAATTATGGAGTTATGTTCCCTTAATTAAAAACAGCATTTCCAGTCAGAACTCGCTTTGTAGAAAACAAATGTCATTTTACTTTTCATTGATGTCTTGCACAAATGTCTGTGAGTGAAACCACAACGTTATTTAATTTGAAATTCCAATTAAATGACGTCAAGCTGATTTTGAATTTCTTCCCGTCTCAAATTATCTCCCTTAATGAAAAAAATATAGGGAATTTAAAGAGTCTATTACTGAAGTGGTGTTTGTCCTTTTCATCTGAATTTTTCGAAAAAGGGTTGTTTGGCTTAGCCTCCTTGTACCACATACAGATGAAATCTTCTAAAACCGTTTATTTAACAGAATAATGTCAATTAATGCCCCATTCGACTCCAGAAGTAAAGTTAGAGATATATTGAAAATGTTGTGGAAAAGAGAGGAACATTTTCTCCTCTTTTCCACAATATTTTGTTAAGCTGTTGTCAAATTTTCATGTTTAAACAGGGACCAGATTTTCACTTCAAGATAAGCGGTTATTTGAGGTAAGCAGAGTCGAGATAACGAGCGTCGATTGTATTTTAATTCAAAGAACTTGTTGTGTTTTTTTTCTATTTGTGTTGAAGTATTATAGACAACTTTAGCTTACTTTTCTATTTGTGTTGAGTGATTGTGGCTGGCGTTTAACGACACGACAACCCGTGTGGCTCATTTTGCGTCGTTGAAGTATCATTAGCTTACTTTTCTATTTGTGTTGAAATATCATGGACAATTTTAGCTTACTTCTTCCATTTGTTTTGAAGTATCATAGACAATTTTAGCTTACATGTTGTTTTACATCCTCTTTTGGTATGGTCCCTTCCGGTCCCGGTGCTTTGTGTTTTGGCAATACAGATTGTTTAATTTCTTCCTGCGTCTTTTGAGTTTGTTCAATTTTTTCTTGCATCTTTTCTTTATGTTCCTTCTGTGTCTTTTCTTTTTGTTCCTGTTTAATGGTCTCCAGAGATGAAATTTCCTGTAATTATTTTAAACAATATGCATATCAATCACACCGTTATTCTATATGCTGGTTCGACATGGGTAGTTTGACACTGAGGTTTAATCATGGTGCCAGGTCAGGAAGCAAATAACGATAATTAAGGATTTGTTTCGATTTTCTACAAAATAACTGAATGTTGAATGATTACACGACGTACAATTTCATGATATAATTTGATAATGTCCTTAGATATACACAAAGGCAATAAAAAGTATACAGTTTCGAGTTTTGAGTACTGGCTCACGTTGTCCTTTACTCGTTAAAATGTTTTCATGGTCATTTTTGTCAAACGTCTTTCTAAGTTCTGCTTACGGATGGTCAGGTGGTTTTTCTCCGGGTTCTCCGGTTTTCGCCCACCTTCGATGAACGATCGGCTCGATATAAGTGAAATATTCTTGAAAGGGCCGTAAAACCCAAATCAAAAAAAAAAGAAAAAAAAAAAAAAAAAAATCAAACGTCTTTCTTTGAAAATCACAAAGGTAATTCTTTTGTAGTCATGAATTATGGGAGTTATGATCCCTTAATTAAAAACGGCATTTCCAGTCATAACTCGCTTTGTAGAAAACAAATGTCATTTTACTTTTCATAGATGTCTTGCACAAATGTCTGTGAGTAAAACCACAACGTTATTTAATTCGAAATTCCCATTAAATGACGTCAAGCTGAATTTGAATTTCTTCCCAAATTATCTCCCTTTGAATAAAAATATAGGGAATTCAAAGAGTCTATAACTAAAGTGGTGTTTGTCCTTTTCACCTGAATTTTTCGAAAAAGGGTTGCTTGGCTTAGCCTTCGTGTACCACATACAGATGAAATCTCCTCAAACCGTTTATTTAACAGAATAATGTCAATTAATGTCCCATAGATATTCAGTGCATTCCGTCAGAAGAGGAACGAAAATGTCAAAAACGTCATGTCCTTCGTATAGAAATTTCATAGTGTACTGTTATGCATTTGAAGTTGAAACATGTCCTTTCAGCATTTTTATCCTTCTATCGACTGAATACAATACAAATGCATAAATGTAAGTTTTTTTTGTCCAAAATGCACTTTTAAAAAGAAGCTACTCATACGCAAATATTGAATTAGACCACTTATTTGTTTCAAGTAAATGTTATTTCCTTGCTCTTTGATAGAATTTCCATAGAATTTCCTAGAAATTGTTGCAAATTGTGCGTAAATAATTGTTCTTAACTATGGTATCAACGATTAATATACGTATATAAAAATCCGGTGACAAATAAAAAAAAAATAGTTACCTGTATACTTATTTTTCCTCTCAGTATATTTGTTTTCTTGAGCCATCGGATGATGGATGGATATTTTATTTATAGACGCTCAACCCTAAAAGGGCATATAGCGTCTAATAACTTTTATATTATATGATGATTTTATTTAATGAGAAATTAAAAATATCTAGGATGGATGTGTTCATTTTAAAAAGATAATTTTAATTTATTAAAAATACTGATTATATTTTATTAAAAAGTCTGATCTCTTTAAGAAAGTCGAGTATTTTCTTAGTTGGTATATCATTAAAAAGTTCCTTTATAGTTTTTACATTAAAATACTTTGTGCGAATATAATCAAATTCTGCACAAGTCATAAAAAAATGTTTGACTGTAAAAAGTTCGTTGCAAGGAATGCAGAATGGAGCTTGTTGATTTTTTAAAATATAAGAATGAGTAATTCTAGTGTGTCCAAATCTACATCTGTTGATTTTTGTTTGTTCTTTTCTGCTGAGATTAGAGAATGTGCATTTGCTGTTAAAATTTGGTTTTATTTCATTTAGTTTATTTTGAGTTTGTGTTTCCCAAACAGACTGACATTTGTTGTTGATGTATTGACGGATGTTTGATTTAAAGTCGGAGTGAGGAATTTTGAAATTTGTTATCACTAAGGATAATGCAGATTTGGCTTCTAAATCAGCTAATTCATTTCCACGAATATTAACGTGGCTGGGAAGCCAACAAAATACAATTTCTTTCGAAGCTGAAAGGTAATAATATTTTTTAAGAATTTGCTGAGTTAATGTGTTCCTATGGTATAAATCTTTAAGGGATTTTAATACAGAAAGAGAATCTGAATAAATGATGAATTGTTTTTCAGACTGATCTCTGATATGATAAAGTGCAATATCAATTGCTTTGGCTTCAGCGGTAAATATGGACCTATTATCAGGTCAGCTGATACTGTCAGTAAAATTTGGACTAATAACAGAACAAGCAAGTTTCTCATCTTGTTTCGAATCATCTGTATAAATTGACAGGTAATGTTTATAATTTGATTTGATTTCTAAAAATTCATTCTTAAAAATATGTGACTCAACTTCTGTTTTTTTATTTTTATGAAGGTCTAAAATAATCGTTGGAGGGTTTAACGTCCATGGCTCTTTTAGTGGAAGAGAAAAGGGCTGAACATTTTTAACATTAATATTGGTCTCTTCAAGTAACGGTTGTATTCTCAGGCCAAGGGGTTTAATAGCCGTTGATTTATTGTTGTAAAATCTTTCGTATTTAGGATTAAAAATACAATCATAAGCTGAATTTCGTGGATTGGCGGCTAATTTAGTAACATATTGAAGAGACATTTTTTCCCTTCTTATATACAGTGATGGTTCATTTGATTCAGTGTATAAACTTTCGATGGGGGAAGTACGAAAAGCCCCTAGAGCCAAACGTAAACCTTGGTGATGAATAGTATCCAAAGATTTCAAATAAGATTTTCTAGCGGATCCATAAACTATGGATCCATAATCAAGTTTAGATCGAATTAAAGATCTATAAAGATTTAAAAGAACAGTACGATCTCCTCCTGAGCCATCGGAAGATTTTCGTAGGAGGTCGACTTAGCCATGGTAAACGAGCCATTGTTGTTCGAACTATTGAGGTTCGACTTGTATGTAGGGCTGCTCACTTTTGCTTATTTTAGCAATATTAAGCATATACCAGTGTAATACCAGCGGACTGCAGGCTGCCAGATGGCTTAGATATTATGCGACAGGCTGCATATTTTTTAACCCAATCATGGTTGATATTATGCTTTAGTCTTTAACTGCGCGATGAGCGGTCGTGTCTCAGACTCTAATGAGGTGCCGACCTAAAACTTTCACTAGAAGGTTGATACCTGCTCTTTGATCGGACTCTCCTTGCTTCTGCTAGTGGATTTCGTTAGCTCTAGCTGCCAGTCAGTGTCTGAGGTGAGTGCCATGATACCTCATTCTCGTTTCTTCACTCACAATGACTTCATTTGGTTTACACGTTTTTATACCCCGCAACACAATAGTAGCGGGGTATTATACTTTCACGTTGGACGTCCGTGGTTCCGTTCGTCAGTCGAACGTCTGTCTGCTGTCCGTCCGTAATTCAATTCCAGATGATAACTTGAGTAAACATCAATGGATTTTCACCAAACTTGGTATGTGCATTGATATTGTGGAGATCTGCTTTGGGATTGCTAATGGGCTAGTTTCGTCAAATTTTGACGAGTTATCTGCCGAGACACGTCCATATCTTCGTTTCCGGACAATAACTTGAGTAAATGTCAATGTATTTTAACCAAACCTGGTACGTGCATTGATATTAAGGGGATCTGGTTTGGGATTGCTAATGGGCAAATTTCGCCATTGTTTGACAGAGTTATCTGCCTGCGACACGATAATAGCGGGGTATTTTAGTTTAACGTTTTTATTGTTTTCTGTGAGGTTTCATTGATTAAGGGAGCGTCTACGCGAGCTGAACAATCATTTTGTATGTTTTACAACATTTGAGGGGAGTAAAACCATTACGAAAATACGCCTATTCAAATATACAGAGAATGTCACCTCCAAAAACTGAAAATTTTCAGATAAAAACTTCTGATATTTTTAATATTTCTGCTCAAAACATAGATTGCGGGTACTCGTTAGAACCGCCTCAGGGAGGCAGTTTTAACGAGTACCCACAATCTATGTTTTTTTAGCAGAAATAAGTAAAATAATGTATAGCCCTGTAAACCCCAGTTTTACTATATAAAAGTGGGGTTTAAGGGGGTCAAAATTATATAGGCGTGTTTTCGTGATGACTTGCAAAATTGTTTTTACCTTCCTTCTGAAAACGAATTCAACTCTAAAAAGTAAGAATTTGCTTCCATGGGGAACAGGATGTTTTTGCTCCCATAAGGAGCAAGATTCATTTCTTTTGAGTAGATTCCTTTTCAGAGTGGGCTTAGTATGTAGAAACGCGAACAGGAAGTCAGAAATATTGTTTCCCTTGTTAAACACAGCAAAACACCTATCCGGTGTTTCTTGTCACTTTCATATATAGTCTTAACCCTTGTCCTGCTGAATAAATTAAGATGCCACGCCCTTTTTAAATTTCCAGCCAATCAGAGTACTTGATCCAGATTGTTGATATAAATTCACATACTGAATGGCAAACACTGTAGATCCAGATCAATTTACTTCTTAGAAGCCAACTGATCTAGATCTACACTGTTTGCAAAGGCAGGGTATATCCGGGTTAAACAGGACAAGGGTTAATATATGTAGAAGGACTATATCCCTTGTTCCTGATACATTTGTAATAGAGAACGCGCAGGTCACATCGCATCTCTACAGCTTTTTCGCGCAAGGGCTACAAGACAAAATGAAGTGACATGACCTGTACAACTTTGTTGATTTTTGTATCCGGTATAAAACAGACAAGTTATTCTACCTTACAGAACGAACAGATCATTCATAAACGTAGGTCAGGGGCGGTAAAAGGATTTAACCCTACTCACTAACAAGTGACAACCTCACGTGCCAATCTGTTATAACAAATTGTTGTAACTCAGTCTGAGACCCGATTTATCATCATGCAATTAAAGAGGGAAGCAAAGTTATGAACCATTATTGGGTTAAACAATGCATGCAGTTTATCACACAATATTCATCTTATAACCAATCTTGTTTTAAGAACTGACTTTTTAAACACATTTGTTAAAGAAAAGAATACGACTACGACTCATTGCAATTGTCTGCGCGACGAATAATCATCCTGCTTACAGTTCAGGTTATTTTTTACACCCTGCAACACGATAGTGGCATAGTCCTGTAAGCGGTTCACCTGTACTTAGTGTACATACGTTTGCCAGTAATTAACAACTGTCCTACTTGAATCAGTGGAAGGGGGAAAATGACCCAAGAAATTATTTCACTTTCAATCTGTACGAAACTTATGTGGCCGGGCTGGCGTTTGTACATGCGACCTCTGGATCTTCAATCAGACGCGCAACCGACTACCATCACGAAAACACGCCTATACAATTTCGACTCCCTTAAACCCCACTTTTATATAGTAAAACTGTGGTTTACAGGGGCATACAGATACAGATAATTTGTCTTATATCTGCTCAAAACTCATTTTGGGCACTCGTTAGGTCCGCCTCTGCGAGGCGGTTCTAACGAGTGCCCACAATCTATGTTTTGAGCAGAAATATGAAAAATTTAAGAATTTTGTATCTGAGAATGTTCATGTTTTGGTAGTAGCATTTTCAGTATATTTGAAAAGGCATGTTTTCGTGATGGCTAAAGAGACCGCTTGCTATTTCTATACATAAGAGTATTGTACAATTTTGCACATTTAGTTAGTCTGTATCTTGTAATTCGCGAGATGGGGCGGGGTCTGCGTTGATTTGTTCCTTTTGTGAAACTTCTCGACAGTGAAGTTATTAAAATACTTTAGTAAAGGTCAACAAAACTTAAAAACGTCCAGTCACTGACTTTCTCGGTTTGTTTTGCAGACTACCATGGTAGCCATGCACCTGTGTGTCACCAGTGCATATTTAATTTAGAAAAAATAATTGTACATTAGGCGATTCACATTATTAAGTTGTTTCTTTTAATTGAATTTAAATTTATCATTTCTGTCAAAGTTGTTCGGTAATGCGTGCCCACTGCTGTACAGTATATCAATGCTATGCATGCAGGGTAAACATTTTGGCAGACGACTATTTTTGAAATATTCTTATTTTCCCAGGAAATAGGACCTTTGACATCTCATGCAAATTGTCTCCTAAATAGCAAAGCCTATTATCTAGGAAAAGTAAAAAAAATATCATCACTTTGATCGTCTTCTAAATGTGTTCATTGAGTGGTTAAAAAAATGGCTTGGAAAAACACAAACCTGGTGTATTTTTTTCTGTACTTTTAATTTATATTGTAACTGAGAACATGTAAAATATCAAAATACAGTTTCTAAATTCTACAGTAGAAATATATTCATTTACTAGAACTCATTTTTAACAAAGTAAATCGCTGATTCAAGAAGGGCAATTTTCAATTTCTGACGAAAGAATGTGCACAATACTGGCTAACCGCTTCAAGGATTAAGCCTGCCCAGTAAACGTGTGGTTAGGTAAACTAACCGCGCTCGACATGACCCCATTGGGTTGACTGGGCCGTAAAACCTCAATAATTTAGTGACTGGAAAGAATCGGTAGATTTCCACCTTTCTGACAAGGGGACAATTTTTGTGCATCCCTGTTTGCTTTTCGGTACAGCAAACCCCTTCTGAAATGGGTTTACTTTACAAGAGAAGATTTTCTCCCAATGGGGAGCAGTTGTTTCCGTCTAGAGTAGATCCCTTTACAGAAAGGAGCAAGACAGATTCCCACCCCTCCCTCCGCCCGTGAAAGTGAACCAATTGCCATAAAACAACTCTTTTGCTGACCGAAAGTAACATTTTTGTATTTACTGGCTACATCCATTTGCAATTAGGACTACTCTTCAAAATAAGAGTTTGCTCACAGACAGGACTATTTTTCTACTTTAGTTCAACCCTGAAGACCAAAGCAGATATCTGTGCAAACAATGTAGATCCTGATTAGACAGCTCATAATGAGATGTCTTATCAGGATCTACACTGTTAACAGTTTTGTGTTATTTTATTTTATTTGTCCGATATTCATATTGGCCACAATGACCATGTCCAAATTCAGTGATGGAAAAGTTCATTTCATAAACTCAGGTTTGAAAGGGCTAAGAAAAACTCTATTGGAAAGTGTGTATCTAATCTTCGAATGAACGGTGTCCGACAAAATATTATCTTGAAGTATATCCCCTCAAAAAAATAATAATTGTGCAGCCGCGCAGGCTGCTCCAAGCCTACAAGAAGCCGCAATATTAATAGAGGGACCTGGAGGCACATGGGAAAAGCAAATGCCTAGCCCAGCCTACACTACTATACAATCAGAGCAGGGCTTTCCTTGTTTGTTTGTGTTGAGGTTTTACGGCCCAGTCAACCCAATGGGGTCATGTCGAGCGTGGCCAGTTTACCTAACCACAATTTTATTGTGCAGGCTTAGTCCTCTAAGCTTTTAATCAGTATTGTGCAGATTCTTCGCCAAAAACTGATAACTGCCCTTCTTGAATCAGCGGAAGGGCGAGAATGACCGTAGAAAGTATTTCAAGGTCAATCTCCACGAAAGAATGTTGCCGACCTCAACGGGGTTGAACCCGCAACCTCCTGGTCTCCAGTCGGACGGCGCATCCAACTGAGCAACTGAGACCGGCAAGAGACGAAAGAGTAAGTAAAGGAGAGAGAAGGACGATAAATAGAAGAGGATGAAGGAAAAAAGCCATTGCATAAAGAAATACTAATATGCTTATTATTACAAAAACATGCCTATTCAAATATATAGAAAATTTCACTTCCAAAACTGAAAATTTTCAGGTAAAAAACTCTGATATCTCAGCCTTGGGAAAGGCGGTTCTAACAAGTACCCACAATCTTTGTTTTTGGGCAGAAAAAAGAAAAATAATGTATCAGTTTTACTACATAAAAGTGGGGTTTAAGGGGGTCAAAATTATATAGGCATGTTTTCATGAGGATTCCCTTCCTGCTGCAAGTACAGCAGGTCCTTTCACCCTATCACCCAATGACCTGGGCCTTCACTGCACGTGTAAGCTATAAGGACCCTTTTCACATGACTTAGCACAAGAGAAGTATTTAAAGAACATCGTTGGAACGGATTAAAACATTCCTGAACAGGCTGATACATTCAGAACAAGTTATATAAACTAATCAAAAGAAGTTTATACATTGAAATTATTCACCAACTTTTGTGACTTGTTTGCTTTGTTGCACACCACCATTCTGAAAGAAGGTCTACTCTAAATCGAAAGAATTCGTACCCATAAGAAACAAATTCTTTCTTTTAGAATAGACCCCTTTTTTAGAAGGAAGCCAAAATCATTTTAAAGGGTGCTGCCCTTTAAAGTGTGTCCATTCCCCTTAAAGAGACCGTCACAACAGCAGCAGATGATTTCATAATGTCTTGGTTAATTCAGCAGATGACATATTGCAATATGTTGTCTTATTTTTCCCAGAAAACAGGATTCGACATTTCTTGCAAATTGTCTCCAGTGGAGACAATTTGCATGAAATATCAAATCCTGTTTTCTGGAAAAAAATATTTCAATATGTCATCTGCAGAAAATTTTACCCAGACAGGTTTATGCAAAACACAAAATGCTGCTATTAGAAATTAAATTGAAAAGCTGGTTCAAACCCGCAAAATCTGAGAATCCCGCCTAATAATGTACACCCCTACATACTACTGTTTTACTATATAGTATGGGAGAATATAGGCATACACATTACATGACTTGTTAACGCAATGCTTAATTTCTAACAAAACAATTGAGCCAGGGCACGACAAAACCTACAATAAGTCTTGCTCGACCAGCGAAAACTCAGATCAGCCTGCGCATCCGCGCAGTCTGATCAGAGTCTTCGCTGATCGCATGTGCATTCTACAGCCTCCATGCTATCCAAAGAGGTACAAAGGAGAACCCTTGCCATACCGGGTGGATGTACCGGCTGATCTGTGTGGTTGCTGGTCACACATGTTTTATTGTAGGTCATGTCTTGCGCTGGCTTAGTTGTCAGTTGTTTTTCACTCTTTCTATTTGAGTTCAAGCAGTTTAGAAGCTTTTAGCCGAGACACTCCCATGCATCATCATTTGGCATGCCCTCTCTCGGTTTAGGTGTCCTGTCATCTGGCAAACCCTTTTGTTTTTTCTCTTTGTGCAAGTCCTCTTTTTGCCCAGCTCCAAAGATCTTTGAAGATAAATTTCCCTGTAATCGTTTAAACAATGTTTTAATCAGTTATGCCCAGCTCTGGACAACAAATTGAGACAATATGTTAACAAGTCTATATAATATGCACCTCTATGCTCCCCCTTAGCATACAGCACAAAGTGGGATTAAGCAAAATCGTCATCATTTCAATACTATATTAAAATGTCATGCCTTGCACAGTACTACATGAGAGGGGAAATCAGGACATTGTTTTATCCCCACGCCACGCTTTTTAAAACAAGAGGACCATGATTGTCCTATACCGCTCACCTGTGCAAACAGACTTGCATACTTCCTATTTAAGTTTCAGCCAAGTTCACTGCTCTAAGATTTTTGTATAAACTTTATAGCCCTGCCAACTAGCGGACAATGCATCATAATGAAAGAAACATTCCTGCCAAGTTATATTGAAATCGGTCCATTGGTTTATGACAAGAAGATTTTTAAAGTTTTCTATATAGATATATAGGGAAAATACGATCCGCCCCCTAGCGGCCATGCTTTTTTGACGTATCATGTCGGCCTGAATAATCTTGGTAGAGGGTCACCAAAGGAACACTTCTGCCAAATTATACTGAACTCTGTCCAGTGGTTTCTGACAAGAAGATTTTTAAAGTTTTCTATATAGATATACAGGGAAAATAAGCCCTGCCCCCTGGCGGCCATGTTTTTTGACGAATCACAACAGCTTGAACACTCTTGGTAGAGGGTTACAAAAGAAACATTTCTGTCAAGTTATATTGAAATGTCCAACGATTTCTAATGAGATTTTTTTAAGTTTTCAATAGATATATAGAGAACTTAAGCACGCCCCCTAGCAGCCATGTTTTTTGACGAATCATGACGGCTTGAACAATCTTTGTAGGGGTCACCAAAGAAACATTTCTGCTAAGTTATATTGAAATCGGTTCATTGTTTTCTGACAAGAAGATTTTTAAGTTTTCTATATAGATATATAGGGAAAATAAGCCCCGCCCCCCCCCCACCCCCCGCGGCCATGTTTTTGACAAATCACGATTGCTTGAACAATCTTGTAGAGGGTCACTAAGGAAATATTTCTGCAAAGTTATGCTGAAATCGGTCTAGTGGTTTCTGACGAGAAGATTCTTACATTTTTCTATATAGATATGTAGGGAAAATAAGCCCCGCTCCCCTGCGGTCATGACGGTTTGAACAATCTTGGTAGAGGGTTACAAAAGGAACATTTCTGCCATGTTATATTGAAATCGGTCCAGTGGTTTCTGACAAGATGATTTTTAAAGTTTTCTATATAGATGTATAGGGAAAATAAGCCCCGCACCCTAGCGGCCTAGTTTTTTGACAAATCAAAATGGCTTGAACAATCTTGGTAGAGGGTCACCAAAGGAACATTTCTGCATAATTATATTGAAATCGGTCTAGTAGTTTCTGACAAGAAGATTTTTTTAAGTTTTCGGTTTATTTTTAGCTCCTGTAATGTAGATATGCAATGGACAGGAACCATTTGAACAACTTTGAAAGAGGACCAACCAAGGATCATTCTTGTGGTGTTTGGTAAAAATCCAATCAATGGTTTAGGAGGAGATATCGTTTGAAGATATTGTTTCCGGACGGACGGGCGGAAGCACGCATGGACGCACGACGGATGACGGACAAAATGTGATAACAAAAGCTCATCTTGTCATTACGTGACTTGTGAGCTAAAAAGCAATGGGATATGCGATGAAAGTCTCTGTCCGTCCGTCGTGCTATCTCGTCCTAAACGACGGCGGAGTTTACAAAAGCTTGCTACATGACCTCCGCGTGGTAAGGGAGTGCGAGAGCAATATTACTTTTCACTCTGCCCCCATGTGACCTTCGGGTGGGGTCAAATGTCATCTTACCTGTAATTAAAGCGTGGAGATTTTGCAATGGGATGCCATCAGCTGCGCGATTTCATTCTTTTTGCCGGCCAAGGTGGCTCAGCTGGATGCGTGTCCGACTGGTGATCATGAGGTCGCGGGTTCGATCCCCGCCGGGTCCGGCAACATTCTCTCATGCAGACTGATCATGGAATATTTCTACGGTAATTATCTGCCTTTCGCTGATTCAAGAAGGGCAGTTGTCAGTTTTATGGTTTGCTTGTTTGTGTTGAGGTTTTACGGCCCAGTCAACCCAATGGGGTCATGTCGAGCGCGGTCAGTTTACCTAACCACACGTTTACTGGGCAGGCTTAGTCCTCTAAGTGGTTAACCAGTATTGTGCACATTCTTTCGCCAGAAACTGACAACTGCCCTTCTTGAATCAGCGGAAGGGAGAGAATGACTCAGTTTTATGGTGTAAGGGTGTGCATAAATACTGATTAATTTGCTTAGAGGACTAAGCCTGCCCAGTATAAGTGTGGTTAGGTAAACTGACCGGCTCGATATTACCCTTTACTGGGCCGTAAAACCTCAACTCAATCAATCAAGACAATTTTTTCCTGATTTTTGCACCAGAAATATGTTGACTTTTCCCCAAGTAAACAGAAAGCCTTTAATGAATAGAATATTTTCGAATCAACCATTTCTTCTCTCAAATACATGCATTCTCAATAATAAATATTGCAGTTTATTGACTGATTGTGTTGGGGTTAACGACACGTCAATCCTTGTGGGCCATATTGTGTCGTCTCCCAGAGAAAATGAGAAGAGAGATAGAAGAGTTAGTTGAGGAGATGAAAGAGAGGGACAGGGGAGAAAGAGGAAAATGAAAGACAATGAAGAATCAGAAGAATAAAAACATTGCCATCCCCCCACTCACTCTCAACCCTTACCTGCTGCAAGGATAGCAGGTCTTGCTCAACTGTAAGCCAATTTCAGTTGGACGCCCCGGTGACGCAAGATACACGACACCTTTGCCTCACCCAACCATCCCCTATTGCAGTTTAGAAAATTCATATAAGCTACGAAATCACCCTGAATATTATTTCAATTGCATGTTATTGTCAGTGAAGCTTTAACCCAACGGGAGAAAGTTTAACAAAATATTACGTTTAAGAGTGGACCCTATTGAGAAAGGAGACATGTTTTGCATGTTTGTTTTTTGTTCTTTTTTTGTTCATCATGCATTCTTTTTCAAATCTTATTTCTTTACAGCTGTTACAAAATCAGTTTAAATTCATAGTCTTTAGCATTTGAGCTAGCGCACGACAAAACCAACGAAATGCCATGTGCGCCCAGCAAAAACTCAGATCAGCCTGCGCATCTACCATTCTGACTAGTTTAGGCTGTGTGCTCACTTGGTAGCTAATGACTCTAGCTTTCTTTATACGGACCGCGAAGACTGATCAGACTTGGCGTACACCCAGGCTGATCGGAGTCTTCGCTGGGCCCACATGCCATTTTGTTAGTTTAATCCTGCGCTGGCTCATTTTTCTACTTTTGTTCAGGTATCATGTACTTATTTAGCATATGTGTGCTTTTACATCATGTTTTGGCTTGGTCTCTCCAGGTTCCAATGTCTTGTCTTTTGGCATCTCGGCCGGTTTAATTTCTTTGTGTGTGGTTTCTTTTGGTTCCTCTTTAATGGTCTTCTGAGAAGACTTCTGTAATTGGTGATAACAATATGTAAACCGTATTGCCAGAAATTGTACCTTCACATATGTGCGCGCAGCTAAGATTCAGGTCAGCCTGCGCATTCGTAGTTTAATCAGGATCTTCACTGGGGTATTTTGGATAGTCAATAATGCAAAGTTTCTTCACGCAGATAACGCAGACTGTTCTTGTTGAATCGGAGGAAGGGAGAGAATTGCTGTAAACATTATAGCATAATCCCTCTCCATTAAAATTATGTGGCCGATCTGGGGTTCCAACTCTCGACCCCAAGGAATGCAATCAGAAGCGCTACCGACTATGCTATTAAGCCTGGTTTTTGTATGGCCCTATACGAGTTAATTGTCAGGACACAGTCAAATTTCATTGCCTTGTACATCTTTGAGACCATGTGAATTTATTCTAGACACTGGTAGGTCGAGCCACTGAGGGTTAATCAAAAGCGCCAGGTCAGAGCAAATGGGTATAATTTAGGGAAGCCTTTTCGATCGTCTAATAAATAATAGTATATTGAGTGTGCCCATTAAAATCGACCCAATAAGGCGATTTTAACCCTCGTCATGCTGAATAAATTAAGATGCCACGCCCACTTCTAATTGCCAGCAATCAGATTCATTGATCCAGATTGTTGATATAAATTCACATACTGAATCTGGAGCTACACTGTTTGCAAAGGCAGGGTATATCCGGGTTCAGCAGGGTTAATTTTTCCAAATATAATATATTTGCATGTTAAAAGTAAAATTACACTAAAAATAATACAATTTCCTTAAAGTATCCCCAATATTTTTTTTTCTTGAGCTATCGGAAGAATTTCTAAGTAGTTCGAATCATTCATACTATACGGACCATCTTTGTTCGAGGCATTGAAACCTGTATATTATTTGCCATTTTCAGTTGTTTGAATGTCAGAATAGGCTTTTTTTATCATCTAAAATTCAAAGGGCGCGTGAGGGCAAATTCTTTCTTTTGAGCGCAGTCCCAAATGAAAAGAGAGCCAAATGCTCACTGGTTAGATTAGTCTCCATGTTGAATCCATGCGATTTTAAATCTTTAAACCAGATGCATCCCGTAATTTTACTGGAAGTTGTTTGTATGCTAAACAGAAAGACGTGTGGCTGGCGAGTCCAGTGGTAAAAGACCCATTGAAATATTTTAAATACTTACAGAGTTATGGAGATTTTAAGTTTTTGCTCATTTGCATCTCATTAATATTCATGAAGAAGCAATGACGTCACTGGTTCTTATGAATATTTTTAAAAATGTTTTAAAAACTTAAATTTGAAAATATTCAAGGAACATGTAGAGCGAGAAACAGATCTCCGCCCTATATTTATATGTAGGGCTGCAGTGCTTTTTCATTTTCATCATCAGTTTGATTTTTAATTGCAATTTAACGTTACAAAATTAGATTAAAATAAAATTTTAAAATTAATTTAAAATCTGTTTTTCTAAATAATTTTTATTGAAATTCTATATACATTTTATCACAATCTTTCGGAATGCGATTTTCAACAAATTTATTTATTCTCGGTACATGTAAGCTCTCTTCCCTGTACATTATATATGTAAAGCTATTAAAAGATGTGTTGTTTCTGCTACCTGTTCCAAGGCGGTTCTTTTGTTAGTTCGTTTTTGTACCTGAATTGTTATATTGTGTTGTTATATTGTGTTATTGTTTGTTCCTCGTGTGTTCTTTTTCGGTGCCTCAGAAAGGCCGTGCTTCGTGATTATGGTCTTCCCTCGGTAACTTCATTAATACAATTGACTCTCGTTATCTCGAAGTCCAAGCGACTCTCTGAAATACTTCGAGATATCTGTACTTTGATTTTTGATTAACTGATTGTATTGGGGATTAATGACATGTCAATCCTTGTGGGGCATTTTATGTCGTCTCCCAGAGGAAGGGAGAAAAGAGAAGATATAGTAGATGAGTTGAAAGAGAGGAACAGGGAAGAAAGAGGAACAGGAATGAAAGTGACAAAGAAATAAAAAACATTCCCCCCCCCCCCTCTACGCCTACCTGCTACAAGGCTAACAGGCCTTGCCCAACTGTAAGCCACCAATCTCAGTCGGACGCCCCGGTAAAGTAAGATACTCGACACCTTCGCCACACCCGACCACCCCCAACCGTACTTCGACATACGAGATTTGCAGAGTTGAGGAAAAAGTAAATCGAATAACCCCGTTTCACAAATGAATATGTCATTTGACTCCTAAAGTAAAGTTAATGATATAATGAAAATTTAGTGGAAAAGAGGAGAAATCGTTCCTAAAATATTGTGGAAAAGAGGAGAACTTGCTCCTGAGGAGCAGTTTCTCATTTTTCCACAGTATCTTGTTACCTATTGTTAGATTTTCATTTTTAAACAGGGACCAGGTTTTTTCACTTCGAAATAAGCAGATTTTCGAAAAAAGCGAAATCAAGATAACTAGAGTCGACTGTATTTCAATTCATAGCACATCATTGTTTTGCTATGTGTGTCCAAGTATCAGACAATTTTAGCTTATTTTTCTATTATAGACAATTTTAGCTTACATGTGGTTTTACATCGTCTTTTGCCATGGTCCCTTCCGGTCCCGGTGCTTTGTGTTTTGGCATCCCAGATTGTTTAATTTCTTCCTGTGTCTTTTCTTTTTGCTCCTTCTGTATCTTCTCTTTATGTTCCTGTTTAATGGTCTCCACAGATGACATATCCTGTAATAAGTGCAAACTATATGCATATCACAGGCCATAGCAAAAGAAAATTGGACCTTATTCTATATGCTGGTCAAGGCCCATATCAGCCTGTGCACTCGCGGTCTGATCAAAGCCTGCATTTTCTACTTGCTTACAGAATCACTGGTGGACGAGTATTTGGTGTTTAACCCATTGTCCATTACAGACTGAAAGAACTCCGCCATGCTATATATTGGAAGAGTCTAATTTCACTTTAGGTATGTCAGGCTACATGATTTAGATATTCCTTAGAGAAAAAAAATGTTGAACTTTATGCAAACTGTGGAGGCCCTGATAGACGCCGCGTTCTGCGGCGTCTGATCTGGGTCTACTCTGTTTGCCAAATTATAATTGGTTAAGTAATAGCAAGACGGTGAAGGGTAGAAAATGAATGGCTCTGTGCAATGTGTCGCAGAATGATTGAAAACATCGACCAGCAAAGACGGTCCTTATTTGATTGTACAAGAAGAGCCATTTTTTTCAATGATCAAGGCTAAGTTGAAGCCAAAACTGTGAAATATGAAAATAATCATGAATCTTTAAACCTATTGGATACTTCGTCGAAATTGCACGATCTGCAGAAAAGTCGACCAGTCGTGTGAATCCGTCCGTCCTTGGTCAGCATATATTGCGATAACTCTTGAACCGTCAGGAATATTTTGATAATTTTTGGCATACAAATGGATACCCACAAGATTAAGCCATCGGTTTGCCAAATGCAATTGTCAGTGCCGAGGCTAAGCTGAGGCAAAGGCAAGCATGAGGCGGGTCGTGCATCTTAGTGATAAGTGATTCATCATGTTATTCCATAACGGATGTCCCAAAATGACTGCTACCGTTGATAAAACGTAAGATATAAGATTAAAATTTGAGTTACTACAATTCCCTATGATATGCATAGACAATGCCATAACTGCTGCATCAAATGATAATTTAAACCCTTGTCCTGCTGAAACCGGATATGTCCTGCCTTTGCAAACAGTGTAGATCAAGATCAGTTAGCTTCTGAAGAAGCCAACTGATCTGGATCTACACTGTTTGCCATTTAGTATGTAAATTTATATCAACAATCAGGATCAAACAATCTGATTGACTGAAAATTAGAAGTGGGCGTGGCATTTTAATTTATTCAGCAGAACAAGGGTTAAGGAGACTCGATACACTTGGCCGATTTTCTACCATTTTTTACGGAATGGAGACAATATTCGTGACTTCCTGTTTGCTTAATTGCACACCAAGACACTTCTAAAAAGGGGTCTACTCTAAAAGGAAAGAATTTGCTCCCATAGGGAGCAAATTCTTTCCTTTTAGAGTAGACCTCTTTTAAGAAGGAAGTGAAGAAAATTTTACAGTTTTCTCTAGTGAAAGTGTATCAATTCCTCTTATCCCTTGCCATGCTGAATAAATTAAGATGCCACGCCCACTTCTAATTTTCAATCAATCAGTTTGTTTGTTTGTGTTGAGGTTTTACGGCCCAGTCAACCCAATTGGGTCATGTCGAGCGCGGTCAGTTTACCTAACCACACGTTTACTGGGCAGGCTTAGTCCTCTAAGCGGTTAACCAATATTGTGCACATTCTTTCGCCAGAAACTGACAACTGCCCTTCTTGAATCAGCGGAAGGGAGAGAATGACCGTAGAAAATATTTCATGATCAATCTCCACGTAAGAATGTTGCCGACCTCGGCGGGGGTTGAACCCGCGACCTCCTGGTCTCCAGTCGGACGACGCATCCAACTGAGCCACCGAGGCCGGCTCAATCAATCAGTTAGCTTTATCCAGATATGTAGATATAAATTCACATTCTGAATTACAAACAGTGCAGATCTAGATCAGTTGGCTTCTAAAGAACCCAACTGATCTGGATCTACACGGTTTGCTAAGGTTGGGCATTTCTGGGATCAGCAGGACTATGGTTAATACATACCACACTAACTTGTTTCTTTTCCTTCAGTTGCATAAAGCGTTTTTCTCCAGTGGGTTCGGGCTCAATGTCACTTTCTGTTTCAGCATCGGATGTATATTCGCTGAGTGCATCTGAGTCTTCAGGCTAAAATTAGAGGACAAAATACTGAACCAGCAGATTCTAAAAGAAGTGATCCTTTGTGAGCAATGAACAAACTCACAAAACTAAAAACAGTTGAAGTATCAAGCTTTCTAACTAGACCATAAACATCTGAAATAAATAACTTTAACATCTGAAACTTGTTTATAATAATTTATATGTTCGTAGCCTGTCCATATCTTGTTTGTCCGAGTTTTGAGTTTGCGTATCGATATCTAATAATTTTGTCTTGAACGTTTTCAGGATGGATGGATGGATATTTTATTTATAGACGTTCAACCCTAAAAGGGCGTATAGCGTCTAATAATTTTTATATTATATGATGATTTTATTTAATGAGAAATTAAAAATATCTAGGATTGAATGTGTTCATTTTAAAAAGATAAAGTATCAATGATTTCAATTATTAAAAATACTTATTATATTTTATTAAAAAGTCCGATCTCTTTAATAAAGTCGAGTATTTTCTTAGTTGGTATATCATTAAAAAGTTCCTTTATAGTTTTTACATTAAAATACTTTGTGCGAATATAATCAAATTCTGCACAAGTGATAAGGATATGTTTGACTGTAAAAAGTTCGTTGCAAGAAATGCAGAATGGAGCTTGTTGATTTTTTTAAAATATAAGAATGAGTAATTCTAGTGTGTCCAAGTCTACATCTAGTGATTTTTGTTTGTTCTTTTCTGCTGAGATTAGAGAATGTGCATTTGCTGTTAAAATTTGGTTTTATTTCATTTAGTTTATTTTGAGTTTTTGTTTGATTTGGGCTTAACGTCGCTTTCAACCTTTTTCAGTCATATCGCGACGGTGTCTGGATGTGGCAGGGAGCTCAATGCTCACTTTTAGAGTGCTGCCTCACTGAAATATCACGCCCCAGACACTTTGACATGATATTCCACCCAGTCACATTATACTGACACTGAGCTGACCAGTTCTAGCTCTACTTTTCTTAATGCTGAGCGCCAAGCGAAAGAGCAGCTAGTACCATTTTTAAAGTCTTTGGTATGACCCGGCCGGGGATCGAACCCGCAACCTCCCGGTCACAAAGCGGACGCTCTACCACTGAGCCACTGTGCCGGTAGTTTATTTTGAGTGTGTTTCCCAAACAGACTGACATTTGTTGTTGATGTATTGACGGATGTCTGATTTAAATTCGGAGTGAGGAATTTTGAAATTTGTTATCACTAAGGAAACTGCAGATTTGGCTTCTAAATCAGCTAATTCATTTCCACGAATATTAACGTGGCTGGGAAGCCAACAAAATACAATTTCTTTTGAAGCTTAAAGGTAATAATATATTTTAAGAATTTGCTGAATTAATGGGTTCCTATGGTGTAAATCTTTAAGACTGATCTCTGATATGATTAAGTGCAATATCAATTGCCTTGGCTTTGGCGGTAAAAATGGAGCTATTATCAAGTAATCTGATACTGTCAGCAAAATTTGAACTAATTTCATAACAAGCAACTTTCTCATCTTGTTTCGAACCATCTGTATAAATTGACAGGTAGTGTTTATAATTTGATTTGATTTCTAAAAATTCATTCTTAAAAATATGTGACTCAACTTCTGTTTTTTTTTTTATATTTTTATGAAGGTCTAAAATAATCTTTGGAGGGTTTAACGTCCATGGCTCTTTTGACGGAAAAGAAAATGGCTGAATATTTTTATCATTAATATTGACCTCTTCAAGTAACGGTTGTATTCTCAGGCCAAGGGGTTTAATAGCCGTTGGTTTATTGTTGTAAAATCTTTCGTATTTAGGATTAAAAATACAATCATAAGCTGAATTTCGTGGATTGGCGGCTAATTTATTAACATATTGAAGAGACAATTTTTCCCTTCTTACATATAGTGATGGTTCATTTGATTCAGCGTATAAACTTTCGATGGGGGAAGTACGAAAAGCCCCTAAGAGCCAAACGTAAACCTTGGAGATGAATAGTATCCAAAGATTTCAAATAAGATTTTCTAGCGGATCCATAAACTATGGATCCATAATCCAGTTTAGATAGAATTAAAGATCTATAAAGATTTAAAAGAACAGTAAGATCTCCTCCCCAGTCGGAGCTGGAGAGAATTTTAAGAATATCAAGTGCTTTTAAACAATTAGCTTTTAAAGCTTTGATATGTGGGATAAAAGATAATTTGTTATCGAACAAAAGACCTAGGAATTTTGCTTTACTGACGGCTGGAATGGGACTACCATATATGGTAAGATGAGGATCTAAATGTAACTGTCGTATCTGACAAAAATGAACGCATTGAGTTTTTGGTTTTTGAAAATTTGAAACCATTTTCTGTTGCCCAATCTTCTATATTATTTAAACATCGTTGTAGTTTGAATTCAATGGTTTCCATATTTTTCGACCTGATAAATATTCCAAAATCGTGAACAAAAAGAGAACAATCAAGGTCTTTCACACATTTAACAATATCGTTAATTTTAATGCCAAACAAGGTAGGTGATAAAATGCTTCCCTGTGGTACACTTTGTTCTTGTTTAAATATGTCCGATAACGTATTACCTATTCGAACATTAAATATTCGATCTGATAAAAAATTTTGAATAAAAAGTGGTAATCGGCCTTTAAGGCCTAATTTATGTAAATCTTTCATGATGCCATGTTTCCAAGTAGTATCGTAAGCTTTTTCAAGGTCAAAAAATACAGCTACGACATGTTCTTTTTAAACAAAGGCATCACGAATAAATGATTCCAAACGAACCAAATGATCATTTTTACAGTTATTTTTTCTGAATCCAGCTTGATATTTTGTTATAAGCTGGTTTGATTCCAAGAACCAAACCAGTCTATCATTAATCATTCTCTCCATTGTTTTACATAAACAACTTGTCAAAGTAATAGATCTATAGTTAGTAGCTTCAGTATGATCTTTATTTGGTTTTGGTATAGGTATAATCGGTGCTTTACTCCAGTCTTTTGGAAATTTTCCAGTGATCCAAATATCATTTAAAATATTTAATAACGTTTCTAAAGCGTAATCGGGTAAATGTTAAAGAATTTGATAATGAATGTCATCAGGACCAGCAGCTGTATCGTGAGATTTATGAAGAGCATCTAATAATTCTGAAGCTGTGAATGGTACATTATATTTTTCATGATTTAGTGACATAAAATTTAAATGCTCTTTCTCTCGTTCTAGTTTTATGTTCTGAAAATTTTCCGAGTAATTTGCACTAGAAGAGTTTTTCTGAAAATTCTCTCCTAGTGCATTGGAAATATCTTTAGTCGTTGAGCATATATTTCCATTTGATTTTTAATATGGACATGCTTGTTATTTTTATTTTTGCCAGTAATTTTTCGAATCATATCCCATATTTTCTTTGCTGGAGTTCTAGAGTTAAGTTTGGAGACGTATTGCTGCCAAGATGTTCTTTTAGCCGTTTTTATTGTCTTGCTCGCTTTTGCTCGCATTTGTTTAGCATGGATTAGATTTTCTTTTGTTGGCTGCCTACTGAACTTTCGTAAGGCAGATTTTCTTTATTTATTGAATTTTTAACATCGTTATTAAGCCAAGGTCTATTTCTTTTTGAACGTGTCGGGGACTTCGGAATATATTTTTCGGCTATATGAATTAATGTATCAGTAAACGCTTGTATATCATCTGCTGTTTTAAACATTTCAGGTTTTAAGTTTTCATTACATAGCTCCATAAAATTCTCCAAGTTTGCTTTAATTCAAATTCCATCGGGAATGATGGTCTTCATTTGTCGATTCAATTTCTTCAATTTTAATTGGAAAATGATCGCTTCCATGAAGGTCATCTAGAACTGACCAATCAAAATCTAAGTAAATATTTGGAGAGCATATAGACAAATCTAAAGCAAAATAATTTCTTGTAGGAGAATGAAGATAAGTTGGTTGTTTATCGTTAAATATAGATCATTTTCTGCAATAAAATTTTCTATTATTTCTCCTTTGTCATTTGTATCCAGACCCCATAGTTTGCTGTGGCTATTAAAGTCACCTAATAATAAATAAGGACGAGGTAACTGGTTTATAAGATTTTCTAAATCGTGTTTAGAAAATTTACAGTGTGAAGAATGATATAGAGAACAAATTGTTATGGATTTAGACAGAGTGACATTTACAGCAACAGCTTGTAAATTACTATTTATATCTATCTGTCTATGGGGAACATTTGATTTTACAAGGATAGATGAACCTCCTGATGCTTTCTGATTTTCAGTTGCGATATGATTATATAAAGTATAATTTTTAAAATTAATATTATCTGTAGTTTTTAAAAAGGTTTCCTGGAGACAAAAGACAGTCGGAGAAAGTAGTGTTGTTAAAATTAAAATTTCGTTATAATTTGCTTTGAGTCCTCGACAGTTCCACTGAATAATTGATTTTTTATCCATGATGAATGGAGAGATGATTTTAAAATAAGGAACTTTATCCTTTTATTTTTTCCGGGTCTGCGACAGCATGGGGGAGTCAATCTCTAACTCCATGCTGTCGAGGGAATCGAACCGACTGACCAACTTGATCGGATCGGCCGATCCCCCTTTACTGTATGGATTTGGTTCTTTATCTTTTTCTTTTCCATTTTTTTTCCTTTTTGATCAGCTGTCCTGTTCCTGGATCTGGCTCTTTGGGATCCACTTGCTTTATTCGACTGTGTTTGTGAACTGTTTTGAGATTTTGTTGGTGGTCTGGACTGATGAGTAGATGCGGGTTTAGGTTTAGGTTTTAGAGTAGGAGTAATGACTTTTGAATTTGCTTTAATGACAGAATCTTTTTCGTTAAACTGGGTAGAAGTTTCTTGTGTTTCAGGTTTAGTGTTTCGGGATTGAACAACGTTTGCAAAGGCAATTTCAGGTTGGTTTTCTTGAATTTTTTTAGCTTCCAAATATTAAGTAATTTTTTGTGTAACTTTAATTTTCATAATTTCTTTCTCTTTTTTCCAATTTCACACTGATTTGATTTTGACTGATGATTTTTGTGACAGTTCATACACTTAGCTTCATTTTTACAATTTTACAAGCATTTGTATGGTGGTCAAAGTCACCCATACCATATTTTTCACATACTGATCCAGGTAATTCAGGACAGCCGTTTTTATGATGTCCAAACCTCTGACAGTTGAAACGCCGCAGAGGATTTGGAATGTACACTTCAACCGGTATAATTCGATAGAAAATTTTTAGTGATTTGGGTAAAGAGGTGGAATTAAATGTTAATAATAATGTATTTGTTTCTATCAGGTTTCCGTCTTTTTTAATTGTGAAACGTTTGCAAGCCTTGTTGTTTTGAGATATTCTGATATGTTGTATTCGGTTTCATGTTGAGCATTCTGTCACGGATAATACCTTTACAACTGTTGAGGGTTTTGTGTTCCGTGACAGTGACATTTAAATTAAAGAATTTTGTGATTTTTAGATGGTTTTCTGACTGGCTTTTTCTATTGGTTTCAACTAAAAGGGTTCCATTTTTTAATTTTTTTTTTACATTTTTTGGTGTGCCGATTATTGATTCAATTTGTTTTTCAATTATGAAAGGTGATAACGATGTGATTTGTTTTTCCCCTTTACTCTGAATCACTAAAAACTTTGGAAAGTTTTCATTGGCTTTGAAGGTAAAAGTTGTCGGTTGCGTTTTGTCCTCCGAAGAGTCGAACGCTAGAAATCGTTTTCGAGATGCCATGGTGATGAAGTGTTTGGTTCGATAGCTATGCGCCCGCCCTCCATGGAGCCCTACAAGGAAACGTTTAACAGAAATGGATCTCCTATTTTTAAAGTCAAGGTCGGTGTCAAGATCAGAGCCTTCAGCTCGGCCTCATGCTTAGATGACTCCCACCTATTCATCTAAATTTCCAATGAAAAATTTATGAACAGTTGGGTTCATCCCCCTAACCACAGCCTCCACTCACAGAGGTTTCCGCCAAAGCCCCAATACAAGCCCACCAATTGACCCTTCAGCCGCCGCCTATTGTAACTCACTTAAAGTTAGAGGAACATGAGAAAAATAAGCCCGGTTGGTACCATAAAGATACGTATGAAAGAGAGAAAGAAGCTAAGAACAAGTTGTGCGCTTCTAGATCTTGGCACGACTGAGCCGATTGATCCAGGCCGGATCTAACCCAGACCGCTCTTCTATCTGAAATAAGGGCCAAAATGATGTGTTGAAAAGCTGGAGATCCCTGGGCTTTCCTCAATCATCAGGTTCCCCTCTCCCAGCATACGAGACGCCACCCACGGCAAACAGATGGTTCCTGTTTTAATAGGGGATTACACCCTATCCACTACAGAAGGAAAGTGATCTGTAGATTTTATTCCCTACAGACAAGGGAGGCCGAAAACGTCTGGGAAATCGAAAGGTTATTTTTAACATTAGGAGATCCATATTTAAAATAAACAGTTTATTAAAGAAAGAATGATTCATTTTGGATTATTTTTTTAAAGAGAGTCAAACAAACAAGCTGTGGTAGATGATATGTAGCTTTCAAATGATATGTAGCTTTCATACCTTGGAAAACGGTTAGTTTCTTAACAATATTAAATGCATCTTACTTTTTAATGTGGAGAATGCTAGAGTTCGGAAAATGACACAAACACAATACAAACACATATGTTAAATACAGATGAGGTTATAATCTTCGTCCCATGTGCGACACACAAACAAATGAAGCATGTTAGTAACATGAGATAGGAAAGGTTTAAAAGGATAGATCTCGCGAAATTTGTTTTTTCCAATTTAAGATGCATTTCAATAAATTTAATTTTATAGTCTGGAATTATACCGGTTGAACGGACGGTTGCTCTGTATGTTAGGGGTTTTACCCAACTGCCACAGAAGCGGAAGGCAGCCACCTGTTTCGAGGGCCCGGGTGGTCAGGACAGCCTCTTTTAGACGGCTTGTACGTCACGCAGAGGGTACGTCTGGCCTATTCTAAGCCCGGAACCAGCACGGGGCACGTTTTCAGGAATATAACTGTTCGTCCTACACCCTGGTTTAGCCATGCATCGCCAAACTCACTTCTGAAAAGTACATCCCTAATACTTGATGCCAAGCAGTCTGTATTAATATTCGTCCAACGGGTTTGCAGTTTATAGCATAGTTTTGGGAATCTGTTATCTGGCAGATACATTATTCGAAGTCAATACTAAATTGCTCTTGACTGTTTGTATAGGTCAAAGGAGTATCTACCAAGCGCACTTCTAACAATTTGGTGCCTGGGTTGAGAGATTAAGAATAAAGTTGTAAAACTGAACTATTTCAATGTCGTGGGATGCTTGGGATGTATGGCTGAAAGTCGACAATATCTTACAATCAAATATTATATCTAGAACACCTGGTTTTACATCACCAAAATCTGACAACTTTGATTTAACTGCAACCTTGCGTTCGAAGCCTGGTTTGCAAGAGTTTTCTGACATATAATCCACGAATTTCTCGATAAAAACAAAAGGCTTAGATATTTATAATTACCGTATTCGATCTAATTACCGCACTGTGCGCTTAGGTCTTTCAAAATTACTAGAAAAAATAAAATAACTACCTAGTAATGCACGTGCTAAAGAAAAACAATCAGCTGACTATTACATGAGAGGATTATTTTAAGGTGCTTATGCGTTGTTTTTTGTTTGCGTTGAGGTTTTACGGCCCTGTCAACCCAATGGGGTCATGTCGAGCGCGGCCAGTTTACCTAACCACACGTTTACTGGGCAGGCTTAGTCCACTATGCGGTTAACCAGTATTGTGCATACTCTTTCGCCAGAAACTGACAACTGCCCTTCTTGAATCAACGGAAGGGAGAGAATGACCGTAGTAAATATTTCATGATCAATCTCTACGAAAGAATGTTGCCGACCTCGGCGGGGGTTGAACCCGCGACCTCCTGGTCTCCAGTCGGACGGCGCATCCAACTGAGCCACCGAGTAAGGTGCTTATGCGGTATGTTTCCTGATTAATTTCTAAAAGCATATGTCGTTGGTACTCATTTGAATTGCCTCGACAATTCGAGGCAATTCAAATGACTACCAATAACATATGCTTTGAGAAAGAGGTTGATAAAAGCACACTGGCTGTAATCTGAAGACTTAGAAATTGCTTGACTGTGCGCTTAGAGAGGTATGTGCGATAATTAGATCGAATACGGTATGTCACAGCTTCCAAGTACAAATCTTTGACTTTCCAACGTTCGTATTCACGCAACGGTCCGCCATTTCTAAAAACAATGATATTGCCTTTGAGAATATTGACCTTTAAGTGCCACCTGTCACAGTATTCAACCAATTTGTTGATAAGAAGTTACAGTTCAGTGACTGTCTCGGAAAAAATTACGAGGTCATCGGCGAAGAGTAAGACGAATAGTTTAATAATTTCCAAATCGATACTATCAATATAAAGACTTACAAGTTTACGTATTTGTATTGTTTGTATTTTGCGATTTCAAATGTTTATTGTAGCATATTATGATGTTACACTTCACACATCCTCTGATTTTGTCAACCGTTGATTTTCATTTTGTGCCGTCTTCCAGGAAAAAGGGACGAAAAGACGGAAGTTGAGAGGAAACAGAAATAGAGAATGTTGGGTGCAAAGCGAATGACAGCCAGTGCATCAACAGAAAAAATATCAACATGACTCTACCCACACAAGCTGCAAGTACAGCAGACCCTTTTCATCCCCACCCCCACACCCCCTACCACCCACAACGCACCCTGTAATTCTTCTGTTTGGCGATTCCATTTACTGTTAGGTTTTGTTTTTTACAGGATGTCCTTCCATAGGAAAAACCTCTTTTAATTTGGTTTGTCTTCTTTCTGAGAAGGGCCCTACTCTAACAACGAATTTAATCCCAAGAATAGCTAATATTTGGTAGCAAATTCCTTCCTTTAAGAGGAAAACTTTTCAGAGGTGGCCAGATGTTCAAGAAAGTAAATAAGTTACAGAAGTAGTTTCCTTTGTAAAATGACGGCCTTTTAATAAAAACGAATCAAGTCCCCTTACATGTCCCCACATTTTTGCTATTTATTGATACAGACAAATCTTATCTGATTAGGATCTAGTCAGCTAGCTTTCTACTTAAATCTATATCGGACTCTTATCGGCCCGACAGGAGTCTTGTCAGTCCGATATAGATTTTAGTAGAATGTTCAGGGCTTTATCGGACCGTTATCAGACTGTCTGACCGATAATGGTCAGATATAGATTTAAGTAGAATGCTGCCTGGGTAATATTTCTTATACCAAATTAGATACTCAGATATTTACTTCGTAGTCAGGATCCTCTGCTGAATCGTAGTTTTCCAGGTCAAACGTGGCCAGATCGTCGTCGTCAGATTCTTCTGAACCTAGGTCCGTTAGTATCTCATCATGTTTTCGTTTTTTCTCCGCCTCCTCACGATTCGGACTGGCCGATTCTGAAACAAGTATCTTGAGAAAATAACTTAGCCGCGTCAAGAGAAAAAAAACGCCTTGGGACATGCGCAGAATGTGCTGATTCACATCATCTTACGCATGTGCAAGGTCTCATCAGAGCTTTTGCTCTCCATTGATACAGTCAATAATATCCAATGATTCTGGCAGCGGACAGCAAAGGCCCAGATCAGACTGCGCGGACGCACGGCCTTCGCTGTCAGTTCATGCCCTGAAGGCACATTTTCGCTTGGCGCGGCTAAACTATCATATATCAAGTGGAATGGGGACTTCATTTGTTTGAGTCCTTGTTTAACAACACGTTAAATATAAGCCGAAGTCGCCGGCCTCGGTGGCTCAGTTGGATGCGCGTCTGATCAGGTGGTTGCGGATTCGAACCTCGCCGGGTCGGCAACATCCTTCTGTGGAGATTTGATCATGAAATGTTTTCTACGGTCATCATCTCTCCCTTCAGCTGGCTCAAGAAGGGCAATTGTTTGTTTCTGGCGAAAGAATGTGCACAATGTGTTGGTTAACGCTTACAGGACTAAACCTGCCCAGTAAAAGTGTGGTTAGGTAAACTGACCACGTTTGACATTACACTATTGGTTTGACTTGGTCATAAAACCTCAACACAAACAAACAAAAAAGCCCAAGTCATGCAAAAATGTACAACACTTTTTTCATTTGGAATTTTATGGCCCAGAAACATTGTTAAGGTCCGTAAAAGAAAGGGGCCGTACGTAATACATGCGAAATGCAAGGCAAGTATTATTCAACATGTCTGTATATTCCACTTGCGGTAGTGTTTCAAAATAATTCTTGCAGGATTACAAATTATACTGAAGAGGTTTTAAAAACTATTTGCAATGAAAAATATAATAAAAAAATGTTATTTGCTAAGACTTTTGCTTGGTGCATCAAGAGTTCACTCACCAATATCTTCTACAATAATGGGCTGAACCTGCCTTTCCTTACAACCAAATAGAACGAAGGCCGACTGCTTTATTCGAGTGATGAATGACACTGGCCTTTTTTTCCTCGGTGAGACCTGAAATATAAATACAATAAAACCTCAATGACTCGAACATCGATAACAGTAGTATAGGCTGGCACTGGTATGTTGGGTGTACTCATTAGAATCGCCTCGATGAGGCGATTCTGATGAGTACACACAACATACATTTTGATGATAAATTTGATAACTTTTTGATGATAAAATAGGAGAAAAACTCTAAAATATCTCTGAATATACGTTGTCTAGAGCTGTCGGAACAATTTCCTAGGGACACAAAACGAGTTCGAACTAGCCCGGTAAACGAGTTATCAGTAGATCGAAGACATTCATATATTATTCCCATTTGTCTCCTGATCTGGCGCTATGATTAACTCTCAGTAGCTCGAATTGCCCATATCTCGAACAAATTTCCATGGTCCCAAAGATATTCGAACCATTGAGGTTCGACTGTATTTAGCTTGGTTACAGCAAGACACACAGAACAGCTCTGTTACAACGTTAAAAATGCAGGAATGTAGAAATTTCTTCACTTTACGATGATTAGTAGGGTAGTTACGGTTAAGCTCGACTGTATGAAATAATTACCACTGCATTCGGACATCAGTCATCTCAATATATGTTCATCAAACGGGCCGCGTCAAGCGAAAAAGTGCCTTTGATTAAGATCCTATACATACGCGAAGTGTCATTCGGGGCTTTGCTCTCCATTAATCATTATGATATTGAAAATTTCACCACCAAAATCTGAAAGTTTTCAGATAACTCTGATATTTTTTACATTTCTGCTCAAAACATTGATTGTGGGTACTCGTTAGAACCGCGCTGATGCGGTTCTAACGAGTACCCACAATCTATGTTTTTGAGCAGAAATAAGAAAAATAATGTATACCCCTGAAAACCCCAGTTTTAAAAGTGGGGTTTTAAGGGGTCAAAATTATAAAGGTACGTTTTCGTGATGACATTCTGTAGTATCCAATAATTATGTTAGCGAACAGTGAAGACCCTGATCAGACTGCGCGGATGTGCAGGCCGACTTGGGCCTTCGCTATCCGCATATGTCCTAAAACACGTTTCCACATGGCGCAGGTCAACGGCAGAAATGTAGAAATTTCTATATTTTGTGTTGATAAGTACATTTTGTGTTGATAAATAGTGAAGTTACGTTTATGATCGACTATACGAAATAAATAACACTGTGTTCGGACATCAGTCTTCTCACTATCTGTCCATCAAATAGTCTCCAAGCTTTTAAGCAAAATCTTTAGACAGTCACATTGACGGATATATGATATATGTTCAGTCTAGGTGTCACACGGAAACAATATCCCAAGAATGATATTTATCCATTGAACAGTCTTCAAGAAATAAGGCAAAAGCGTTGGACCGTGTTCTATTGTCAACATGACCTTAAATTCAGAACACTAATGTCAATGGCATATGGCTGTCCGATCTGTGGCGTACTATGTTTAGGTGTTGTTTGAATAACAGAAATGCCTTAGAGCACTTTACAAAGGTGTCCTAGATTTTGACTTCAAGCACCACCCCATCCCTGCTAAGGGACATAAGCTGGTGGGTTAGTATTGAATGTAATAAAACATGTAGCAACCTGGCAAAGTATTAACTCAATCCATCAACAGGCCTTGATATTATAACATCTTAAAAAAACTGACGCAGATGTCCACTAACGCTACGAAATGACAAGTGATGGATGGATGGATGGATATTTTGTTTATAGACGCTCAACCCTAAAAGGGCATATAGCGTCTAATAAGATGATTATATGATGATTTTATTTAATGAGAAATTAAAAATATCTAGGATTGATGAGTTCATTTTAAGAAACATAAAGTATCAATGATTTTATGTTATTAAAATACAGATCATATTTTATTAAAAAGTCCGATCTCTTTCAGAAAATCGAGTATTTTTTGAGTTGGCATATTAAAAAGTTCCTTTATATTTTTTACATTAAAATACTTTGTGCGAATATAATTAAATTCAGCACAAGTGACAAGAAAATGTTTGACCGTAAAAGGTTCGTTACAAGGAATGCAGAATGGAGCTTGTTCATTGTTTAAAATATAAGAATGAGTAATTCTAGTGTGTCCAAGTCTACATCTCGTGATTTTTGTTTGTTCTTTTCTGCTGAGATTAGAGAATGTGCATTTGCTGTTAAAATTTGGTTTGATTTCATTTAATTTATTATAAGTTTGTGTTTCCCAAACAGACTGACATTTGTTGTTGATGTATTGACAGACGTTTGATTTAAAGTCGGAGTGAGGAATTTTGAAATTGGTTATTACTAAGGATAATGCAGATTTGGCTTCTGAATCTGCTAATTCATTTCCACGAATATTAACGTGGCTGGGAAGCCAACAAAATACAATTTCTTTTGAAGCGGAAAGATAATAATATTTTTTAAGAATTTGCTGAATTAACGGGTTTCTATGGTGTAAATCTTTAAGAGATTTTAATACAGAAAGAGAATCTGAATAAATGATAAACTGTTTTTCAGACTGATCTCTGATATGGTAAAGTGCAATATCAATTGCCTTGGCTTCGGCGGTAAAAATGGAGCTATTATCAGGTAATCTGATACTGTCAGTAAAATTTGGACTAATAACAGAACAAGCAACTTTCTCATCTTGTTTCGAACCATCTGTATAAATTGACAGGTAATGTTTATAATTTGATTTGATTTCTAAAAATTCATTTTTAAAAATATGCGACTCGACTTCTGTTTTTTTATTTTTATGAAGGTCTAAAATAATCTTTGGAGGGTTTAACGTCCATGGCTCTTTTGATGGAAAAGAAAAATGCTGAACATTTTTAATATTGATATTGGCCTCTTCAAGTAACGGTTGTATTCTCAGGCCAAGGGGTTTAATAGCCGTTGGTTTATTGTTGTAAAATCTTTCATATTTAGGATTAAAAACACAATCATAGGCTGAATTACGTGGATTGGCGGCTAATTTAGTAACATATTGAAGAGACAATTTCTCTCTTCTTATATACAATGATGGTTCATTTGATTCAGCGTATAAACTTTCGACGGGGGAAGTACGAAAAGCCCCTAGAGCCAGACGTAAACCTTGGTGATGAATAGTATCCAAAGATTTCAAATAAGATTTTCTTGCGGATCCATAAACTATGGATCCATAATCCAATTTAGATCTAATTAAAGATCTATAAAGATTTAAAAGAACAGTACGATCTCCTCCCCAGTCGGAACTGGAGAGAACTTTAAGAATATCAAGAGCTTTTAAACATTTAGCTTTTAAAGCTTTGATGTGTGGTATAAAAGATAATTTGTTATCGAACAAAAGACCCAGAAATTTTACTTCACTGACGACTGGAATGGGACTACCGTATATGGTGAGATGAGGATCTAAATGTAGCTGACGTATCTGACAAAAATGAACGCATTGAGTTTTTGTTTTTGAAAATTTGAAACCATTTTCTGTTGCCCAATCTTCTATATTGTTTAAACATCGTTGTAGTTTGAATTCAATGGTTTCCATATTTTTCGATCTAATAAATATTCCAAAATCGTCAACAAAAAGTGAACAATCAAGGTCTTTCACACATTTAACAATATCGTTAATTTTAATGCCAAACAAGGTAGGTGATAAAATGCTTCCCTGTGGTACACCTTGTTCTTGTTTAAATATGTCCGATAACGTATTACCTATTCGAACATTAAATGTTCGATCTGATAAAAAATTTTGAATAAAAAGTGGTAATCGGCCTTTAAGGCCTAATTTATGTAAATCTTTCATGATGCCATGTTTCCATGTAGTATCGTAAGCTTTTTCAAGATCAAAAAATACAGCTACGACATGTTCTTTTTTAATAAAGGCATCACGAATAAAGGATTCCAAACGGATCAAATGATCGTTTGTACAGTTATTTTTTCTGAATCCAGCTTGATATTTTGTTATTAGCTGGTTTGATTCCAAGAACCAAACCAGTCTATCATTAATCATTCTCTCCATTGTTTTACATAAACAACTTGTCAAAGCAATAGGTCTGTAGTTAGTAGCTTCAGTATGATCTTTATTTGGTTTTGGTATAGGTATAATCGGTGCTTTACTCCAGTCTTTTGGAAATTTTCCAGTGATCCAAATATCATTTAAAATATTTAATAAAGTTTTTAAAGCGTTATCGGGTAAATGTTTAAGAATTTGATAATGAATGTCATCAGGACCAGCAGCTGTATCGTGAGATTTATGAAGAGCATCTAATAATTCTGAAGCTGTGAATGGTACATTATATTTTTCATGATTTAGTGACGTAAAATTTAGATGCTCTTTCTCTCGTTCCTGTTTTATGTTTTGAAAGGTTTCGGAATAGTTTGCACTAGAAGAGTTTTTCTGAAAATTCTCTCCTAGTGCATTGGAAATATCTTTAGTCGTTGAGCATATATTTCCATTTGATTTAATATGGACATGTTTGTTATTTTTATTTTTGCCAGTAATTTTTCGAATCATGTCCCATATTTTCTTTGCTGGAGTTCTAGAATTAAGTTTGGAGACGTATTGCTGCCAAGATGTTCTTTTAGCCGTTTTTATTGTCTTGCGAGCTTTAGCTCGCATTTGTTTGGCATGGATTAGATTTTCTTTTGTTGGCTGCCTATTGAACTTTCGTAAGGCAGATTTTCTTTTATTTATTGAATTTTTAACATCTTTATTAAACCAAGGTCTATTTCTTTTTGAACGTGTCGAGGACTTTGGAATACATTTTTCGGCTACATGAATTAATGTATCAGTAAAAGCTTGTATATCATCTGCTGTTTTAAACATTTCAGGATTTAATTTTTCATTACATAGCTCTATAAAATTCTCCCAGTTTGCTTTATTCAAATTCCATCGGGAATGATGGTCTTCATTTGTCGATTCAATTTCTTCAATTTTAATTGGAAAATGATCGCTCCCATGAAGGTCATCTAAAACTGACCAATCAAAATCTAAGTAAATATTTGGAGAGCATATAGACAAATCTAAAGCAAAATAATTTCTTGTAGGAGAATGAAGATAAGTTGGTTGTTTATCGTTAAATAAACATAGATCATTTTCTGCAATAAAATTTTCTATTATTTCTCCTTTGTCATTTGTATCCAGACAACCCCATAGTTTGCTGTGACTATTAAAGTCACCTAATAATAAATAAGGACGAGGTAACTGGTTTATAAGATTTTCTAAATCGTGTTTAGAAAATTTACAGTGTGGAGGAAGATATAGAGAACAAATTGTTATGGATTTAGACAGAGTGACATTTACAGCAACAGCTTGTAAATTACTATTTATATCTATCTGTCTATGAGGAACATTTGATTTTACAAGGATAGATGAGCCTCCTGAGGCTTCCTGATTTTCAGTTGCGATATGATTATATAAACTATAATTTTTAAAATTAATATTATCTGTATTCTTTAAAAAGGTTTCCTGGAGACAAAAGACAGTCGGAGAAAGTAGTGTTGTTAAAATTAAAATTTCGTTATAATTTGCTTTTAGTCCTCGACAGTTCCACTGAATAATTGATTTTTTATCCATGATGAATGGAGAGATGATTTGAAAATAAGGAACTTAATCCTTTTGTTTTCTCTGAGACTGCAAGAACATGGAGGAGTCAGTCTCTAACTCCATGTTCTCAAGGGAATCGAACCGATTGACCAACTTGATCGGATCGGCCGACGCCCCTTTACTATATGGATTTGGTGCTTTATCTTTATCTTTTTCTTTTCCATTTTTTTCTTTCTGGTCAGCTGTCCTGGACCTGGATCTCTGTTGTGATCCACTTTTTTTAGTCGGCTGTGTTTGTGAACTGTTTTGAGATTTTGTTGGTGGTCTAGACTGATGAGTAGATGTGGGTTTAGGTTTAGGTTTTACAGTAGGAGTAATAACTTTTGAATTTGCTTTGATGACAGAATCTTTTTCGTTAAACTGGGTAGAACTTTCTTTGGTTTCAGGTTTAGTGTTTAGGGATTGAACAACTTTTGCAAAGGTGATTTCAGGTTGATTTTCTTGAATCTTTTTGGCTTCCAAATAAGTGATTTTTTGTGTAACTTTAATTTTCATGATTTCTTTCTCTTTTTTCCAAATTTCACACTGATTTGATTTTGATTGATGGTTTTTGTGACAGTTCACACACTTGGCTTCATTTTTACAAGCATTTGTAGGGTGATCAAATTCACCCATACCACATTTTTCACATACTGATCCAGGTGCTTCCGGACAGCCGTTTTCATGATGTCCAAACCTCTGACAGTTGAAACACCGCAGAGGATTTGGAATGTAGACTTCAACCGGTATAATTCGGTAAAAGATTTTTAGTGATTTCGGTAAAGTTGTGGTGTTGAAAGTTAGTAAAAGTGTATTTGTTTCTATAAAGTTTCCATCTTTTTTAATTTTAAAACGTTTGCAAGCTGTTACTCCTTGTGTGTTAAGATATTCTGTGATATTTTCTTCAGTTTCATGTTTTAGCATTCTGTCACGGATAATACCTTTGCAACTGTTTAGAGTTTTATGTTCCGTGACAGAGACATTAATGTTAAAGAATTTTGTAATTTTCAAGAGATTATCAGTTTGAGATTTTCTGTTAGTTTCGACCAAAAGAGTTCCATTTTTTAATTTTTTTACATTTTTTGGAGTGCCTATAATTGATTCTATTTGCTTTTCTATAATGAAAGGTGACAGTGAAGTAATAGGTTTGTCCTCTTTACTCGAAATCACTAAAAATTTAGCGAAGTTCTCATTAGCTTTGAATGTAAATGTAGTCGGTTGCGTGTCGTCCTCCGAAGAGTCGAACGCCAGAAATCGTTTTCGAGATGCCATGGTGATGAAATTTTTGATTCGATAGCTATGCGCCCCACCCTCCATGGAGCCCTACAAGGGGACGTTTAACAGAAATGGATCTCCTATTTCTAACGTCAAGGCTACATTGCTATTATACTCGGTGTCAAGATCAGAGTCTTCAGCTCGGCCTCATGCTTAGATGATTTCCCACCTATTCATCTAAATTTCCATAGAAAAATTTATGAACAGTTGAGTTCATCCCCCTATCCACAGCCTCCACTCACAGAGGTTTCCGCCAAAGCCCCAATACAAGCCCACCAATTGATCCTTCAGCCGCCGCCCATTGAAACTCACTTAAAGTTAGAGGAACGTGAGAAAAATAAGCCCGGTTTGGTACCATAAAGATACGTATGAAAGAGAGAAAGAAGCTAAGAACAAGTTGTGCGCTTCTAGAGCTTGGTACGACTGAGCCGATTGATCCAGGCCGGATCTAACCCAGACCGCTCTTCTATCTGAAATAAGGGCCAAAATGATGTGTTGAAAAGCTGGAGATCCCTGGGCTTTCCTCAATCATCAGGTTCCCCTCTCCCAGCATACGAGACGCCACCCACGGCAAACAGGTGGTTCCTGTTTTAATAGGGGATTACACCCTATCCACTACAGAAGGAAAGTGATCTGTAGATTTTATTCCCTACAGACAAGGGAGGCCGAAAACGTCTGGGAAATTGAAAGGTTATTTTTAATATAAATTAGGAGATCCATATTTAAAATAAACAGTTTATTAAAGAAAATGGATTCATTTTTAAGGGAGTCAAATAAACAAGCCGTGTTAGATGATATGTAGTTTTCAAATGATATGTAGCTTTCATACCTTGAAAAACGTTTAGTTTTTTATCTAACAATATTAAATGCATCTTATTTTTTTAATGTGGAGAATGCTAGAGTTCGGAAAAATGACACAAACACAATACAAACACATATGTTAAATACAGATGAGGTTATAATCTTCGTCCCATGTGCGACCCACGGGCACAGGATGATACACAAACAAATGAAGCATGTTAGTAACATGAGATAGGAAAGGTTTAAAAGGATAGATCTCGCGAAATTTGTTTTTTTCAAATTTAAGATGCATTTCAATAAATGTAATTTTATAGTTAGGAATTATACCGGTTGAACGGACGGTTGCTCTGTTATGTTAGGGGTTTTACCCAACTGCCACAGAAGCGGAAGGCAGCCACCTATTTCGAGGGCCCGGGTGGTCACGGGCGGCCTCTTTTAGCCGGCTCGTACGTCACGCAGAGGGTACGTCTGGCCTATTCTAAGCCCGGGACCAGCACGGGACAAATGACAAGTGAACGTACATACATACGCCAGTTGCGAACAAACAGACAAACGGAAAAGCAAAAACTATATACCCCTCGACATACGGGTATGTGATACACAAGGGCCAATGAATAATTACTGACTTGAAAAAAGCCAAGTTGTAAAATCTGAACGAAGATAGTTTCCGACCTTTCTCCTGGCTTCAATCTCGGCTTCTTTCTCCGGTGACAAATCTGGTTGTCTGTCTAATTTCTTTCTCTTCTGAGATACAGCATGTAAATAACGTCGTGTTTTCTTCAAAGTAGATACCTAGAAAGTAAATGATGTGTAGTTTGAGAAAATGACCCTTATGCGATATGCAAACAGAGAAGGCCCAAATCAGCCTGCATAAACACACAGTCTGATCTGGACATTCTATGAGTGTCAATATGTTCTAAAGTCTCCAAAGATTTTTTTTGTTTCTTAGAGTTCTTGTTTCACAACATGTCTACCCCTGCGGGTCATTTTTTTATTGTGTTGAGGTTTTACGGCCCAGTCAACCCAGTAGGGTCATGTCGAGCGCGGTCAATTTACCTCACCACACTTTTTCCTGGGCAGGCTTAGTTTTTCAAATGGTTTACAAGTGCTTGTGTACATTCTTTCGCCAGAAACTGACAACTACCCTTCTTGGCTCAGCAGAAGAGAGATTGCCCGTAGAAAATATTTCATCATCAATCTCTACGAAAGAATGTTGCTGAACCCGGTGGGGATCAAACCCGCAACCTCCTGATCGCCAGTCGGACGCGCATCCAACTGAGCAACCGAGGCCGGACGGGTCATTTTGTGTCGTGTCCAGGAGGGAGAAAAAAGGGACAGGAGGCGAGGTGGGGAAATAGAGAAGGAAAGGGGAGAACGAATGGCAGTCCAGAAACAGGAAATACTAACATACCCGCTCGCTCCACCCGATGCAAGTACAACAGAGCACTGCCATCAGGAAAACATACCTATATAATTTTGACCCCCTTAAACCCTACTTATATAGTAAAACTGGGGTTTACAGGGGTATACATTTTTTTTTTCATTTCTGTTCAAAACCATAGATTATGGGTACTTGTTAGAACCGCCTCGGCGAGGCGGTTCTAACTAGTACCCACAATCTATGTTTTGAGCAGAAATATGAAAAATATCAGAATTTTTATCTGAAAACTTTCAGATTTTGGTGGTGAAATTTTCGATATATTTGAATAGGTATGTTTTCGATATGCTACCATCCCACTACCCAAGGATTCCGTAAGCAGTTAGAGAAGGATCTCACCAGGTTGTTCTCATATGCACACTGATATGGGCCTTTCCTGTCCATATACAACATGAGGACCATTTTCCACGTTTTGCATTATTAATCTGTTTATGCCCAGCGTCCTATAGAAGAAATAGGCAAACAGTGTAGACCCAGATAATAATAATAATAATAATAATGATAATAATAATAATCGACCTTATTTATAGAGGGTAACACATTTAGTAATCTAGTACTTCCATGTGGCCCTCTTTTTTCCTGGGTAGAAACCAGTACTAAGCAATGTGGATAAAGTCTCTTGCTCAAGGAAACAACACTTGCTGTTAGTGGGGATCGAACCCGGTACCTCTCGATCTCGAGTCCGACGCTTTACCACTGCACCACAGCGCTCCACTGCTCCCTGTTCAGACGCCGCAGAACGTGGCGTCTGAACAGGGTCTACACTGTTTGCATTTAGGACAGGAATCGCTATAAAAGATGGTTAAGATAAAAACTAATCAGACACCCCTTATATTGGAAATGTACCGGTCCGAAAATAGAAGGTAGAAGAGTCCATTTGGCATAAATGGGCCAACTTTTAACATGCTGGGTAAAATTTTCAGCAGGCATGTAGAAATGTTTCTTTTATTTACCCAGAAAACAGGTTTTGACATTCCGTGCAAATTGTGTTCTAAGGAGGCAGTAAAAAACAAATAAAATACCGTAATCAACCTAATTACCGCACATGCTCCTATAAGCGCACAGTCAAGCAATTTAGTAGTCTTGAGACTACAGATACTGTACTTTTATCTACTTCTTTATGAAAGTATATGTTGTCGGTACTCGTTGGAATTGCCTCGACTTGTCGAGGCAATTCAAACGAGTACCACAACATATGCTTTTATAAAGAAAATCAGAAAATAATATCGCATAAGCATCATTAAATACACTCCTCATGAAGTCTTCTGTTGGTCTTTCTTCCAACTGTGCCCTTATTAGGTTAATATTTTACTGCAAGTTTTTTTCAGTAATCTTGAAAAATCTAAGAGCACAGTGCGGTAGTTAGGTCGGACACGGTAAGTTATCTCCATTGAAAGTAAACCAATTAAAAGAATTTTCAATCATGTCTACTTACCGAGAATTCCATGGGATATATCAGGCCTAGCCTAAACAGTCTGTCCGTAAGACCGACATGAACTTCCTAAAAGAAAGGACAAATGTTTATTATTACTGTGGCAAGATAAGAAAACTTGAAAATGTATGTTTACATAACACACAGACAGAGGCACGCACGCGCGCACGCGCGCACTTACTTGGTTGTATAATGTTATATTTTCATTACCTGTTTTTAAGCCAAGTAATGTACACGTTGTTTTTCGAAAATGCCAAAAAAACCTTTATCATTCCCTTGGCAGATTCAGCAGACAAACTGATGTTATTTTTCTTTCTTTTTTTCCGAAAACAGGGTTTGACATTTCATGCAAATTGTCTTCTTGCGTGACATGTCAAACCCTATTATCTGGGAAAATAACAAAAAGGTTTTAAGATGTCGTGTGCTGATTTTTTTTCTAGCATGCTAAGCTTTAAACGGCAATATGGCAAAGATGTGAATAACTGTTCATTGAATGTACGTCTCACTGACAGGGAAAAGAACAAAACGTGAATGCAGAATGCATGTATATATGGAAAAGTTTTTACGTGCCGCACAGTTAACCTTTAACCATGCGTCCAGCAGACGACAAACTGTCGCTGCAGTCCGTCAAGGTGGGACTTGTGGAAACATTCATCCAGCAAGTTAAAGAAACATCGACAGGTAGTCAAATAAGAGTTGTTCAAAGTTCTAGTCAAGCAGGGCAAGGAGTTATTCCATTTATGCCTATCGTCCGATAAAAAAAATAGGAAACCATGTAGATCCTGATCAGACGCCGCAAAACGCGGCGTCTGATCAGGGTCTACACGGTTTGCATTTTAAATAGGAATTTCCATAACAGGAACTATTTGTAATAATAGAAACTACCCAGACACCCCTTCAATTGGAAATGAACCATTCCAAAGATTTTAGGAACAACAGTCAACTCGCGTATATAGGTGAGTTCAGGTTTAACGACGTATCAACCCATGAGGGTCATTTGCATCAAAACGGTATATCAAAACGGCTATAATAATGAGTCAGGTATATTTAGGGTAAATGTGGAATTTTGTACCTTTATGTGTTTCGAGTGCACAAGTGGCTCTTCCTTGATTTTAGTTTCAGCTGTATCACAGGCACCACTGTCTTCCGATGCGTAGGCATGTTCTTTCTCAATCCTCTTTAAAGACGCACGTGTCGACCTGCGCTTGCGCGGACTTCTCAAAGGAGGGTTCATTTTACGAAGCATTCTATCCGCCTTCTCTACTGACCAGTCGAACATTTTGAGGGCGATTTGACCAGGATAGGTTCTGACCAGTTTCCTGACCGTTTTGTGGAACATGAACGTTGCTGTATCTTGACTAGACTTCACCATCTACAAATTTAAACGAAAGTTACTGTACTAACTCTAACCATAATTACCATATTTACTCTAAATATTGGAGCACTTGAGGTCCATACCATACTTGTACGAAAACGTATACAAGTACATTTTGGGTCGATTGTTTACAATCTACCCATAGTATACATACACCAAAATTTCCTTTAGATTGTTGTCCACGTGATTATCATTCACCAATGAAATTTAACCACGCGTTTGTACAAAATCTAGGTAACGTTTATTTATAGCCACGCTATTGTCGCTGTGACGTCAGAGAGTAATCTGTAAAGCCTGGACTGGGACATTGGCAAACAGGACAGACCCTGATCAGACGCCGCATTCTGACTAGTCTGCACTGTTTTCCTAAATTAGAGGAGGTTAAGGTTAAACAAAACAGTCTGAAGTCCCCGTTCAGCACAATTTTCCCAGCCTAACTGAGAAACAATCGATCCATCAGTGTTATTAATGCTTTGATTAATACATGCTGCTAAAGTGTCTAAATACTGCTGAATGAGTGGCAAACAGTACAGACCCTGACCAGACGCCGTATTCTGTGGCGTCTCACCAAGGTCTATACTCTTTGTTCGGACATGTCTGTCCCAAAACTTAGGTTTAATAAATAAGGTACTATGAAATCAACATTGGTCGGAACGTGAGAACATGGACGATAATGTGTACCAACCACGCAGTTTGATCAGGGCATTGTCTCTATTACGCTCGTACAATATATCCTATAGTATATAATGTTTTTGTAAGAGGAAATCGATGGCCGTGATCGGACTGCGCGAATCAAACTGATCTGTGTCTATGGTATGATGCAATATCAGCGCTTTTCGCATTTTGCATCACAATTTTGACTGGAACAAAATTAGTTTAATCAAATAAATAAATAAATAAATAAATAAATAAATAAATAAATAAATAGACTAATTAATTAATTAATTAACCAGATCAGGCTGTGTTTGTGGGGGCTAGTCTGGATATGTACTCTTTGCCAAAGCCCACTCTATAGAACATTAGACATTAGTGTGTTAAAAAAATGTTTTGTTGAATTTGTTTTAAAAAAAATGTTTTATTGATTTTTTTTTAAAAAAAAATAATCTATTGAATCATAAAATCAAAAACTATGGCAAAGAACTTCATTGCAGTGCCGGCGCCTTTGGCAGTGCCCGTTTCTGATGGTGGGGCGTGGGGGTGGGGGCATTCGTGAGCTATATCTACTGCCTAGTCCTAGTCTTCTCTGATGTTTAAGTGGCTTTTCTTTATTTTGATATTTACCACTTACCGTCAGAGCAACTTAGCTATCGAAAATGCAGAATTTCCCCAGCCCGTCTTGGCTGGGCACTTTCAAAGAAAATTCTGACTATCATTTAGCAGATAGCAACATAACATTTTAGAACTCAAAGCTGCTAAAGGGGTGTTGCATTTTAAACCTAGTTCTGCTGAACCCAGATGTCCTGCCTTTGCACGAAGAAGCCTACTGATCTGCATCTACACTGTTTGCCATTAAGCAAATGATTTTATCAACAATCTGGATCAAGTAATCTGATTGGCTGAAAATTAGAAATGGGTGTGGCATCTTAATTTATTAAGCAGGAAAGGTTTAATGATTCCTTATGAACAGACTCAAAACGAATCTGCTATTTTCTGATTTTGATTTCTCTAAATTTTCAAAGAAACACTACTTGGTGGGCAGGAAAGCAAACACTTTCACAGAAGTTGTTTCCCTAGTAAAATAGTGGCATATCTACTTAGTACCCGGTCCGTTTAGGAGCCGTAATTGTTACATTGTAAAAGGGAGATAGCTTTTGTGACTTCCTGTTTAGTGTCCTGCACACAAAGTCCCTTCAGAAAAAGAGTCTCCTCTAAAAGGAAAGAATTTGCCCCCATAGGATTGTACTCGTAACACGAAAGAGTTCGCTCCCAAAAGTAACATTTTGTTCCTCTTAGTGTAGACTTTTTTCAGAAAAGGTAAGCAATCTAAAAAGGGGTCTAGTATAAAAGGGATTTATTTGGTCCCATATGGGTCTAATCTCAAAGGAAATAATTTGCTGTCCTGCTTCTTTTAAAATAGACCCCTTTTCAGAAAACGGGAGCAAATTCTTTCATTTTAATGTAGACCCATTTTCTTTTTAAAAAAGAGAAATAAATCAGTAATCCGTTACCCTTAACTAACAAACTCACCTCTTCCGTTGGTGTAGTGATTGATGGGTACCTCCTCTTAAGTTTCACCACCCCTTCACTAGCACTTCTGTCGATCTTTATAGCTGAAAAAAGCAGATAAACATGTCAGTAATGTCAACCAATATGATTTGTTTTCAAACTTTACGATGTCTGATTTTATAATCCTAAACAACAATTGTTATTTAGGATTATACAAGAATTCCGCGGAAGGCGTCATCGCACCTGCTGGGGCAAAAGTCACAGGAGCCACAATCAAAACGTGGTTATTAAATAAGTTTATTTCATTCTTAGCAGTGCTTAGTCTGAAAACTGGGTTGAAAAAAATGTAGACAAAGTGCCTAGCGGGGCACATATATTCCAGGCCAGTCCCATTCCCTCTAATGGCTATATCTTCAGCACTGACTTTTCGTATCATACAGCCCAATAATAATGGAACATTGACGTAAAATGTGTAAGTCACTGGAGCATGAAATATAGGTCAGGGTCACGGGTAAAGGTACCTGCTAATTCAGTACATCAAGGAGAAGCACAATGCAAGGTATGTTGGTTGTAGGCCTTATAGTTGAGGAGTTATCAAACATCAACGTAAAATGTGTCAAATATAGGTCAAGGTCACCGGGTCAAGGTACCTGCCAAGCCAGTGCAATAAGGTGAAGCACTATGCAAGGTTTAGTGGTTGTAGGTCTTATATTTGAGGAGATACCGAACATCAACATACAATGTGTCAAAAGTCACTGGAGTGCACAATATAGGTCAAGGTCACCAGGTCAAGGTACCTGCAGAGTCAGTACATCGAGAAGAAGTGCTATATAAGGTTTGGTGGTTGAAGGCCTTACAGTTGAGGACATATGGGTGACGTAAAAGGTGTAAAAGTCAATGGAGCGTGAAATATAGGTCAAGGTCACCAGTCAAGGTACCTGCGGAGTCCGTACATTGAGGAGAAGCACTATGCAAGGTTTGATGGTTGTAGGCCTTATAGTTGAGGAGATATTGAACGCTGACGTAAAATGTGTAAAAGGCACTGGAGCGCAAAATATAGGTCAAGGTCACCGGGTCAAGATACCTGCCGAGTCAGTACATCTAGGAGGAGCACTATGCAAGGTTTTGGTGGCTAGAGGTCTTAAACTTGAGGAGATCTGGAACGTTGACGTAAATTATGTCAAAGTCACTGCAGCCAAAATATAGGGTCAAGGTTACCAGGTCAAGGTATCTGCCAAGTCAGTACATTGAGAAGAAGCACTTTGCAAGGTTTGATGGTTGTAGGCCTTATAGTTGAGGAGATATCGAACGTCGACGCAAAATATGTCAAAGTCACTGGAGCGCAAAATATAGGTCAAGGTGATCGAGACAAGGTACCTGCCAAGTCAGTACATCTAGGAGAAGCACTATGCAAGGTTTGGTAGTTGTACGCCTTATAGTTGAGAAGATCTGGAACGTCAACGTAAATTGTGTCAAAGTCAATGGAGCGCAAAATATAGGTCAAGGTCACTGGGTCAACATACCTGCCAAGTCAGGAGGTCAGGGAGATGTGTCATGCAAGGAATGATGGTTGTTGTAGAATTGTAGTTGATTAGAATACTAACTTTGACGTAAATGTCGAACTTCGACATAACAGAACTGTTAACAGACAGACGGACGGATGAACGGACAGACGAATGGAAAAGTGGGCTTCTATGTCGCAAAGTCATGAGGTCAGGGAGATGTTTCATACGAGGTTTGATGGTTGTTTAGTCTTGCAGTTGATTAGAATACTAACTTTGACATAAATGTCGAACTTCGACATAACAGAACTGTTAACAGACGGACAGACGGACGGACGAACAGACAGACGAATGGAAAAGTGGGCATCTATGTCGTAAAGTCGGGAGGTCAGGGAGATGTTTCATGTACGGTTTGATGGTTGTTTAGTCTTGTAGTTGATTAAAATACTAACTTTGACATAAATGTCGAACTTCGACATAAATGTTGACAGACGGACGGACAAATGGACAGACATATGGAAAAGCGGACGCCTATATCGCAAAGTCAGGAGATCAGGGAGATGTTTCATGCAAGGTTTGATGGTTGTTTAGTCTTGTAGTTGATTAGAATACTAACTTAGACAAAAATGTCGAACGTCGACATAAATGTTGACAGACGGACGGACGGACGGACGGACTGACGGACGGACGGACGGAAAATCGGACGCCTATATCGCACCCTGCTACAAGCAGGTGCGATAAAAAATCAGAATCCTAAACACCAATTGTTATTTAGGATTATAAATCAGACTTCGTAAAGGAGGACTTGATACACTTGGTAGATTTTCTGCCATTGTGAACACATCACGAAAACATGCCTATATAATATTGACCCCCTTAAACCCCACTTTTATATAGTAAAACTGGGGTTTACAGGGATATGCATTATTTTTCTTATTTCTGCTCAAAAACATAGATTGTGGGTACTCGTTAGAACCGCCTCATCTATGTTTTGAGCAGAAATATGAAAAATATCAGAATATCGAAGTTTTTTATCTGAAAATTTTCAGTTTTTGGAGGTGAAATTTTCATTGTATTCGAATAGGCTTGTCTTCGTAATGAGGGAGACAACTTTCGTGACTTCCCGTTTGCTTTCCAGCACACCAAATCCTTCCTGGAAAGGGTTCTCCTCTAAAAGGAAAGAATTCGCTCCCCGCGGGAGCAAATTCTTTCCTTTTATAGTAGAACCCTTTTCAGGAGGGAGCAAAAATAATTCTGAAAGAGTAATCTTCCTTAAAAGTGTATCAGCTGTCCTTAAGCCGCGCCATAGGAAAAGGTCATCTTCGGGGGATCTGTGAACAATAAAGCTTTACATGTTACATAAGCCTGTAGACTAGCTTCAGTCTACAGTGACTAAATATGTATTCTAATAATCCTGTTTGATAATTCATTAAAATAAAACCAAAATAATTTCATGACCAGCCTTTATAGTCATATAATTTTGGATTTATTTTAGTTGATTATCAAACAAGATTATAAGTATATATTTTAGTCACTGGAGACTGGAGCCAGTCTTACAAGCCAATAAAGTTGTAAACTCTGACAAAATTATTTACTATACGTTGACATCTTTTCTTACAATATACAATGATTCTGTAAACGGAGTGTGAAGTCACTGATCAGGCTGCGCAGATACAGTCTGTTCTGGGCTGCACTGTCCACATATGCCCCAAAGGCACATTGGCACAGTTCCATTTATTTTTGTCCTGTCAATGGCAACTCATAATTGGGATTTTTTTTCAGTTTGGGTTCAATCCCTACGATTATTATAAGAAAATGTATTGTCGAGTATGAACTAGGACTGCGACGCAAAACAAAACATGGCGTGTGGGTCGCGGGTGGGATGGGGTGGATGGGGAGATCGGTTAGATAAGACGCACACACACAGGAGTCCGACACGGAAACCTGACCAGTGTGTCAGGTTTTGCAAAAAAAAAAAAAAATGGTTTACTGTAGCCTATGTTTGCCGGTGCCCTGGTGTTCTGGGACGTACGCACTGATTGTTTGATTGGTTCGATTGTTTCTACGCTGAGGATGCAGAAGATGGTGTGGCTAGGTTTATCTCTTTGGTATCTAAGGTCCTCGTGAAAGAATGTCCAGGCGGGTCCAGGATAATTTCTGAGGGAGTGGTGGGGGGTGGTTCCATTTAATCATATTACTGTACTTACTCTACGTATTCGGATAGACAGGCCTGAGCAAACAGTATAGACCCAAATCAGACGCCGCAGAACACAGGTAGTAAAACGGATTTGTTGAAGATAAGTATATGAAAAAAATTGTCCCAAATTTATCAAATTTATCTAAACTTTCCCATGAAAGGGAAAGGGGTTCGACTGAAACGCTGACCCCTTCTGAATCCGCCCCTGGGTATCGCCAGTACAAACTGATTCCGATTCTGACTGCTACTTATGATGGCTGAGATGTGAGCTGCAACGTGAGAAAACGTACCCTCTGATAATTAGCCTTCATTGTCCGCATGAAGTAAGTTGGCAGCCATGGCAACACAAAATTCGCCCAATCAGTATTCTGAAAAAAAATGTGCGAATGCGCAGGCTGGTTTCAATCTACGCCGGGCGCACGTCCGAAGGTACGTTTTCTGACGTTAAAGTTCATGGCCCAGTTGTTCAAAGCGTCGTTAGCTTAACGAGCTCGTTATGGGTCATTTCGTTAACTGTTTAGCGGATTCAATATACAATATTCTGATATTTTTTGCTGAAAAAAATGCGAAAAGCTACTCACATTTTTTTCAGCAAAAAATTTCAGCATATTTGCCTATCATTCGATGTAAATTTTAACGAATCGTTAACTAACGACGCCGTTAGCTTTGAACGACTGGGCCCATATCATTGATTTTCAGCGTGGGCGGTGATGATCGCACGAAATCGCGGACGGACGTCACAGTACAGACAGACAGAAGCACCAATAGCAAACGGCCAACTTTATCTCGCTCACAGCAAGCGATGGAGTAGAGGCGCGACAAAAACTGTACATACCAAAAGCCGAACCAATGTGAATTTTATCCACAACCACAGAGCATGTGTCTTCAACCAAACCGAGCCCTGATTTCAGGACCCAGTTACTGTCCCTCATTCTGGTGTAAGCTGATCCCATTGACTGGACCAGAGGCAGAGAAGTAAGTTCCTGAAGAAGACTCGAACTCCGTACAGAGAGTTCTGGATAGGGAGTCTCTGTGTTGGTCATTACGTCGGAAGTCATCTTCTATGGAAATTTTGAACTGCACCCTTTAAAAGTCTAAAACTGAGTGAGCAGTTATGTATCCACTTGCACGTGAAACTTGAAATTACACACTGTGTACACGGATAATCACTACGTACCAATTCCCTCGGGGTCTGTTTCTAGAAATCTGTTAAAATATAAATTTAAAACTCACATGCGAATGCAAGCCAGTCAGCAGAAAACACACACACACACACACACACACACACACACACACACACACACACACACACACACACACACACATACAGTCGACTCTCGTTATCTCGAATTCCAAGGGACTCTCTGAAATACTTCGAGATATCCGTAGTTCGACATATCAGGTTTGCAGAATTGAGGAAAAAATAATTTGATTAACCACATTTAACAAAATGATAGGTAATTGGACTTTTGAAGTTAGAGATATACTGAAAATATTGTGGAAAAGAGGAGAAATTGCTCCTTAGGAGCAATTTCTCCTCTTTTCTACAATATTTTCCATCTGTTGTTAGGTTTTCATGTATAGGCAGGGACCAGATTTTCACTTCGAGATAAGCGGTTATTCGAGATAAGCGAGGTCGAGATAACGAGAGTCAACTGTATTAAAAGAAGAAAAAAGAAAATAAAGCTTATACCCAGCTAGAATTCTGCGTAAAACTGTATCGCATATGCCATTAAGAAACAATTTTCTTGGGACGTGAATAGATACAGCAAACAAAATTCATCCTAAGATCTTGGACAGACAGGCCTGAGCAAACTATGTAGACCCAGATCAGACGCCGCGTTGTACACTGTTTGCGACTCATCCAACAGAATAGACATATAAACTAGCTGTAAAACAGGCTTATTATTGTTAGGACAAGTACGGTGTATAGTAAGGAGCCAAGGTCCCAATATTTAGGGTAAATACAGTATGGTGTTTTGGGCAGGGCCGACAAGAAGCAGTCTCTAGGCTAATTCAGCAGACGACAAAATAATAAAGGGTTGCAGGATGAAGCATTCCGAAAACATGCCTATTCAAATATATAGAAAATTTCACCTGCAAAAACTGAAAATTTTCAGATAAAAACTCTGATATTTTTATATATCTGCTCAAAAAAAGATTGTGGGTACTTGTTAGAACCGCCTCGGTGAGGCCTCGTTGAGGCGGTTCTAACGAGTACCCATAATCTATTTTAGCAGAAATAAAAAAAAAATAATGTGTACCCCTATCAACCCCAGTTTTACTATATAAAAGTGGGATTTAAGGGGGACCTACAAGTAACCATTTTGAATTACCGTAGGGTTCTTTAATCTGCACAGGGTGTGAATTTTCCTGCACGAGGAGGGGGGGGGGGTGTGGGCGGGGGCCGAGGGGGCGGCTCCAGTTAAGTCCCAATCCGAAGCTTAAGCGTTAAAAAAAAAATATATATATATATATATATATATATATATATATATATATATATATATATATATATATATATATATATATTATACATCCAATGTGTAATGTTGCATGACGATATGTCAAGAAAAAAAGTAGCATATTAGGGCAATAAAAGCCCAGATCAGCCTGTGCATGTGCGTGATCATTGTCAGCGTAGGAAAAAAAATATCTGGTACTCTAGAACGGCTGAATGAGACAGTGTGCGTGTGATTAAACATTTGAGTAGCTGTATGAGACAATGAGTGTTTGATTGAAAAAATGGCGGAAAAACCGAGGCGCGTGCAAAAGGAAAACATTTAATTTCGGGCAGTAGATATACACAAAACTTTTTATTTATTTAAAGGCTCCATATTTCGAAAAAAGGCATTTTTTTTATCCGAGAAAGGTTTAATAAATTGATATACAGTATTAATAAGATCATAAAATGTGGCATCTGACAGCCTGTAAAATTTCAGTTAGTCGCTCGTTTTTGTACAGGATCAAAAATGAAATGATTTTTATCGTATCTCTGAATTAAAGTTGGCAACAATAATTCAGAGACACGATAAAAAAGATCATTTCATTTCAAAAACGAGAGGCTAACTGAAATTTTACAGGCTGTCTGGTGCCACTTTTGATGATTGTATTAATAACATATATCAATTTATTAAACCTTTTATGGATAATAAAATGTCTAGTTTTGAGGAATATGGAACCTTTATGTTTTTATTATTGTGTTTCCTTTTTGAAGAGCACACCTACCCTCAACACTTTTTGCACATGTTTAACCAAACAACTTGGCACCGACAACGTTAAAACATTAAAAAACTTCAAACAGATCTACAGAAATGAAGTTTAATGTCTTTTATTAAAAATAAACTCGTAAAGGTAATTATTGTAGTAAGATAAAAGGAAATTGCCAGCCGTCCGGAACCGGAGGCTAACCGGATAGGCTAGTCGTCCGGAATTAGATCAATATATGCATACGCGAGTGTATCTTTGATGCAATGCTACTGTTATAGTTTATTTCTTTACCTATAATAGTGACATAACAGAATAGTTTTATTTCAAAATTCCAAAATGCTATAAAGCCATGGGGATACAATATAATGAAACATACATGATGGCACATGACATATGACAGTGCAGAGCAATTATATATCATTTGCAATATAATTGTCTGTTATATTCGTATACGAGTATTATACGAATACCTCAGACAACATGTTTTAATACTAGTAGCAACAGAAACAGTTTGTATATATTTTTTTCCGAAATGGAGAAGGTGAATAGACACTAAAAAACGTACGAAGGATGTCGGACAGCAGACAGCGGACAACCAGCTATGCCAATACCACCCTCCTAAATCCACCAAGAGTCTGGTTATACAACATGCCACCGTAGACTGTCTCGATGGTACAAGGCACGGTCAGCACAGCACCGTTATCATCCACCATCCACTGACCACCATCCTAGTATTACTAACCTCAAGATAATAGGAATGAAAAACATTTTTTTTTTTTTTTTTTAAATATGAGCCATGAAAGATATTAATTAAGAAGCTATCTCATGCACAAATACACTTATCATTCTTTTTGGAAGACATAAGCCTACTCCGTGTCGGCGAAAACATTTACAAGGGTGCCATGGGAGGATGAAGTAACATGTGGTGGAAACCAGTGTCCAAACAACAAGTCTCTCGCACTCTGGCGAATCCGCCATGGCCACACACTCGGCGCAAACCACACAGAACATGCCTAAAATCAGCCTATTTCCATCATAACAGAAATGCGGTAATTAATTATGAGAAATGATTTAAATGTGAACTTAATATTCAACCCCCAGCATATTGATAAATATCACATGCAAGTTGTATAACAGAACCAATTTTAAAATTGCTCAGGAATGTAGCATTTGTTTGGTTTTTGTGTCTGCTTACTGTATGATACTATGAATCTAGTAGACCCAGAGATGAGTGGCAGACTCAATGTCTAAACAGCTCTCCCAGGTCCAAGTTAGCCATACTATACATACATTAAAAGATGAGCATACATAATACATGTATATATATATATATGCAGCCACAATGCATTTGGTTATTAATGGTATTTTACCTTCATTCGGGATACATTACATCTACATTAAACTTATTTCTCACACTTTATTATTAGTTCATATATAATACCTCTGATCTATGTTTAAAGGCTTCATAAACAAAAATACCGAGTTTGCGTAAATGAGTCGCATTTGAATTGACAATTTTATGCATACTTGCCCTTTTCCAGTAATAAACAGGTATATAAGCTCTAAATACATACCACATTCAATAACAAAATGGTATTCATCTTCTAAAACCCCACATACTGAACAGTTCCTTTCATAATGTGGTTTAGTAATTGGTTTGACCCACCTACCAGACTCTATTTCTAACCTATGCAAAAAAAAAATTTATTACACCCTGAAGAAGGCGTGATGGCGAAACGTTGATATTAATACATGATAAAGATTATTTCGTCTTGGTGTTGATTTACTATACAAAATTAACCTATGCGAAGACATTCTTAATTTACTAAAAGCCTGTCTGTATTTCTGAACTTTGATGATTTCTAAATATGGTTGGAGGTGAAATATGGCAAAAGAATTTTAAAAAAAAACAAACTTGCACGTGAGGAACTCCCTAATCTTTCCTGCCAGTTTTTTATGAAAATGTAAGCAAACCTTTGCTTAAAAACTGAAATACATATACTAATATTTCCAACACCCTGATTTAACCACACTTGATAAAAACCTAAAGACATTAACAAATGATGCACAAGAGAAACCCAGTTAACCCTCTTTGGGAACGATTCGAGATCACTTAGCATCATATTATACACCAATTTAATGTATTTATTTTCCGATGCAGTTAAGATTTTAACCACTATCTTATTATTAAAGCATACCTTCTAGAAATGTACTTTGTTCTCCCCAGTTCTCCATATACAAAATCATTTTGTGTAGACTTTTGAAGACCCAAAAGTTTTTGTGTTGTTTTTTTTTTTACAAAATTGCAAATTATCTCTTTCGATTGCGTTAGCTTGAAAAAATCCCCAAACTTCACAGGAATAATCAAGAGTTAGGGTTATCAATTTATCAAAAGGATCAACTTTATGTTAAGGCGAAATGGAAGTGAATTTATACAGATAAGTATTTAATTTAAATATTGCTTTCTGTGCTCGACCTGCAAGTATAGTTTGCGCTTTATAATCTTGTTTCACACGCGGTTGTGACCTTAGGGCCATAATCGTGTTTGGTATATCTTAATTTACATGCGCATTGTACAAGCTATACATATACAGTGTATATTATTCTTCATTTCTAACTGAATAGACTAGAAGGTGTTTATGTGAGCAGAAACGAAAGTGGTTTGTATGTTTAGCCAGCTAACTTAATAATTGCAGAAGTTAAAGCCTACATGTATTTGAGCCTCATCATGAGAAAACCTACTTTATACCTATACGAACAACGAAGGCGCGCCTGTGTATCTGCGCAGTCTGATCAGCACCTTTGTTGTTCGCTGCTGAGATAGCATACTACTTCTAGTTTCTGCAGCTGGGCAGACCGCTTTGTGTTTTATCTGTTCAAAAACCCTATAGACTGGTTTTCGCGTGATTTGCTCGTGACGTGATCTTCATAGCAAAACAGCTTCAAGAGAAACGCCAGGAACAGAATATGGACCTCTACATGACCTTTGTCGACCTTACCATAGCACTTGACACAGTCAGTCGTGAGGGATTTTGGAAAAGTATGGCAAAGTTTGGCTGTCCTGCCAAGTTCATAGCAATGGTTTTACAATCAGCATCAAAAAGACTGAGGTGGTTGATCAGCCAGCAGCTGGAAAGCCTTACAAGAAGCCTACCATCATAGTGAAAGATCAATGATTGTAAGTGGTAGACAAAATCACCTACCTTGGAAGCACATTGTCTGGAGTTGCGCACAATAATGATGAAGTCAATGCCAGGATTGCCAAAGCTAGTGCAGCATTTGGCCGACTATGTGGAAGTATTTGGGATCAAAGTGGAATCAGGCTTGACACAAAGCTGAAAATCTACAAACATGTAGTGCTGTCAACACTATTATACGCATATGAAACTTGGACAGTTTACCAACGGCATGCCTGAATACTGAGCCACTTCCATATACAAGCTGTCTTAGAAAACTACTAAAGATCAAGTGGCAAGACAGGATTCCAGACACAGAAGTCCTGAAAAGGACAGGATGCAGAATGTACATATTCTCCTGATACTGGCACAACTAAAATGGACAGGCCATGTTACCAGAATGCCGGATGCACATTTGTCAAAGCAAATCCTCTATGGAGAACTCCAAGTGGGAAAACACTACCATGGTGGTCAGAAGAAGCGATACAAGGTCACCCTCAAATCCTCCCTTAAAGACTTCAGCATACCAAAAGCAGTCGTGGGAACAGATTGCACAGGAAAGTGGCAAGGCCCCATAAGAAGGAGTGCTGGTGAATACGAAGCAAAAAGAATCAGCGAAGTCGAGCAGAAATGTGTTAACGGAAAGCCAGAGCTAAGGCATCACCAATAGAGCTTTCTTCGTCAGACCTCTCTCAGTTTAGAGCTAAGATTAGTCTCACCATCCATCTTACAACACACAAACAATAACACTCAACACGCACTTGATTAAAATTTGTCATTGTCAGTAATGACAGACGGGCGAGCTCATGACGTGGCTCATTTCATTTGAGACTGATCGGGTACGTGCATATTGCATGCGTGTGTGATGGGTAGGATCCCAGTCAGCATTCTACGTAAATCTATATCGGGCCGTCATCGGCCCGTCAGGGTAACTGACGGGCCGATGACGGCCCGATGTAGATTTACGTAGAATGCTAGCTGGGATGCGACTATAGTGATTTTCCTTTGCTGTGTTCTTGGAGTGTGATCAAATTTGATTAGCTAGCTGACTTCACACCGGATTTACATAAGACTACAGACAGCGAAAGTTTGATAGGTGTCACCTACAGATGCGTTCGCAGTTTGGAAGGCGTAATGTTTTGTGCATGAATAGGTTGTGAACGTCAAAAGAATAATCGGCCTTTTTGTTTTATTAATTGAAATTGATGTTCATTTTCCTAATTGAATGTCTTTGTCTGTTATACACCTTCTCGTATACACAGTCCGCAGTAGGAAAGTGTAACAATTAGGCGATAATTATGATTATTAACTTTTTATAAACTTAAGCGCATTGGGTTAACTACCGTGCATGCAGATCTACTTCCAAGAAGTGGAGTAATGCCATAAAATTGGTCTAGGTGCTCAGAATGGCGCTTTTGACGCCTTTCTCTCTCTCTCTCTCTCTCTCTCTCTCTCTCTCTCTCTCTGCAGACAGTCTGTTGATCTTGACTATCAGTATATCACTTAGTTAACGCTCTGATCAAACTATGCTGAATTGCAGATACTCAGTGGCGATTTTAATCTTGCCTGAACTGAGCGCAGTAGCTCAGTTAAATCCGCGTTCACCTGACATGTGGACGGCCACGGGTTTATTTATTTCGTCCGGCACATTCATTCATAGAGATTTGGTCATGATTTTTTACAGTTATTATTCTCCTTCCACTGATTCAAGATGGGTAGCTGTCAGTAACTGGCGAAAGAATTTACACTAAGTCTTGGTAAACCGCTTCGGAAGTCTGCACCGGAACAGTGTGCTGGTTAGGTTAAATGGCCGTATCCGAAATGACCTAAATGTCTTGAAGAGCCGTAAAACCTCATTACAAACAAACAAACCCTGCCTGGTCGAAAACCCCGCAGAGAGGTTTTCTGATGACGTGGCTCATTATTTAATTCTTATTAGGTCTGTAACTTCTTATATGAGTCTCGTCATTGAACAATCTGCTGTATGCCTTTGTAAACAACACAGGTACTGATAAGATTACGCAAATGACCAACATAGGCGCAGATGGATGGGCAGTCTGATCAGTGCATGTATTGTTCGCTGCTTAGATACTAAAATGCCTCTAGTTTCTATAGCCGAGATTTCTAAACTCTAGCTAGCTTCTGCAGATGAACAGCCTCGTTTGAGTCTGTTTGGAAACTCCGAAGACAAGTTTTCTCTTGACGTGGTTCATATGAAATTTAAAAAAATTAAAACATCGCTACAAATTGATAAAACAAATTTACACATGTCATCATGACGTTGCGCAAAACATCATGGAGTGTCACTTGGACGTTTTTCTCAGTAAACAACGTACATGCATCAGTAGCTATTCAACGCCTCCTGAAGTTAAACGTGACCTCCTGAATGCATATGAAAAAAGCGAAAAGGCATATGGTAAGTTCCAAAAGTCACGTCTTGGAGAGAAATCATCTAAGGACTTCTATGACAGGCAGTCTAAACTGTAGCTAAAACATGTGGTGACCTTAGAAAATGAAAAAAACGACAAAGTTTCCGAAAAGAATGTCATTCTAAAAGCCAATCACAGGTTGTTTGGAAATATGGGTTGATCGCCACGTCGCAGTCGTAATCTGGATATGCGAGATGGTTTGCAGCATCCTTTAGCCCACTGCCTTAGGCATTGTCTAACTGTGATGCCATCCTTAAGAAAACAAACAAATCAATACTCACAAGGCATACTGAAGGCAGAGTATCATCCGCTGGAAGCATTTCCATTGCCATCAGCATGCATTATAGATGGAATGAGATTATTAAATAAGACAAAGGATGACAGTAGAACATTTGGATATATTGCCGAAAGCACATGTATGTATGCTAATCAGTCAGGGACAGACAGCGGCAGCATAGACATTGTATTTGATGTGTATAAAAAGTCAGTCAAAACAGCGGAGCGTGAGGGTAGAGGAGAAGCTTCTTGTTTAATTCATTGCAATATTGTTGCTTGCCAGAAGATACAACAATAGAGAAGATTTACTATGAGGTTCAGCAAGCAAAACTGCCCATTTCAACTTCATATGCAAGGCATGGAGGAGTTATCCATATCCAGAGAAGCTCGGCAGCAATGTTTTGTTCATCACATGTCAATATCAGTGTTTTAAGGTTACGATCGTACTAAACATGGTCTGCGACTGTACATGATCTTACTTCTTCGCAAGAAGAGGCTGATACACGCATGTTGCTTCAAGCTTAATATGCTTCCTCTGATCATCAAGTCATGGTGTTTGTGTCGGAGGGCACAGATGTATATATGATTTGCCTTGCCGTGTTCTGTCAGATACGTGGCAAGATATACATCCGCTTCGGAATAACGAACAGACTCCGTCAACTGGCATAAACAAAGTTGGTCGGTCGCTTGGTGAAGATATTTGCAAAAACTTACCAGGACTTTATGTTTTCAGTGGACGTGATTCAGTTAGTGCCTTTAGTGGTCGTGGAAAGATCGGGGCCCAGAAACTTGTTTTGAAAGGTGATCGACTGCAGAAAGCCATGAAGGGCTGGGTGAAACTCGACTGCAGAAAGCCATGAAGGACTGGGTGAAACTCGACTGCAGAAAGCCATGAAGGGCTGTGTGAAACTTGGATACTGTCGAAAGAATTATTTATATTTTGGAACAGTTCGTAAGCAAAGCGTATGCTTCACAGACCTCACTCACCAATGTCAATGACGTGAGATATCATTTGTTCGGGATCAGAATAAGGGATGTAGACTCGAGTCAGCTTCCACCTTGGGAAGATACCCTTTTGCTCCATGCTCAGCGTGCGAATTACCAAGCTTGCATATATTACAGGAGCCTTTAATGGATGCCTAATTATACATATGAGCCCCGTCATGAGAGGCTCATATGTATAATTATGCCTTTGCAAACAATAAAAACGCAGATCAGCCTGCGCTTTTGTGTAATCTGATCAGCGCCTTTATTTTTCGGGTAGTATAATGCCTGTCTTTTATAACCAAAAGACTCTAGCTAGTCTCTGTAGCAAATCAGATTGGTTTGTGGTTGGAAACCCGAAGATAGGTTTTCTCATGCCGGGGCTCATATGAAGTTTATGACAAATCTTTTTAGAAGAAGAAAAGAAAAAAATAAACAGTAATACTCGGACATTTCCGAAATACATTTTTTTTTTTTCAAGAGAAAAAGCAACAATATACATGACACATATATTGGTTTACGGTTTGACTTTCAAGATTGGTATCATTTCTTTTTTTCCTTTTATATTAGCAAAATTTCAACTGCCGAATAGGTGCTCGGGGCGAAATTAGCACATTAACCTATAACATATTTTGTTACGTACGTTACCAGTTTCGGAAGGCATAATGATAGAAGGTATCTCATTTTTTAGTGTAGCTATTGTTTATGTAATGTGATCTGCCTTTATCAAAAGAATTACTATCAATTACTTGATTCGTGTCATTTCTGAAAAGATAAACTGATAAGACTGCAAGAATATACACATTTACAAGGAACATTTCGTACGAGGATAGGTCTGTTTAATTGAGCATATCTAAAAAAAATAGAGCAGATACCGAACAATCCTTTTCAGATTTGGAACAGGCATTAAAATAGCCTCCAGATACATATTACGAAAACAAGCCTATTCAGATATACTGAAAATTTTACCACCAAAAAATTAAAAAAGAAAATCGGATAAAAACTCTGATATTTTTCTTATTTCTGCTCAAAACATAGATTGTGGGTATCGTTAGAACCGCCTCGCTGAGGCGGTTCTAACGAGTACCCACAATCTATGTTTTGAGCAGAAATAAGAAAAATAATGTATACCCCTGTAAACCCCAGTTTTACTATATAAAAGTGGGGTTTAAGGGGGTCAACATTATATAGGCATGTTTTCGTGATGATATAAAACAATATGAAAATCTTTTGTACCACATCTTTAGGACAAAATAATATCACAGATTTCTACGATCTTTGGGGGTACTTTATAAAAAGTAACGTTAACAGTTTTCAAACCATTCAAACATCACAGCGTAATGCAAATAAATTGTTCTTACAAAATTAATAACAGTTATTAAAATATTAGCGGTTTTAAGGGTTTGAGGTCGAGAGTTGTGACCACGTAAAATCGATTTAGGCCCCAAGTAATATATTACTGACCGTTTCTGCGGTTTGTGATTGTGGCACTCCCTGGACTTTTCTCTTACACATTTTTTTTTTTTTTTTACTGTATCTGTCATTATGTCTTTGCATGTATGTCTTGGTGAAATTTTTATTTTGGATAGCCGTTGGGCCATTTTTTGGGAAGAAACTCTCCTTTTGGCATTCTGCTTGTAGTGTTTTGATTGTGGTGTCGTTACTTTAAGTGCGACCTACTTTCTCTTTGGTGTCTTGGAACGGAAGGTGTTAGGTAATTGTATCGATTCCTGATCATTGCCTTCCTTTCTATTAATTAATGTTCCAGATCTGTTAATGATTTATCTATTTTTTAATTTTGGGTTGGGGTGTAATTAACGTCGAGCCGATGTTTTCCTAGACCACATTCCAGCGGTGTGTGGGGATGGGTACTCTGACTCTGAATTTTGTCTGCTGCATAGGCTTGGCCCCAGCATCTAGTGTTTACCAATAATGAAAATAATGATAATAATAATAATAATAAAAATAATAATAATAATAATATCCGGTATATCAGCCACACCAAAAAAAAAAAAAAAAAAATATCCGGCATATCAGCCATACCCCTAAAACATATTGGCAGATTTTAGCATACCCCAAAAATATTCCACTTGCTATCTTATTATAAAAATGTCGTTTTCATTTATTTTTCTATATAACAATTGTGTTAGTATTATAAGTGAATTAAACAGTTTCCAACAGTAGATCCGTTTTTACTTTAATGGCATCGAACTGATGCATAGCAGAAATAGAGCTGTTAGAACTAAATAAAACCGACTAACGGTTCAACAGAAGGTTCTAACCCTGATTTTTACAATACCCAAAAATACTGAGAATTTTGATAGACACCCCCACCCCCCCCCCCCCCCCCCACACACACACACACACACACACACACAAAATACTCAGTTTTGAAAGTGACCCCCAAAAATACCTGTAAATGGCCAATACCCAAAAAATAGCCACGTTTCCCCAAACCCCCATCCTCAAAAATAGCAAAATTCAAAATTATAAACCACAAAAATGGTGCTACCCTATGTAGCTGGCGAAACGACCTGGGACGAAACTTTGTGGAGCGAAACGTCCAGGGGAGGAAATGTTTTTGGGGCGAATCGACCCGGAACCCTCTGAAGCGGGGGTCCAGCTTTGTTGTTGTTTAAAAACGAAAGAACACATGACAGAATTTTTTGACAGTTAGACAAACACGGTATGATAATAACTACTTCAATTACTACTTCACGTTAAGATAATAGTCTTTATAATCTTAACTATGTTTGCCGTTATGTAACTATGATACCGCCTTTAAAATCACGTAATTTTCTGATGTGTCAGCATTACTCATGTAGGACCCAAAATTACCAAAAATATTTGGACACTCCTTCCTATTTTTCCCTAAAAATTGAACGTGCATTTTCCTACTTGTTGAAACTGAATGTGTGCAAAAGCAGCTGGATGATTGGCAAAATTTGTAAACCCTAGCCAAATCAACTTCTGTCGCATTTGAGCTGGGTATGCCTGCATGCGTGGTAGCACAATGGTGAACACAGATACTTGGGATCACTAGGGCAGTGCAGGCCCCAAAAAATATCTTGTGTATATTTTTTCTCTGGTTATTTTTGTATTTTAGTACAACAGAAACACTGCTGATAAGATATAATCATATTCTGTGACTTCTGAAAAGGTTCTAAAAAGCATCACATTTCTCTCAAATGGTAATATATATAGGACCATAGATTTGCCTAGTGAGGCGTGGGTGACCGGGACGAAGTCAAGTGAAGAGGAGGAGAAATGTAACAGAATAGTATATTTATCACTTCTACAGCCTTGCTGTGGAAGTCGGCTTTTATGGCGACACTAGTAGAGTGATTGGCTTTTTCACCAAGTTATGCAACTGAGATCGCGGTTAGTACCTGGTTACCACGGTGCTTGACTTTGTAGAAGACACGGTTTTACCCTACACTACAAACCTGTCAAAAATGTGAGGTTTTCTATTGCTTTTAGATTACTCCTTTTTTGATACAATCAGTAAATTACCTCCAGTATTCACAAGCATTAGGAGACAACATGCTTGTTGGAAAAAAAGTGGGAAATACTCATATTTCCCAGGACAGTGGGAAATACAGGGAAATGCTTGGAATTCCTGGGAAATAAACATTTACAGAGATGGTACAAATTGAGACTGCTTAATATAACCCCACCTACCTAGCTATTTGAAAGCAAAATCATTTCAGTTTCATATTGAATTACCTGAAAGACCTGTAGTTTGTTATCGTCATATAGTATGTATATAATTTCTTTTCGAAACTGTGATTCTGAAATATTAGTTTTTAATTTTCAGCTATTTGACTTGACTTTAAAAATACTTTGGAGAGTATCTGTAGATTATTTAAGAAACCTATAGGCTTGTGTTCTTTTAATACCTGTCTTAAACAAACAATTAAATTCTCACACCTTTTAACAGTATATTAGGAATACTATTCACAAATTACTTGACAAACTTGCAAACAGACCTTTCACAGAAACATGGACTAGTGTAAACATCCTAAATATTCAGACATCCAAAAAGTTGTAATTCTCCAAAAAAATTGAACAATGTGGTTTTATCATTACACTAAAGCATGCAAAACACATAGTTCCAATGGCAAACCCTCCTGAAGGAGCTGTCTGATCTGGGTCTGCACTGTTTGCCCCGGCCTGTCTGTCCCAAATCTTAGGATCATTATGGTATTCATCTTCTATAGCATATGAGTGATTTTAAATAAGTCTCTGCACCCTAAAAATGTTGCAAAATAACTAATTGTTCATTATTTCAATTGAATTACATAAATATTAGTAACAGAAAAAAAATCATATTTACTGAAATTTGGAGTATTTCCCAGGACGGTAATTACCTGTAAATACCAGTGGGAATTCCTGCCACTGGTATTTACCAACCAACCTTGATACACAGACATGTGGACACCTTACATGCAGTATACACAAAGTAGACATGCTAGTTACAGGTATACATGCAAGTAACTATACTGATACCCGAGTGGGATCGCAAGCTGAACCCATATTCTGCAACATTTTATTCAGAAAATGTCAGTGAATTAAAGGAAGTTTGAACATAATGTTTTTTCCCTACCATTTCTGCATCCTTGGTAAAGGTGATTTTAAGAGACTGATTAAAGGAGGGACGCATTTCATTGATCAATTAGCAAGCTGTAAGGAAACAAACAACTTTAATTATAAAGCATTGAAAGTTACTTGTATCTTGTCTGAGTTCATTAGATTAAACATATTTTTTTTTGCGTGTAAGTAATGGGATTGAACACAAGTTAAAGACAACTTTAGATGGTCCTATCAAAAGAATAACATTAATACAGAATATGGTACGACAGTCTGAGTGGTAAAATTTATATAATTATAAAAATTGAATGAGAAAAAAAGACATTCTCTTAAGATTTCATACACCAAAGCCTGTGACAAAATTGCATAGGCAAACAGTGCAGACCCAGATCAGACTGCTGTTGAAGGAACAGTCTGATCAGAGTTGTTAATGTTGGCCATTCCACCAAGTATCTAAGAAACAAATACATAAAAAGCAGATTTTAAGCCACAAAAAAGTATAAAATAATTAGGGGTGTAATAATACATTGATATATTGATGCTTCCTGATAATGACTGTCATGATATAGTCATTGTGTGATAGTGTTTTCAGTTATCGTTTTGATATTTTTTGTCCCTGTAGATTTTCTCCTGTAATACCATTCTGAAGTTTCTTTTTTGTCTAAATTAACAAATTATGAGAACAAAAAGGATTTCAGTTTTGCAAAAATGTATGTTAAAAGCTAGCAAAGCTGATACTGTATTTTAGAGGGCAGAAATATTAGGTGTCTTTACAGGTTATTCAGTTTTATAAAGTCAGGGAAATTCGTTAAAATACTGTGTGATTTCGAGCTGGTGATAGTATCATGATGTATCATGATAGTAGATCCTCGATAGTGATAGTATCATAATAGGGATAGCTCTGATAGTGATAGTAACTTGATAGTCATAATTTGGCATGATAGTCAGTCCTAGAAGTAATATACATGTACATTGTAGCGTTTGAAATTTGAGGGCATCTACAGTACCTTAACAGTTAGCCTAATGCATATCCAGATGTGTCGTAAGTAATGATTTAGAAGTTAAGAATCATTCATGTGACTAATTTAACTTTATTGAAGTGATATGCCCTCTCTTATTTGAAGCTGTGATGTTTGTATCTTTGTAGTGAACAATGCCCCTGACAAGTTTGTGGCAGTTTTTATTGCCAGACTCTCTCCTACTGGAGATATTTACTTACCTGGATGTGAGAGACCTTGGTCGTGTGGCCCAGGTATGCACAATGTGGCGGAGGGTGTCTTATGATGAGTTTCTCTGGCACCAGATAGCTAGGACTAGATGGAAAATTAAAGGTAATTAACCATAGCTCCTCATATCGAGGGTTGATCACAAGACTGTAGCAAGTCAGATAGTTGTTTTTCCCAATACTTAATCTCCTCACCATGAAGGCAGATGAAGATTACATTTCTTTCTGTAAACAATGGAAATTTAGGTGCCGTTGCTTGTATTAGCAATGGCACCAAAATTTGCACTGTTTACAGAGGGGTCAAAGTTGCCCTTAAACAAGGGTTTCAAAAATATGTTCGAGTTACTACAGTCATGCGATCAACCCTCGATATACAATATACAGTAAAGTACATTACAGAAATACAGTAAAAACTCAATGACTCAAACACTGATGACTTGTTTACCATATTTAACTAATTCCAACCGGGATTTGAACTCATCTTCGAGTCCCTTGAAAATTCTTCCGACAGCTCAAGAAAACAATAATATAGGGATATTTTAGGAAATCTTATTTTATCATGAAAATGTATGTTGGATGTACTCATTAGAATTGCCTCAATGGGTACTAATGAGTACACTCAACATACCATTATTTTATAGAAGATCAAAGACATCCATATATAATTCTCATTTGTGTCATAACCTGACGCTATCATTAACCCTCAGTAGCTCGAACTACCCATATCTAGAACATATCTCAATGGTCCCAAAGATGTTCGAGCCATTTAGGGGATAACTGCTTTCAAATCTGGCATTTGGGGAGGTAACTCGGCGGTTTTACGTTCGGAAATTTCGTTTTACGGCGACGCGTCAGCGTCGCCGTAAAACGTAATTTGCGACCGTAAAACCGCCGATTTACCTCCCCAAATGACAAATTTGATGCAGTTATCCCCATTCTAATGCATTTATTCATTTTTTCTATTAAAAAAAATTTACTATTTGCACAAAACGACAAGTGCCGTGAGCTGCGTAAAACCAAATGCCAGCCAATGAGAAGCGACGTTACGGGATGACGTCGGATTTGCGACAGTATATCGCAGAATATACCGTCGCAAATTTTTGACGTTATCCAATCGGACGTCGCGTTACAAACGCAAGTGCATTAGAATGCGGTTTGATTGTATCTAGATATATTTCACCTGTTTATTCACAAGAACATGTTTATGGGGTATCCAGACACAAATACATGTGAGTATTATTTTTTTTTTTTCTCTATGAAACATATGTTAATACAATAATTACCAAATATGGACAATTTTGCCAAAATCATGTATTTGCAGGGACATAATTAACAGTTCATCCCTGCAACAGAAATGATTCAGACATGGCCTTTCATGTTTGACAGTTAAACATAAATAGTAAGCAAGAAGTCAACCAGCACCCGACTTCATTCTCAAAAAACATACCTATATAATATTGACCCCCTTAAACCACTTTTATATAGTAAAACTTGGATTTATAGGGGTAAACATTATTGTTCTTATTTCTGCTCAAAAACATAGATTGTGGGTACTTTTTAGAACCGCCTCTGTGTGGCGGTTCTGAAGAGTACACACAATCTATGTTTTGAGCAGAAATATGAAAACTATGTGAATTTTTATCTGAAAATTTTAATTTTTGGAAGTAAAATTTTCAGTATACATGTATTTGAATAGGCTTGTTTTCGTAAGGTCTTTTCTTGACAAACTGCGCAGGAAAGGCAGAAAAATTGGCTGGAAATGACAAATCTATGTCTCTTCTCCATTGATTAATCAGAACCATACATGCCAATGTAGTGTTTTCTTAACAGAGCAAATGTCTCAGCTTATGTAGTTCCCTACCCATGTATTATGGTAAATGTCCTAGAATTTCAAACGCCAAAGTTTCTTATTTTGACAAAATGACATATGCAAACAGTACAAACCCAGATCAGTGCTTCTGAAGGAGCAGTCTGAGATCAGACTAATCCTGAAGGAGCAGTCTGATCAGGGTCTACACTGTTTGCCATTCCCAAAAGTGTTTTAAGAAACAGCTGCATAAAAAGCAAAATTTGGGCCAAAATAATATGGAATAAAATGTTTGAAAATTTATGACATTTACTGTAGTCCTAGTATTGTTTGGACTAAGGAGTTAGAATGGTGTCTGGATATTAAGATGAAATAGTATTTTTCATTAATTAGTTACATTTGTAACTAGTCTGTGTAATGTGAACCCACATGTTACCCTATAATATATAGTGAAAACCGGGATTCACGGTAGTATTATAAATAAATTGGTAAATTTTCGCCATAGTTTTGATTTTCTATTTTATTAGTTTGTTTTCTATTTTTATCAGCCATTTGCACGTCTGTTATTATTAGTGGGCATATTTTACTAGATCTTCAGCATGCCCCCTATTTTGTGTAGTAAAAATTCTATGACATACATGTAGAAGGCACATCTTGCATAGGCTTGTTGATGTAATATATGTTTTAACACTTTTCTTCTGTATATTTGAAGGTCCTATATTTCCTGGAAGAAAGTCCTGGAGATCAGAGGTCAAGAGACTGGTCCACCATGTACCATGTGTAGAAAGTGAGATATTTACTGATGCTCACTCAGATGAGGTCTTAGATGTCTCTATATCCCATAATGGAGAGTATTTCTGTACTACATCCAAGGATAGCTGTATCATTGTACGTGAAAATGCAATACTTACGTTAAAACACTAGTCACAAGAGCAGCAAAAACATTCTCAGGGGTGAATTCAGAGGGGGTTCTGGGGGTTCAGTCGAGCCCACCTTTGACTCAAAATTTCATTTACATACAGTTGATAAATTTAAGATACCCTCTTTACCCTAATATTCTTTAACTCTTGTCCTGCTGAACCCGGATATACCCTGCCTTTGCAAATAGTGTAGATCCAGATCAGTTGGCTTCTGAAGAAGCCAACTGATCTGGATCTTCACTGTTTACCAGTAAGTGTGTGAATTTATAGACTAATACAGATCAAGTGATCTGATTCAGTGATTGGCTGAAAATTATAAATGGGTGTGACGTCTTAATTTATTCAGCATGACAAGGGTTAACATCTTTTTCTTCAGCAATTCCATTTTACTACCTATGTGTGTGTAACATTAATTTGCTGGATGATCAGCAAACAGTGTAGACCTGATCAGATCAGATTACACTTTTTGCAGGTCTGTCTTTCTGAATACGTAGAGTAAGTATGGTAGTTTGATCAAATGGAACCCCTCAGAAATCAATCTTGATCAGCCCCTGATTCTGATTATGTTTTTGCCAGGCTCCAGAGCCCAGTCAATAGCACATCTGACTCCATGGGTTGCAAGTTCAAATCCCAGCTCGGTTAGATTATTTTCACCCAGATTGATCATGAAATCATATCTACAGTCATTCTCCCCCTTCTGCTGAAGGGCATTTGTGAGTTACTGGTAAAAAATATGTGCACAAGTACTGGTTAACCACTTAGAGGGATTGAGTATGCCCAGGAAATGGTATGATTAGGGTAAATGTAGATGGCCTTAATAATGTTGACTGAGCTGTAAAACTCCAACATTGATATTTTGTATTTTTCAGAGAAAATAAGATTTGATGTAACATATGAATCATCTGCTTGCAGTCAATTCACACGAATGTCGAGCCTTATTTTCTCTGAAAAATAGAATAAATGTTTAAAAATGTTCTCTGCTGCATTTTCACATGACACTTTAACCCTTGTCCTGCTGAATAAATTAAGATGCCATGCCCACTTCTAATTTTCAGCCAGTCAGATTACTTGATCTGGATTGTTGTTAAAAATTCAAGTACTTAATGGCAAACACTGCAGATCCAGATCAGTTGGCTTCTTAGAAGCCAACTCATCTAGATCTACACTGTTTTTAAAGGCAGGGTATATCCGGGTTCAGCAGGACAAGGGTTAAGTGTTTAAGAGTATCCAGATAATTTTCATTGCAGTCACAAAGCTCTTGATAAGATACTTTTTTTCAGTCAAAAAGCATTGATATTTTTCTTATCTCTCCACAAAAACATATGTTGTGGGTACTCATTAGAAGTGCCTCAATGAGGCACTTCTAATGAGTACCCACAACATATGTTTTCATGGATTTACCTGATACCCACTCTTATCTAGACCCATGTCAAAAATGATTCTGTTTAACCTTTCTTCCCCTGTACTTCTGGGCCCAGTTGTTCAAAACTAACGATGTTGTTAGTTAATGTATCATTAAAACTTTGATCATTAAATATGGCATATATGTTAATATTAATGCTAAAAAAATGTGAGTAGCTTTTTTTTTTTTTTTTTTTGCTTTACTCACATTTTTTTTCAGCAAAAATACCTGTGAATTAGATATTGTACTTACTAGATCAGTTAAAAGTTTGACCACCAATGAGCTTGTTAAGTTAACAGTGCTTTGAACAACTGGGCCCTGGATTTTTTAAAAGGTGTAGATCCAGATGAGATGGCATAACAAGCTTTCTCATCAGGATTTACACTGTTTGTCGGCATTCTTCATTTATGATTGAAACTTTTATTTGAAGCAGTGGATATTTTCTATTTTAAAAATGGAAGAGTCCCCTACAGTCATACAGGGTTGAAAGGATCAAGATGCAGAAGCATCCATGTACATGTCTTATCTTCATATTTTTATGAAAACATACATTTTAATTCATAGTTCTTATAGAAGAAGTAACTTTGTAAAGAAGCTTTAAATATTGTGTATGTTCTGACTGTATTCTTTAAGTATCCATATTTTATTTGATCCGTATGTAAAAATATATAACACTTTATAATGTATAGAGTTTTAGGCATAATACTATCCATCTGCAGTCATTCCAACATAGCTCATGTTGGGTTTTTTCTCAACTAAAAATTATTGATATTTTTCTATGTTTCCCTGTAACAATATAAATGTTGTAGGTACTCATAAGAGGCACCTCAGAGAGGCACTTTTAACGCTACATACGTTACGAAGTTATGAACCCAGTCTTAATACTTCTCTGCATACTTATAAATAAGATCATTCTGTGGTAAAATAGTTTTATTCAGTTTACTGTCATTTTATTTTATCCATAGCTCTGGAAGTTCGGTTTTCCATCTACTCAAGTGCGCAAGGTTAACACGAAAGACTTGTTTGGTTGGTCGCTAACCCAGTATTCCAAGTTTAGCCGTAATGACAAACTGCTGTTGGTTTGTGGGGTATCTATTCCGGATAATCTTCATGAGTACCCGGATGTCTCTCTTGGTCGTGGTGCTGTATTTACTGTTCCAGGTAAGCTGGCATTACTGATATTGAAGTTAACCCTTCTCTTGCTGAGCATGGCTTGCCCTGTCTTAGCAAACAGTGTAGATCCAGATCAGTTGGCTTCTGTAGAAGCCAACTGATCTGGATCTGCACTGTTTTGTGAATTTCTATCAAAACCCGGATCAAGTAATTTGATTGGCTGGAAATTAGAAGTAGGTGTGTCATCTTAATTTATTCAGCAAGGCAAGGGTTAAAGATGAACCATTATATGGCCATATTCAGCAGATCACAAATCCATGAAATTTGGATTATTGTTTTTTTTTTTTTTTAGAAAATGGACTTTGGCATTTCATGCAAATTGTCTCCTCAGGAGACAATTTGCATGAAATGCCAAAGTCTATTTTTAGTTTAAAGTCAAAAACTGTTTTCTGGGAAAAATAAGAAAAATAGTTCAAAATGTCATCTGCTGCAGTTTTTACCCAGCGTGCTAGGCATTAAAGTGTCAGACAAACACAGAGAAAGTTAGGCTCTAAATTACCTACAAATTGTCTGTCAAGCAGACGGTTCAGTTGAAATGTCAAGACTTAGTGTTTAAAGAAGAAAAACAAAAAGAAAGTTTTTTTTTTTAAATGTTACCTGCTGTTTCTGTGGCCAACACTAAAGATTAACAGCACACCAGTTAAAACCCCTTTTTGACGCACCTACTTTAGCAGGGCGACTTAGGCGTGCAAGTTTCTGTCCGTCCCACCCCGTCCGTCCATTTGTCTTTCCATCAACATTTACCTTGGGGGGGTGGGTCTTGTGAGCGCAACTCCTCTTACAGTTTTGTACCGGTCATTTTGAAACTTTGCATGTGTTTTCTTCATGGTATGAAGATGTGCATGTGGTTTGGATATAATTGTTAGATTTTTTTTGTTACTTTTTCCACATTGTGAACTTAGTCACTTTTCACCTCAATATATAGACAGTGGGCACCTCTTGTGACCGCAACTCCTCTTACAGTTTTATACTGATTATTTTGAAACTTTGCATGTATTTTCTTTATGGTATGAGGATGTGCATGTGGTTTGGGTGTAATTGTTAGAACATTTTTTGTCTCACTTTTTTCCACATTGTGAACTTTTCACCTTCAATATGTAGACAGTGGGTACCTCGTAAGCACAACTCTTCATACAATTTTACATTATACATGTACTAATCTTTTTGGTACTTTGCACGTGTTTTCTCCATAGTCTGAAAATGTGCATGTGCATTTCATATATTCCTTGCCTTATTTTTTGTCACTTTTTTGTACTTTTTGAACTTTGTCATTTACTGACTTTTTGAAACTTTGCACATGTTTTCTCCCGGGTCTGCAGAAGTACATGTGATTTGCATATGAATTTTAAAATTATTTTTGTCACTTTATCCACTTTAACTTTGTCATTTTCTTAACCTCAGATTTTATGAAAGTGTACAGACTGTGGGTACTTTTTAAGCCCAACTTCTCATGCATCATTTGAGAAAATTTTTTCTACCTGAAATAAACATTATTTTTTGGGGGGAGGGGGAGGGGCAGGTGCAACATCAACCTCACCGAAGTCTGATTTATTTTTTATATACCTGTATTAGTTTTTGAGTAAAGATTTGCCTCTTGACAAAAAATAAAACTAGAAAAGTGGTTGTAAAACACTATGCCCCAACTATACACTTGCTAATACAAAATGTAAAAGTTGAAAAGGGGCTTAACTCTGACAAAAGTATTCTAAAATTCACCAGAATTTAATCAGGTCATCTGCGCATTGGTTCCAAACTGCAAAATTTCATGAGCCTATTTCAGGTGGTTCCTAAGATATATTGATTACAAGATTTTCATTGCCTATTATTGATTACAAGATTTTCATTTGCCTAAGTCTGAAAAGGGGCCTAACTCTGACAGGAAAAAAGAAAAACATACGGGTCAGCTTATGTTTCATAAGCAATGCATATTTTATGAAATTCCAAAATCCTAGCATACATGGTTCCAAAGATATGAGAGGTCTAAAAAGCTTGACATACAGGGCCTAGTTGTTCAAAGCTAACGACGTCGTTAGGTAACGATTCGTTAAAATTTACCTCAAGTGATACGCAAATATGCTGAAATTTTTTGCTGAAAAAATGTGAGTAGCTTTTGCATTGCAAAAGCTACTCACATTTTTTCAGCAAAAAAATATCATAATATTGTATATTGAATCTGCTAAAACAGTTAACGAAATGACCCTTAACGAGCTCGTTAAGCTAACGACGCTTTGAACAACTGGGCCCAGATGAATAGACATATCCAAAGCAATATACCCTCCCAACTGCTTCAAAGTTGGAGGCATTCAGGGATCAATTTTAGCACTTGCTAACTTGCTAAATGCTGGTTAATTTCCCCAAAAAGCAAGCTCCAATTTCAACACTTGCTAATTCTAGCAAGTTGGAAAGATTCTCTTTAATTGGTGGAACCTGAGGCATTGTTGCTGAAGTTTTGCAATTTCTTTTCCAAAGGCAATGGCGATATTTTTCTTATTTTTCCCAGAAAACAGGTTTTGACATTACATGCAAATTGTCTTCTATGGAGACAATTTGCATGTAATGTCAAAACCTGTTTTCTGGGAAAAATAATAGGAGACAATTTGCATGTAATGTCAAAACCTGTTTTCTGGGAAAAATAAGAAAAATATTTTAAAATGTCTGCTGAAATTTTTACCCAGAGTGCTAAGGTTTAAAGCCACATTTAACAGTGTTTATAAGTGTGAAAAAGCAAGTTGGCTGAAAGGTTTAGCAAGTAAAAAATAATGCAACTTGCTAATTTTAACAAGCTGTCAAAAAAGTTAAATTTGAACCCTGGGCATTATACCGTTAATATGTTCCTCTTTATTAATAATCTTTTATGCCTTTGGGCCTTATCCAGTAAGGCCTGTCTTACTGATAAGGCCCTTTAAAGGCCCCTGAAATTTTAAAGATATAGCGCCAGATAAGGCTCTTTTCTGAAAAAAAAATACTGATACTTGTATTTGATTTTTTGTTTCTTTTTTCTCATTTCATATTACAGCATGTGTACTTTTATCTACTTCTTTGTAAAGCATAAGTTGAGGCAATTCAAATGTGTACCATCAAAATGGTTACTCATTTCAATTGCCTTGACTAGAATGCTTTTCCAAGAGGAGCAAATATTTTCTTTTCAGAGACTGAGAGTCCCCTTTTCACAAGGGAATAGATATACATTAATGGAAAGAAATCGCAGTTGCCTACCTTCTGTTAAATGGCATAAAAGCTTCCAGTGTATGGAGTCCTTTTGACCCTTGCCATGCTGAATAAATTAAGATCCTATTTGCCAGCCTAGGTGGCTCAGTTGGATGCGCCGTCCGACTGGAGACCAGGAGGTGGCGGGTTCAACCCCCGCCGAGGTCGGCAACATTCTTTTGTGGAGATTGATCATGAAATATTTTCTACTTCTCTCTTCCACTGATTCAAGAAGGGCAGTTGTCAGTTTCTGGCGAAAGAATGTGCACAATACTGGTTAACCGTTTAGAGGACTATTCCTGCCCAGTAAACATGTGACACATTAGGTAAAGTGACCGCGCGACATGACCCCATTGGGTTGACTGGGCCGTAAAACCTCAACACAAACAAAGATGCTATGCCCGCTTCTAATTTTCAGCCAGTCAGATTACTTGATCCAGATTGTTGATGCAAATTCCCATACTTAATGATAAACAGTGCAGATCCAAATTAGTTGGCTTCTTCAGAAGCTTACTGATCTGGATTTACACTATTTGCAAAGGCTCAGCATATCCATGTTCAGCAGAATAAGGGTTAAATCTTTCTCAGAGTTACTTTAAGTTAAACCAATTTTCAAAAGGGAGGCAAAACTGTTTGACAGAGTTGCCTCCCCCCGTGAAAGTGTATGCATTCCTGGTATTTTTCAGACCTTCAACCAGTACAGCATGTTAATCTGGATCCTCCTACATTATTTGGTGCCTGGCTGACATCTGATATATATGTTGGCGGTGACTTACATGACCTAAATGGTGCTATCAAGATTAAAGCATTCAAGGTACTTTACCTTTACCACTAACTGGGCTAATTCAGCAGATGACAAATCGGTGACATTTTTCTTATTTTTTCCAGAAAATGGGATTTGACATTTCATGCAAATTGTCTCCAATGGAGACATGCATGAAATGTCAAATCCTCTTTTCAATGAAAAATAAGAAAAAAATATTTAAAAATGTTATCTGCTGAAATTGTACTCAAAATTGTTCTCAGAGTGCTAAGCCTTAAATCTGTTGCATTCTGGGAAGTGCATTCAGCTAAAGAGGAGTCAGAAGTCAATGCTGAATTCTCTGTATGAGTGACATTTCACATGCAGTGTTCAGCCCTTATACTTTGTTACATACAGTAAATGTCCTAATATTTCAAACACTTTAATCTATATTTTTTTTTGTCTAAAGTTTGGTTTCCATGCATTTGTTTGGTAAAATACTTTGTAGAAAGGCAAACAGTGCAGAGCCTAATCAGACTTTGGAGCAGTCTGATCTGGGGCTGCACTGGTTGCATATGCCATTTTGCCAGAAACTGCACAAAATTTTAGAACATTACTCTACCAGTGAAAAATATAACTTTGATAGCAGCTTACTGTTACTTTTTTGACACACATATTCTTACTTTTAGGTGAATTTTACAAATCGAGGGTTGAGCGCAAGACTAGCGTAAGTCAGATGGTTGTTTTTCCCCAAACCTAATCTCCTCACCATGAAGGCGTTATGAAGATTACAACATTTCTTTCTGTAAACAATGAAAATTTAGGTGCCATTGCTCGTATGAGCAATGGCACCTAAATTTGCATTGTTTACAAAGGGGTCCAAGTTGCCCCTAAACAAGGGTTTCAAAAATATGTTTGAGTTACCATAGTCTTGCGCTCAACCCTCGAAATATTCTACCTCTTGAAGTGTCTGTTCTTTTTTTATGAGTGTGATATTACAGACTTGTCATATATTCAAATGCAGCAGCTGGCAAACATAAAAGTACATGTCCAAGAAATTTGCCACAAAGTGGCTGAAGATCCCCGCCCTAATATAAGAAGCTGTAAATTTAATTGCTGTTAGATTTTAGTTCAAAATGATTACAGCTTATTGTCTTATCATACTTATGTGTGAAGTTTCATGGAAACATTCCATAGGGTTAAAGAGTTATAGTCCAGACACAAAGTATGACAGAATCAAGGAACCACAGCCTGTGGCATCTGATCAGAGTTTGTACTGTTTGCCACTCATTCAGCAGTTTTTAGATTAAAGCTGGTATCCAGATGATATTTTTCCTGTTTCTCCACAAAAACATATGTTGTGGATACTCATTAGAAGAGCCTCGTGGAGGTGCTTCTAATGAGCACCACATGTTTTCATCATGAAATAAGGAAAAAAAATCAGTATTTTGCTGTTGCAAAAACATAGCTACAGATAAGAGGGGGTATCCACATAATATTTTTCTTTTTTCTCGACGAAAACATATGTTGTGGGTACTCATTAGAAGCACCTCGGCGAGGCGCTTCTAATATGTACCCATAACATATGTTTTCGTCGAGATATAAGAAAGATATCAGCATTTTTCGGATGAAAAAAGCGCCTTATCTGTTGCTATGAAAAAGTGCCTCATTATAGGGATCAAAGATGGTTTTTCATGCATTAACATTCGCCAGGTCCTGAGGGAGGTGTTGAAAACCGAGGCAGGAGGCTGCGGTTTTCAACCCCTCCCTATGGACCTTGCGAATGTTAATGTATACAAAAACCATGTTTGATTGCTGTTATTGCATAAAAACTGAAAACATTTGCTACATTTTGCGTTATTTCTTGCACTTTTTTGTTTCGCCTTTTCACTGATGTACGTGAACGCAATTTCCACGGACTATGCTCGTTCTAGGGCCGGGAAATACACATCTCGTAATGGCAGCAAATCTGTGGACCCGGTACAATCATATTGAAGGTAGCATAGCCATGCATTAACAGCACGTGAATTGCCTTGTTAATACACAGCTTTTAGCTGGTTAATGCATGGCTGTTAATAACGTGTGACACTGCTTTTTAGCTCACCTGAGCACGAAGTGCTCATGGTGAGCTATTGTGGTCAGTCAATGTCCGTCTTGCGTGGTGCGTCGTGCGGCGTCAGCAATTGCTTTAAAAGCCTACTCCTCCTACACCCCTGGGCCAATTGACTCGATACTTGGTAGGAAGCATCAGGGTGACCTGTAGATCAAAAATAGCTAAAATCGTGCCGATTGTAAATCCAAGATGACCGCCATCTTGAAAATCTATTTTTCGCTTCTTCTCCTGAACCGAAAGGCCAATTGACTCCAAACTTGCTAGGAAGTATCGGGGTGACTTGCAGATCAAAAATAGCTAAAATCATGCCGATCGGAAATCCAAGATGGCCGCCATGGCCGCCATCTTGAAAATCTATTTTTCGCTTCTTCTCCTGAACTGAAAGGCCAATTGACTCCAAACCTGGTAGGAAGCATTGGGGTGATTTGTAGATCAAAAATAGCTAAAATCCTGCCGATCAGAAATCCAAGATGGCTGCCATGGCCGCCATCTTGAAAATCTATTTTTTGCTTCTTCTCCTGAACCGAAAGGCCAATTGACTCCAAACTTGCTAGGAAGCATTGGGGTGACTTGTAGATCAAAAATAGCTAAAATCGTGCCGATTGGAAATCCAAGATGGCCGCCATGGCAGCCATCTTGAAAATCTATTTTTTGCTTCTTTTCCTGAACCGAAAGGCCAATTGACTTCAAACTTGCTAGGAAGCATTGGGGCGACTTGTAGATCAAAAATAGCTAAAATCATGCCGATCGGAAATCCAAGATGGCCGCCATGGCAGTCATCTTGAAAATCTATTTTTCGCTTCTTCTCCTGAACCCAAAAGCCAATTGACTCCAAACCTGGTAGGAAGCATTGGGGTGACTTGTAGATAAAAAATAGCTAAAATTGTCCCGATCGGAAATCCAAGATGGCTGCCATAGCAACCATCTTGAAAATCTATTTTTTGCTTCTTCTCCTGAACCGAAAGGCCAATTGACTCCAAACTTGCTAGGAAGCATAGGTGTGACATGTAGATTAAAAATAGCTAAAATTTTGCCGATCCTAAATCCATGGCGGCCATCTTGAAAATCTATTTTTCGCTTCTTCTCCTAACCCAAAATGCCAATTGACGCGAAACTTGGTAGGAAGCATTGAGGTGACTTGTAGATCAAAAGTAGCTAAAATCGTTCCAATCGGAAATCCAAGATGGCCACCATGGTCGCCATCTTGAAAATCTATTTTTCTCTTCTTCTCCTGAGCCGAAAGGCCTATTGACTTCAAACTTGGTAGGACGCATCAGGGTAACTTGTAGATCAAAAGTAGCTAAAATCATGCTGATTGGAAATCCAAGATGGCCGCCATGGTGGCCATCTTGAAAATCTTTTTTTCACTTCTTCTCCTAAACCCAAAAGCCAATTGACTTGAAACTTGGTAGGAAGCATCGGGGTGACTTATAGATTGAAATTGGCTAAAATCGTTCCGATTGGAAAGCCAAGATGGCCGCCATGGCAGCCATCTTGAAAATCTGTTTTTCACTTCTTCTCCTGAACCAAAAGGCTTATTGACTTTAAACTAGGTAGGAAGCATCAGGGTGACCTGTAGATCAAAAATAGCTAAAATCATCCCTATCAGAAATCCAAGATGGCGGCCATGACAGCCATCTTGAATATCTATTTTTCGCTTCTTCTCCTGAACTGAAAGGCCATTTGACTCGAAACTTGGTAGGAAGCATTTGGGTGACTTGTAGATCTAAAATAGCTTAAATTGTTTGGATCGGAAATCCAAGATGGCCATCATGGCAGCCATCTTGAAACTCTTTTTTTTGCTTATTTTCCTGAACCAAAGGGCCAGTTGATTTAAAAATTGGTAGGAAGGATTGGGATGATTTTTGTAGATATAAAAATAGCTAAAATCGTTCCAATCGGAAATCCAAGATGGCAGCCATCTTGAAAATCTATTTTTCCCTTCTTCTTCTGAACTGAAAGGCCAATTGACTCGAAACTTGATAGGAAGCATTGGGGTGACTTGTAGATGAAAAATAGCTCAAATCGTTGCGATAGGGACTCCCAAATTACGGCTATGGTGGCCATCTTGAAAATCTTGTTTTGAACTTTTTCTCCTGAACCGACTCAAAGTTCATTGAAAGTATCGAGGTGACTTGTAGATCAACAGTAGTTAAAATCATTCTTATTGGAAATCCAAGATGGCTGCCATCTTGTTTATGTTTATTATATTTCCCTGCCACTGTGCTGTTTACATGTATAAAATCATGATTCTTCAGAAACCAATTAGCCAATTGCCTCCAAATTTCACATTGATCCTACTGTTGAAATGTGATTGAGAGTTTGTTCAAATGATCATGCTCCATTGACTGTCATGCCATATATAATATTCTTCTTCAAAATTAAGAACTGCTTAAAGGTTGATCTTTTCAATAGCTGCGAAGACAGGACTGGAAAAATGTTGCATAACATCTGCATATCTGCAGTGGCTATGTCACTCAGGTGAGCGACCCGTGGCCCGTGGGCCTCTTGTTATGCAATAATGGTAACTATGGCTCATTTTCCTTTAACAATACCATAAAATTACTCTGTATTGGGACAGACAGGCCTGAACTAACATTGTAGATGCAGATCAGTCACTGCAGAACATGGCATCTCAGCAGTGTCTACACTGTTTGCTACTCAGTCCATCAGTTGTTAGAATGACCAATAAAATATTGCAAATACATTGATGTTTTTTTGCTGAAAAAATGCAATGCAAAAGCTACTCACATTTTTGCAGCAAAAATATCAATGTATTTGAATTACCTTAGCTAAGACAGTCAATGAGTTTGTCATTAATGAGCTCATTAAGCTAACAATGCTTTGAACAACTGGGCCCAGGTTAGTTTTTCTTCTTATCTCATAGCTCGAGATAAGGCACTTTTTATAGCCCTGCTTTCAAGAAGTGGAGCTACACTGGATTTGTCCTGTCCGACATTCCAAAACTCTGAAATTCAGAAATTCTGTAATTCCGAAATTCCCATCACGCTTTGTAGTGGGTAGTTTATGAAATCCAACTTTTGTTACATTTTTGCACCAATTGTTTAGAAACTTTGCAGATATTTTTTACATGGGGTGAAGAATGTACATGTGGTTTTATTGTGCTTGTCTATTAATTTTTATACCCTACCACAGGATAGTGGTGGGATATTATGGTTTCACGTTGGATGTCAGTACATACATTGATATTAGGAGATCTGGTTTGGGGTTGCTAAGGGGCAAATTTTGTCAGTGTTTGACAGATTTATCTGCCTGCAAGACGATAATGGCAGGGTATTATAGTTTAACATTTTTATTTCTCATTTTTTCGGCTTTGTTAACTTAGCCATTTTTTCCCCATAATGCTTTCAATTTGTATAGGCAGTGGGTACTTTGTGAAATCAATACCTTTGCACCAGTTTTTAAAATAAGCATAAGTTTTCTGTATGGAGTGAAGATGTGCATGTGTTTTATTCTATGCTTTTCTGATTTTTTTTTTTTTTTCACTTTTTCAGCTTTGTTAACTTAGTTGTTTTTGGCTAAAATTCTATATTACTGTATAGACAGTGGGTTCTTTGTGAATTGAACTCCTCCTACAGCTTTGCACTGATTGTTGCTACAGATGGTATGAAGAGATACATGTGGTTTTTGTCAGATCTTTCAATGATTTTTTTCTTACTTTTTCAGCGGGTCAGACTTAAGCCAAATTTTAGCCTGAAAAGGGATTGTCAACTACAGACAGTGGGTACTTTCTGAAATCAAGTCCTCCTACAGCTTTGCATTGATCACTTAAAACTTTTCAGTCATCTCGTACATGGATCGAAGATATGCATGTAATATGCATGTGATTTTTGTACAAACTTAAATACTTTTTCTCACTTTCTTGGCTGTTTGGACTTAGCCAATTTTTGACCTGAAATTCTATGTTCATTTATAGACAGTGGGTACTTTGTGAAATCAACTCCTTACAGCTTTGCACTGATCATTTTGAAAGTTTTCAGATATATTCTACATTCTACATGGAATGAACATGTGTGGGTGCTTTTTATTTAGTATTTTTTAAAAAAAGATTGCACATTTTTACCTGTGGGACATTTTATGGCCTGAACTTTTTTTGCCCTTCCACAAAAATGTGAGTGTCAGTCCGTCCGTCAGCGATTGTATCGTTTGTTTCTGTTCCATAACTCTGATAACATCTGAGATAGTTTCACGAGACTTCACACAAATGTAAAGGACTATAAGACAGCATGCAGAACACATGAACCGTAACTCTGGTTTGCCTACTTTTGGAGGTATTGCCCTTTGAACATTGAACATAGCCATTTCTACCATGTACTCGCATCCGCTCTTTAAGTTGAAAATGGTTCAAGATATCATAATGAAATTATTCACAAATGTAACGCACCATGAGACAACCTGCAGAACACAAAAAACATAACTCTGGTTAACCCACTTTTGGAGTTGCAGCCCTTTGAACATAGTAGCTATTGAATGTGGCCATTTCTACTATGTACTCGTGTCCACTCTATATTTTTTTAACAAAGCTTCACACAAATGTAAAGCACTATGAGGCAATTTCAGAACACATGAACCCTAACACTGGTTTGCCTACTTTTGGAGTCATTGCCCTTTGAACATTGAACATAGCCATTTCTACCATGTATTCATGTCCACTCTCTAAGTTGAAAACCATTCAAGATATAATTATGAAATTTCTCACAAATGTAAAGCACCACAAAAACTGTAACTCTGGTTAACCTACTTTTGGAATTGCAGCCCTTTGTACATATTAATTATTGAAAATAGTCATTTCTACTATGTGTGAAAAATGGAAACAATCAGGTTGTACATTTTAATCAAAATTAACACATGTACATGCATCAGTGTTGATAATATTTAGGGAAAGATTAATGCACCATCCCTTTGATTTTATTTTTGACAGAGTTATGGCACTTGCTTGATGTAAGTGCAGTGGTGGTGCATAGTGCAGTGCTTTTATATGTCTTTCTCCTCTGATAGAGCTATAGCAAGGCTACAGTCGGATTCTCCGACAGCTCTAATTTCAACAGAAAAGTATTGCTACTTTTCTTATTTCTCCACAATACCTATGTTGTGTGCACTCATTAGAAGTGCCTCATTGAGGGACTTTAATGAGTACCCACAAGATAGATTTTCATGGAGAAATAAGAAAAGTATTATGTGGATACCCCCTCTTATCTGCAGCTATCCCTAGTAAGCATACATACCATATCGTGGAGTAAAATCTGTGAGATAAGGCAAAATTTTAAGAGAGATTTGACAAAATTCTGTGAGATTTTCTTAAAAATCACTTTAGAGCTCCCCCAATATAGTCTAGTCTTTTTTTTTATGTAAGAAGCTTGTGAAAACCACAACAGTGTCATTTATGTTTATTTCTTCATAAAATCTGTTGTAAAATAGTCTGAAAATTCTGTGAAATTTGAATTTTTTATGGGAATTGCCTTCCAGATGGGCAAAATTCTGTGAGATTTTATCTCACAGTGTGAGATATGGCATGTATGTGTAAGCATTCTACATAAATATATAGCGGGCCATTATCGGCCCGTCAGCTATGCTGACGGGCCGATAATGGCCTGCTGTTGATTTATGAAGAATGCTAGCTGGGATGTTATCTGTTTCTTTATTTACAGGTACCAAGTTATACTTCTGTTGAAAATTACATCATCAATTCTTTCCCACCGATAGATCTGTTTTACTTTCGTGGAAACAAGCATCATCAGATGAGTATACTGGTAGCAGATGTGCCGGTAGCCGGAATGAATATGCGTGTAGAACATAGGATGCATCAATGTAATTCAGAAGTGAGTACCAGCACCAGTCTGAGTGATATGTCTGAGAACCAGTCAGAATACAGTTATAATTTATCAAGTGATTTCTCAACAGATGATCTCAAAACTGACAAACAGCATTCCTCTTCATATAGAGGTAGTGGTGATTTTGAAAGTGCTAATGATGTGGCCCTTAAAAGAAAGAGGATAGACATGAAAGAAAATACTGCTGTCTCTGCATCCAGTATAATAGAAAGTAAAAGTAATTCAAATCCTGTAAATCAGACCATCAAAGAGTTGGAAAATAGTGCAAGTTTCTGGGATGGAATGGACCTAGTAAAGTCATATGATCAGTGGAGAGAAAACCCTGAGGCTGTAAGTTCCTCTTCTGAATGTTCAGCTGACACTCCTAGGGAGGATTCTTGTTACAGCAATTTTAAGAATAGTGTAATGCCAGAGGGGAGTAGTGGCCAGGCTGAATTTCCTAATGATAATGATAGTGAAACAGGAGATATTTTCAAATGTAAGAAAACTAGGATAGACCCTAAAGATATAGCAGGTAATGTTATATCACAAGAGAGTGAGAGTGCAGAAAGCCATGTTATTCTCTGTGATAGACTAAAATTAAGTAATTCAAACACAACAGTGTTGTCCCAGGATATGGCTACAACAGACAGAGGCAGTGAAGGTGAGGATAACATCCCTGGAGTAGCTTCTTTTAATTCAGATGTGACTTGTGTATTACAAGCCGGAGATTTATGCCATAATAATTCCAGTAAATTACATAAAGGAGATTCTAACACAAAGAAAAAGGGATGTATATCACAGAATAAAGACACATCACCTGTATCTCTTACCCACTCAAAGGAAAACAGGAGTATGTCACAGAATACGGACACAGGATCTGAGATGAGTTTCGATAAATATTACAATGCAGATTTACATACAAACATTAGTTCTAGTACTCTGATGGAAGATGAGAGTGATGAAGAAAAGTGTAGAATTGTTTCAAAAGATTATTTTAGTGGTCCTGTACAGTCAGTCAGCAATAGATTTTGTAATTTTAGGAAGTATATTTGTTTTGTGAGTGGTGCTCATGATTCAATTGCAGTGAAAGAAGTGACTGTGGACAAGCTTAAGTCAATTGAGGAGGATTTTCGCAGGTCTAACAGTCAGGCAAGTGGGACGCAAAGCAGAGATGGTAGACCATTTGATACAAAGGACAACTATTTCTTCATAAAAAATTGTTACATAACAGGAATGTGTCTGTCACATGATCACAGGTAGCTACAACTTCATTGTCTATGCAAATAGGTCAAGTGCGAGATAGCCTTCCATATGTTAACAGGGAAAATCTAGAGTAGCCCATACAATGTAGCATCAGATAAGCAAGGGTATTCACATAATATTTTTCTTATTTCTCCATGAAAACATATGATGTGGGTACTCATTAAAGCTCCTCAGAGTAGTGCATCTAATGAGTACCACATTAAAGCTCCTCAGAGAAGTGCTTCTAATGAGTACCACAATATATATGTTTTCATGGAGAAGTCAGAAAAATATCAGGGCCGAGTTGTTCAAAGCGTCATTAGCTTAACAAGCTCGTTAAGATTCATTTCGTTAACTGTTTTAGCAGATTCAATATTTAATATTCTGATATTTTTTGCTGAAAAATTGTGAGTAGCTTTTGCGCTGCAAAAGCTACTCACATTTTTTTAGCAAAACATTTCAGCATATTTGCGTATCACTCAGTGTAACTTTTAACGAATCATTAACTAACGATGTCTTTAGCTTTGAACAACTGCCTGGGCCCAGTAATTTTAGGTTGAAAAAAAAAGCCATATCTGGAGCTATAATAACCACAGGTTAGCCCATAGCTTCTCTATATAGCAGAGGAATTGTTAAGGAGGAGTATTAGGTGATAATTTTGGGATAATTTTTCTTATTCATTACGAAAACTTGCCTATCCATATATATTGACTGAAAATTTCACCACCAAAAACTGAAAGTTTTCAGATAAAAACTCTGATGTTCTTCATATTTCTGCTCAAAACATAGATTGTGGGTGCTCGTTAGAGTCGGTTCTAACAAGTACCCACAATCTATGTTTTTGAGCAGAAATAAGAAAAATAATGTATACCCCTGTAAACCCCAGTTTTGCTATATAAAAATGGGATTAAAGGGGGTCAAAGTTATATAGGCATGTCTTCCTGTTGTCTCCATTAAAACATATGTTGTGGGTACTCATCAGAAATACCTACATGTAGGCGAGGCGCTTCATTAAACACAACATTATGTTTTTATGGAGAACTGGAGAAAATTATCCCATAATTATCACCAAGTACTCCTCCTTAACAATTCCTCAGGGCCCAGTTGTTCAAAGCATCGTTAGCTTAACAAGTTCATTAACGGTCATTTCGTTAACTGTTTTAGCAGATTCAATATATACAATATTCTGATATTTTATGCTGAAAAAATGTGAGTAGATTAAGCTGCTCACTTTTTTTCAGCAAAAGAATTCAGCATATTTGCGTATCAATGTAAATTTTAACGAATCGTTAACTAATGATGTTGTTAGCTTTGAACAACTGGGCCCTGCTATATATATGAAGAGTATCCAGAAAATTTTCTTATTTCTCCATGAAAACATATGTTTTGTGTACTTATTAGATGCACTTCAGGGATACGCGTCTAATGAGCACAAACAAGAACATATGTTTTTATGGAGAAATAAAAAAAAAAATTATAATATCCACAATTTTGGGTCGAAAACAAAAAAAAAGTCTTATCTGGAGGTTTGAACCTGTTAAATAAAATTCAGACAGACATGTTGCTGGGCTCCATAGCTCAGTCTTTACTGTGTGTGACTGCAGATCGATGGATCTCAAGTTCAAATCCCAGCTATACCACATGATTTTCTTGGAGAATTTCTACAGTCATTCTCTCCTGTTCTCTGATTCAAGAAGGGCAGCTGTCAGTTACTAGCTAAAGTATGTGCACAGGTATCGGTTAACCACTTAGAGGACCAAGCCTGCCCAGGACGGGAAACGTGAGTGGGTTAACTGACTAGCACAACATGACCTAAACAGTGTTGACTGGACTGTAAAACTCCAAATCAAATCAAATCAAAGACAGAAATGTTTAGGCTTGATGGTTAAAGCCCAGAACTTGAAAAGCAATTTGGCTAAAGCGAAATTTTCTGATCATTAGTATAATATCATTATGTAAGGACTTACATGTACTTGACAAAGCCTGGTTTGAGTATAAGGGTTACGCACCTCACTAGCTACATTTGTAGTTAAATGCATATGGATTTTTTTCCAAGGGGGATATTCTTTCCCTTAAAAATGCCCTCTCAAGAAGGGAAACAAATACTTTCACATCAAATTGATTCCCTTGGAGATGTACATTGTATCAATTCATTTTAAGGGACTTGATACATTTAGTAGATTTTTGGCAATTTGTTTTTAAAAGGGAGACAATTTTTGCAATTTTCTGTTTGCATTCCTGCACACCATGCCCCTTTTTGACAAAAATGACCGTCATGGGTTGACACCTTAAACCTGAACTAATTATCACCATGCCCTGTCTGAAAAGGGGTCTAATCTAAAAGGAAAGAATTCAGGGAGCAAGCTCATACATTTTAGAAAAGACTCCTTTTCAGAAGGGTCAAAAACTATCTTAACAAAGTTGCCTCCCCTGAAAGTATATCCATTCCCCTTAATATCAAAACTGTATAAAGTACATGTGTGTAGTTGTCAAAGAAGCGAAGATCAACATAGCTCAAGATATGGTTATTTTTTCAACCAAAAAGTGTTAATGCAGTTGACTCTTGTTATCTCAACTTCGCTTATCTCTAATAGCCGCTTATCTCGAAGTGAAAATCTGGTCCCTGTTTTAACATGAAAATCTGTCAACAGATTTTGCAGAGAGTGGAAGCTCTCGGCTATCAACCCTCATGATAGACGTACCTGGAGATCTGGTGTGAGATCTGCCATGCGTGCAGCAAGCCAGCTATCTGGAAGGGGGCCCACTGATGTGGATGTTGCCCCTGTACCTGCACGTTAATCAAAAATCCGATTATGATGATGATTATGAGATAACAAAATATTGCAGAAAAGAGGAGAAATTGCTCCTAAGGAGGAGCAATTTCTCCTCTTTTCCACAATATTTTCAATACATTTCTAACTTCAGTAATCAAATAACATATTCCTTTGTGAAATGTGACTGTTCAGTTTATTTTTTCCTCAATTCTGCAAATCTGATATGTCAAGGTATGGATATCTCAATGTATTTCAGGGACTCCCTTGAAATTGGAGATAACAAGTGTTGACTGTATTTTTCTTATTTCTCTATGAAAATATATGTTGTGGGTACTAATTAGAAGTGAGTACCATGACATATGTTTTCATGGAGAAATAATAATATTTTCCAGATACCCCCTCCTATCTGGAGCAATGGGTCAAGTTCCAGTCATAGTATAGCCTAATTTGTCCATTAACCCTTAAAATGCCAGTCACAACAACAGTAGCTGACATTCTTAAGTACATTTTTTACTTGAGAAAATAAGGCTTGTCAAACCTTATTTTCTTGAAAAATGAAACAAAGTACAGTGTAGTTATGAATGTGGTCTGCTACATTTAAGGGTTAATTTTTTAAACAAAAAAGATGGACCTTCACTAGCTTGGGAGGTTAGATCAGTCAATGCAGTCATGGTTCCAAGTATATGACACTCACCCTGTCACCTGCCTACAGCCTCTTATTCTGTGGAGTGTTCATGTTGGCAGTGTGTATGTGTCAGTACGGTTGCAACAGAGACAATTTAAATGAAATGTCAGTCATTATTTTCTGCGAAAGATAAGAAAAATATTTTAAAATATTTTCTACTTTTTAGTTTTATATATAGTCAGCAGAAAAAGTTTTTGCTTTTATCTTAGGAACCTCTCTAATGTGCTTGTGCAAAGAGACTCCGTCCCTTTTCAGTGGATGTTTTACAAAGCACAAAGCTTTCTATAAACTACATATATTTCAGATTTTAAATACAACTATAGAAAGGAATGCTTCATTTAATCAATATTCAGGCAAACCCTTCATTTCACCACTTATATACTTAAAAAAGAGGATGTTGATTACATAGTTCTAGATAAGAGGTGATATCGGGAAAATATTTTTCTAATTCCTCTATGAGGCCCTTCTAATGAGTACCCACAACATACGTTTTCATGGAGAAATAAGAAAAATATCAATATGTTTTGGTTGAAAAAAAAAAAACCTTATGAGTGAAGATCCTGATCAGACTGAATGGATGTGTAGGCTGATCTGGACAGTCCAGATATGCAACCTGATTTGATTTCATATCATTTTGTATGACACAACTCAAATTGTCCTATACTACTATTTTCCACTCTCTGGGCAGATTCAGCACATGACATTTTGGAATATCTTTCTTATTTTTACTAGAAAATTGTATATGGCACTTCATGCAAATTGCCTGTTTAGGGGACAGTTTGTATGAAATGTCATATTCAATTTTTGATTTTTTTTTTTTTTTTTTTTTTTTTTTCCTAGAAAATTGGATATGTCACTTCATTCATATTTGTCTCCTTAGAAGACAATTTGTATGAAGTGTCATATCCAATTTTCCAAGAAAAAAAAAAAAGAAAAATATTTCAAAATGTCGTCTTCTGAAATTTTTACCCAGCATGCAAAGTGCTAACAACTGCTTTGTTCTTGCAGATTTATTTATTTCAATTACCGTGAATGGGACAGAAAAGAGGGTGAATCAGATGATGAGTCAGAAGCAGACAATCCATTCAGAGATGTGTCAGACAGGAGTTTTGGTGAGAATATCAAAGTTGGGGTGATAGATCTTCAAACAATGACAAGATTAGAAGCTGTCACATATGATGGTCATATTGGATATTCTAGTTACCCTGCGTGGTATATATGTCTGGCTGCAAGTCAGGATTATCTTGGCAGGTAATTACAGTCGACTCTCGTTATCTCGAATTCCAAGGGACTCTCTGAACTACTTCGAGATATCCGTACTTCGACATATCAGATTTGCAGAATTGAGGAAAAACTAATTTGATTAACCACATTTAACAAATGTATGTGTAACTGGACTCTTGAAGTTAGAGATATCTTGAAAATATTGTGGAAAAGAGGAGAAATTGCTCCTTAGGAGCAATTTCTCCTCTTTTTCACAATATTTTTTACATGTTGTTAGATTTTCATGTTTAGGCAGGGACCAGATTTTCACTTCGAGATAAGCGGTTATTCGAGATAAGCGAGGTCGAGATAGCGAGAGTCAACTGTATGTCATTATCTAAATGAATCAAAGCCAGTGAAATGTTAGCATTTCTTATGTGCTAAACATCATGAAAACATAATAATTTAGACCCATTTAAACCCCACTATTATAAAGTAAAACTAGGGTTTACAGGGTATACATTATTTTTCTTATTTCTGCTCAAAAAACATAGATTGTGGGTACTTGCTAGAGCTGCCTCATTGAGGTGGTTCTAACAAGCACCACAATCTATGTTTTGAACAGAAATAAGAAAAATATCAGATTTTTTTTATCTGAAAATTTTCCATTTTTTGGTGGTAAAATTTTCAGTATATTTGAATAGGCATGTTTTCGTTATGATAAGCAGATCCATATCACCAGCAGTCTACTTAGTTTATTCAGGATCTGTATGTGTGCATTTCATTACATGTAGGCATTGAAGATTTATTTCCTGTTTCATAAATTTTAAAATAAACCTATATTTGAGAATGTTGTTCTTTGTAATCATAGACTTTTCCTGAAGTCTTTCTTAGTTTATATTGACCTACTTAGATTATATTTTTTTTATTAGTCCTGGATATATTTATTTCTAATTTCAGTAATGGTGTGATTTTTATGCCCCTGCCGTCGGCATGATACCGGGGTACATTTAGTATCAGGTCCTGTGTAAGTGCATACGTGTGTATGTTATTCTGTAAGTTCGTACATACACGTGATCCTGTTAGACAGGTTAAAGTTTTCGTAAGAGGTAGATTTCAGGGTTCCTATCATTCAGTTGAAATTTGATATGAGGATTTATGTCTATGAGTACAACAGGAGTATATAAGAATCAGGTCACAACAACCAATACTTCAGGGTCCACTGACTTCCAGCTCTGGTTAATTTTGCAAATTTAAGATTTTTTGCTGACTTAGGTTAATTTTGCAAATTTAAGATTTTTTGTAAGAGGTAGATTTCAGGGTTCCTATTATTGTGGCAACTTGAAATTATATATGAGGACTTATGTTTTAGGGAGGTACCCAAGGCGTGGGTATCAGTGTACTGTGTACACATTTCTAGTTTTAACTGTTTTCTGCCATCTTGCATCAAGAATCCTGAAGTGCATTTATTATAGCTCAGATATGTATGCTTAATCGTGCCTTTTTTCACCATGACTTTGATTATTAGTATTTACTTAAGTCTAATAGAAGGTAGAAACTGTTCATTAATGGTTTTTAAATTAACCCTTGTCATGCTGAATAAATTAAGATACCACGCCCACTTCTAATTGTCAGCCAATCAGATTATTTGATCCAGATTGTTGATATAAATTCACATACTTAATGATAAACAGTGCAGATCCAGATCAGTTGGCTTCTGAAGAAGCCAACTGATTTTGATCTACACTGTTTGCAAAGGAAGGGTATATCTTGGTTCAGCAGGACAAGGGTTATGTTATAATAAAGAGCATTGGATCCTTTGCTATCCATTGTGTACCTTGTAAGTAAGAAGTCTGTATGGCAAAGGTTTCGTGTATCTTATGTTTTTGGGGCGCCCAACTGATATGATATTGGTTTACAGTTGGGCAAGGCCTGCTATCCATATAGCAGATTAGGGTAGAGGGGAGATGTTTTATTTCTTCTGTTTCTTCACTTTCATTCCAGCTCCTCTTTCTTCCCTGCCCCTCATCTTTCATCTCCTCTACGCTCTCTTCTATCTTTTTTCTCCCTTTCTCTGGGAGACAACGTAAAATAGCCTACAATCAATCAGTAAAGTTCCATTATTAAGACCACCTTTGGTACTGCTTAACCCTTGTCCTGCTGAATAAATTAACATGCCACACCCACTTCTAATCATCAGCCAATCAGATTACTTGATCCAGGTTCTTGATACAAATTTACATACTGAACGACAAACAGTGCAGATCCAGATCAGTTGGCTTCTTCAGAAGCCAACTGATCTGGATCTACACTGTTTGCAAAGGCAGGACATATCCGGGTTCAGCAGGACTAGGGTTAAATGGGTCTTCTTAGTGGGTTGGCCTTGATATTGAATGTAGAATAATAAGAAAGAAAACATTTAGCAAAAGCTGCTCTTAATAGCGGAGTGGCCTTAATTTCAAAAGGTGTTAACCCTTGTCCTGCTGAACCTGGATATATCCTACCATTAGAAACAGTGTAGATCAAGATCAGTTGGCTTCTGTAGAAGCCAACTGATCTGGATCTGCACTGTTTGTAACAGATCAAGATTAGTTGACTTCTTCAGAAGCCAACTGATCTGGATCTGCACTGTTTGTCATTCAATTTGTGAATATGTATCAACAACCTGGATCAAGTAATCTTATTGGCTGACAATTAGAAATGGGTGTGGCATCTTAATTTATTCAGCATGACAAGGGTTGATAAAGAGAATTTTACTCTAAAGTAATCTAAAATATATTAATTACTGCAAAAACACTGGTTTATTAGTTGATGTTTTATTTTCAGTGGCAGTGAGGATGCAACAGCCTATCTCTGGGACCGTCACTACAGAGTTAGTATAGCTAAGCTCCATCATACATTATTGGTTGTTAATGGTTTAGCCTTCTCGCCTGTGGATCAGGAAACCTGTGTTTCTGTATGTGATGACAAGTCAATTATTGTCTGGCGCTCACGGAACAGAATGAACAAACCTCGTGAAAAGAGACCGCCTATTTATCTTGAATTATAGAACTACTATAATAAGCCAGTGTATTGGAACAGGGAGGCCTGAGCAAAAAGTGTAGACCCAGATCAAATGCTGCAAAATGTGGCATCTGAGGCTCCACTGTTTGCAAATAGTTTAGCCATTTTTCTTTAAATAATAGCCCAACATACCTAAAACTGAAATTGGACTGGTCCAATATATAGTTTGGGGGAATCTTTTCAGTCTATAATGGGTTAAAGAATGTTGTACCCATAGCTCCGGATAAGAAACTTTTTTAACCAAGTATGGATATTTTTCTTATTTCTGCATGAAAACATATGGTGTGGGCACTTCTTAGAAGTGCATCACCAAGGTGCAACTAATGATACCCACAACATGTGTTTTCATGGAGAAATAAGAAAAATATCAATAGTTTTGGATTGATAAAAGCATCTTATCAAGAGCTACAACATATATAGTACATGTAATGAGTACCCGTAACATATATTTTCATGCAGAAATAAAACAAAAATATTTACCTGTTACTCCCTCCTGTTTGGAGGTATAGTTGTAACAGAATGTATAGAGTATACAGAATTTATAGGCATTCAGTTTTTTGTCTGTCCATTCTTCCATCCATTTTTATGATCACCTAGCATTGGTCCACTTCTTAATAACTATTAGATCAACGGTCATCTTAACAGGCATGCACTTTTTTCTTTAACAAGGACTCAAACAATGTGGCATTATTTTATTACCATGATCCAAGGCTCTAGGTTTATACTTTTTTTAACTGAAAAGTAACGATAATATTCTTATATTACGAAAACATGCCTATTCAAATATACTGAAAATTTTACCACCAAAAATTGAAAATTTTCAGACGAAAAAAATCTGATATTTTTCAAATTTCTGCTCAAAACATAGATAGTGGGTACTTGTTAGAACCGCCGTGCCAAGGCGGTTCTAACAAGTACCCACAATCTATGTTTTGAGCAGAAATCAGAAAATTAATGTATACCCCTGTAAACCCCAGTTTTACCATATAAAAGTGGGGTTTAAAGGGGTCAAAATTATATCGACAAGTTTTTGTGATTATCTCAGTGAAAACATATGTCACAGGTGCCAGCAGATGCTACACTGCCTTCCATAGAATTATTGCTGAACATTATCATTATGTTAACACACCTTTATAAAATGTTTATTTTTTAGCCATAGCTCTATTTATTTCAATTTTTTAAGAGAAATATTTTTATATTTTTCTGATATCTCCACAAAAACATATGTTGGGGGTACTCATTAGGAACGCCTCTGCAAAGCACTTTCTTATTAATATGGAGAAATCAGGGCCCAGTAGTTCAAAACTAATGATGTTAGTTAATGCATCGTTAAAACTTTGATCATTTAATATGGCGTATACGCTATAATTTTTGTGGAAAAAATACTCACATTTTTTCAACAAAAATACCTGTGATTAGATATTGTACTCACTAGAACAGTTAACATTCTGACCACTAACGAGCTTGTTAAGCTAACGACGCTTTGAAGAACTGGGCCCAGAAAAATATCTTGAGAACCTCTTATCTAGAGCTGTTTATTACGTGGTATTTTTTACCATGTAATGTGTGAAATAAAGAATATTTAGGTTAGTAAGTAATATGTAAATGTAGACATTTACTGGGCAGGCTTTAGTCCTCTAAGCGTAAACCAGCAGTTTTTTTTTTTGTTTTTTTTTACTAGGCAGGCTTAGTCCCCTAAGCAGTTTAAATTCTGAAATTTGGCTTAGTAATGCCACTGTTAACTATAGTGATATGCTTTAGAGATATAAAAATTATTAAATTTTATTATGTAAGGGTACTTGATACACTTGTTTAAAATTCTGAAATTTTGCTTAGTAATGCCACTGTTAACTATAGTACGAGGGTGAGTCAATAAGTAACCAGCCTAACTTATTTCCGGTTGAGATCCACCTCTTCTTTTTCGATGAACATGTAATTGCCCTCTAGTGTAATGTACTTAGACCAACGGTGTTCAAGTGCCATCAGCCCAGAACTGAAAAAGTCAGGGATTTTTCATTGACCCACTCCTCAACAGCCGTCACGACTTCTTCATCAGACCGGAAATGAAGTCCAGGGATATCCTTTTGCAAGTTTGGGAAAGGAAGAAGTTGCTAGAAGCTAGGTCAGGCGAATAGGCAGGATGTGGTATTAATTCATACACGCTTCGCTCTACAGCATCCATTGCAACTTTGCAAGTGTGGACTGTCACGTTGTCCTGTTGCAGCAAAACACCTTTAGAGAGTTTACCTCTGCGTTTTTCATGGATGACGGTTCTCAGCTGGTCTAACAAGTTTGCATAGTACACTCCAGTTTTTGTACTTCTCTTGGGTAAAAAGTCCAACATAATAACGCCTTTTGCGTCCCAAAATACTGTGGCCATCACCTTGCCAGCAGATGGTTGCGTCTTGAACTTCTTTGGCCTTGGGGACCCAGGCCCTACCCACTGACGACTCTGAGCTTTATTCTCTGGCTCACAGTAATGAACCCAAGTCTCATCTACAGTCACCAGATGCAAAAGAAAATCATCTTTTGACCTAAAACACTTCAACAAGGCACTACATACTGATGCTCTGGTTGTCATTTGCTCATCGCTAAGGGATTTGGGGACCCAATTGGCTGTTAGCTTGTGCATACCTAAACGATCATGTAAGATTGTTGAAACGCTACCATGTGAAATGCCTAATGCCTGCGCTATTTCTTCCGCCTGAATTCGCCTATCAGAGTATACCAGATCCCGAACTTTCTTACACATTTCTTCATCAGTGGCATCCAGTGGGCGTCCAGACCTGGTTTCATCTTCTAAAGACGTTCTACCGCATTTGAATTCCCCTACCCAATATTTAACCTGAGCATAAGATGGTGCAGAAGACCCATAAACATCGGCTAACTCGCCGTGTATTTCCTTGCCCGTTTTACCTTTTAAATACAAGTACCGAATTACAGCACGGTACTCAACTTTAGATGAAAAGCATACCTTTGCATCACTAGCCATGTTTGACATTCAATATCTTATTAAAAAATGACTCGATACGTGTGCAATTTTGTGCCCATGTATAAAACATATATTAAAACAAAGCATGAAAATCGTGACCGTCTCAGTCTTTCAGAAATGGGATAGGCAGATAGGCCGGTTATTTATTGACACGCCCTCGTAGGATGCTTTAGAGCTATTAAAATTATTAAATTTTATTATGTAAGGGTACTTGATACACTTGGTATATTTTCTGCCATTTTTCACAAGGGAGATAACTTTTATGTCTTCCTGTTTGCTTTTCTGCACTCCAAACCCCTTCTAAAAAGGGTCTAGTCTAAAAGGAAAGAATTTGCTCCCAAGGGGAGCAAATTCTTTACTTTTAGAGTAGACCCTTTTCAGAAGGGGAAAAAAACAAATTTTACGGAGTTGTTTCCCCTTAAAGTGTATCAGCTCTCCTAAACTGAGATACATTACTATAGAATTATGTTCCGGTACTGCATTAGATTTTGACATTCTGGTCAAAAGGGAGATGTAAACCAGTGAAATAGAGAGTTTCGGAGGCATCATGCTATGAACATGATGCATATGTCACTAATTAAAAGACTAAATGGGGCATTTTCCAGATTTATTAGAATTCTTACGCTAAAATTCTGTATTTTTAACAAACGTATAGCTCTTTATGTAATAGTAAGAAAAGTAGAGCTTTTTATTTGATAACAACTTCTAATAGCGACAAAAAAAACAACAAAAAAAAAACAACAAAAAAACAACTTTTAACAGTCAGGAGCATAACTTCTACAGGTTATTTTTTTAACTCAAAAGTGTTATCAATTTTGTTACAATTTGTGAATTTAACTTGTTTCAGTTAATTTTTAATTTGTGCCATTTTTTCACCTGATTGTAGACTTATAGCAATTTTCATGGGCAAGTGGTTAATTTTGTATGAAAGACCTGTTACATAACTTTATGATCAAGCAATAATATTTTGTATGCATCATCTAGAAATATGTACAGGGCCTTTGAAGTTAATGAAAAAATATACTTTTTAACTTACTTTGGTTATTTTCAAAATATTTACAAATTTCAGAAATAACCTAAATAAGTTAAAATCTTCAGCCAAAGGAAAAGTTAACTCTTACACTTTGGAAGGGAGGTTACTTTATAGTTGAATTGTAACTTAACAAAATTATAAATCTTCTCAAACTTTTAACCTTTAGAAGTTATGCTCCTGACTGTTCAAGGGAACTGAGTAAACTTGGAGCATGTTCGATCTTAAACCACGGTAACTGTGGTTTGACTATATTTTTACCGAACTCAGCTCAGATCAACTCAAGTGATGTCATCTCAGACTGCAGTTCAACCATGCTCTGTGCCTTGATTTCCCTGGATTAAATATGGCCGCCCTTGGAAAACAAACTAAGTTGTTAAGTTTAAAAATCTTAATTTTGAAAGTTTCAGGTACAAAAAAGCAGTATTTTAGTTTTCTTTTTGTTGGTAGAAAAGATCTAAACAATTTTGATCGGTAGGTTCGACATGTTTAACAAGAGAGAATAGAAAAACTTCCTCAAACTTGTCCATGGGTGCCGCCATATTGCAAACAAACGTTTAGCACCAAACAGAGTTCGATCAGTCCCTTTCAAGAGCATGTGCATTCGTCCTTCCGGAACTAAACTACGGTCGCAGATCAAACTCGCTCTTGGTCAATTTTCTGCTATTTTTTTACAAGAGAGACAACTTGTGTGACTTCTTTGCTTTCCTGCAGTCCTAACCCCTTCTGAAAAAGTGACTACTCTGAAAGGTAAGGGTTTGGTCCCAGGGGAAGCAGATTCTTTCCTTTTAGAGTTCACTTCTTTTCAGAAGGGAGGCAAAACAATTTTGACAGAGTTGCCACCCTTGACCTCCATTCTATAGTTGATAATGTTCTCTAATAGCAACAAGAACAGGGCCCAGTTGTTCAAAGAATCATTAGTTTAACAAGTTCAGTAGTGGTCAGGTAACTTAACTGTTCTAGTAAGTACAATACATTTATCTTGTTCACAGTTATTTTTGCTGAAAAAGAAATGTTTTTTTTTTTTTTTTTAGCAAAAACATTAGGGTATATGCCATATTTAATGATCAAAGTTTTAACCATATGTTAACTAACAACATCATTAGTTTTGAACAACTGGGCCCAGAGCTTTATACTATATGAGCCAGCGCAGGACAAAACCTACAATGAGACTTGTATAACCAGCAAAGGCTCAGATCAGCCTGCACATCCACCAAGTATAGCAATGGTTCTCGTTTATCCCTCTGGATAGCTTGGAGGCTGTAGAAGGCATTCAGCAAAGACTGATCAGACTGCATGGATGCGCAGGCATCTGATCTGACTCTTAACTGGTAGCACAAATCTTATTGTAAGATTTGTCATGTGCTGTCCATATGTTTAAAGCTCTATTCTTGCTGATATACATTTGATAATGCTTTGTCAAAGTGGTAGCAACACTTAAGAAGTTCTATGGGAGACATCCCAGTCAGCATTCTACGTAAATCTATATCGGGCCATCATCGGCCCGTCAGGGTAGCTGACGGGCCGATGACGGTCTGATGTAGATTTACATAGAATGCTAGCTGTGATCATGATCTAGTTAATCCCAACAATGTGGCAGTTTCCAGAATTGTTTCTGATGTTTTTGCCAGTGACGCGCCATAAGTATTCCCAAATCCCGGACATACACTTCTACCGATATTTCCTTCGTTCAGGCCTATGAGCATGGTGGGCGAAGCTTGCTTACCAAGTAATGCTTTCTGTCCGCGGACACCTGATTACACCCTTTGTTCTGGGGTCCATGTCTGTTGGTCTGAACATTCTGATTCGTCATTTGTTTATGGATTTATGAGTTTGGATTACGGCTTTGGTACCATGACCGCAACTACTTGTAAGAGTAGTTAATGTTATAGTTGATAAGATTTTCTCATAGTTAATAAAGGTTGAGCTTTTTTATACTGGTGAAAATATGTGTAAGAAATAGAACGAATGGGCAGTGTTTGTATGGTATGAAACAATAGATAAGTAGGGTTTTTCAGGGTATGAGGTATTTGCTTTAGTTATTAAGGGATTTAGATTATAGTTAGAGATCTGCAGAATATTTTGGAATTAACCCTTAAAGCGCCAAGAAAAACTGCGTCTGAAAATGTCGTCTGTTTATGTTGTCTGCTGAATATTCTTGCAAACTTTTCAAACCTATTTTTTGCATACCGGCAAACAGTGTGGACCCAGATCAGACTGCTCCTGATCAAGGTCCACACTGTTTGCAAAAATGATATTTAAAATCACAAGCAGATGACAAAGCAGACGACAATTGTTGTGATTGGCACTTTAAGGGTTAAGGGATATGAGATACCACAATGTAATGGGGTTATTGCAAAATCTGGTTTTGTGATATGGGTTATTTCATTATTTTTGGACATGGGATTTGGGATTTTAGCACCTCCTCCTGCCACCTACTCTAACCCCATACAAACCTTAAACATCTTTCTTAGGGAAACAGTAGTATCTTTGTAAAATACATTGTTTTCTGGTGTCCTCACATTGGAGACCTCAACTTCCGAGACTTGCAAAACATAGCAGTCACAGATTTAGGGCGGGTATAGCTGGCATAGAAGGTACAGAAAAGAATAAAAATTCCTGAAGTAACCACGCCTACCTCAACTGCTATCATCCGTGAAACAGAGACAGAAAGTAACACCATAGATTTCCACTGCAGCCAGGTCAGTTTCTGGCAAAAGTATGTGCATAAATACTGGTTAACTGCTTAGAGAACTAATCCCAGAAAAAGTTGAGGTGAGGTAAACTGACTTGTCCGACATGACCTTAATAGTGTTGACAGGGATGATAGACTCCAAAGCAACCAAAGCTTCCAACCACCGCAGCCAGTGTAAATAGTGCTCTGTGGAGAATATTTTGCTGCTTGCCAACACCTGGGCTCGGTTGTTCAAAGCGTCGTTAGCTTAACGAGCTCGTTAAGGGTCATTTCGGTAGCTGTTTTAGCGGATTCAATACACAATATTCTGATATTTTTTGCTGAAAAAAATGTGAGTAGCTTTTGCAGTGCAAAAGCTACTCACATTTTTTCAGCAAAAAATTTCAGCATATTTGCGTATCACTCAATGTAAATTTTAACGAATCGTTAACTAACGACATCGTTAGCTTTGAACAACTGGGCCCTGGTCTTTATTAGTTTTCTTTCAACCCATTGGGGGTTGGTGCTGTCTAAGAAGTTTCCTTGAATAGAGTGACATGCATCTGGCTCGCTAAATTTGGTATGTTTCAAAAAATTATCCTAACCTTAAAGCGCTAATTACAACTGAAGTGGACAACACTTCAGAAAAGTCTTTTCAAAGGAAATGACAACTTTTCATGTGAATCGTCTTCTGGGCATATCATTCACATTAGATGTTGTCTCTTAAAAATAAAAAAAAAATGATTTTAGAATGGTGTCTGCTACAAATTGGCATAGCACTCTAAGGGCTAATTACCAAGCCTTTTTTGAGCGATGCAGAAGACAGTATACATTATTCCTCGGACTTAATAATACCGGACTTGTCACTAACAGAACTGCCAAAATATGTTGTCGTGGCTTGATTTTAGTGCTATTTTACAGCACTATGGTCATTCAAAATGATTTTGGATAACTGAAGTTGCAATACATTGATTTTAATAGGTTTGGTTGAAAAATGTTAAGTCACAGTTAACAAAATTGAAGTTATACCATTTTTGGTGAATTTCTGATGATTTTCTGTTAAAAGTGCCAAAAATAGCTATTATTATACGGTACCTAGGTTTCTTCTTGATGTTTACAAAAACTCTTTGATTTTCCTTAGATATAATGTTGCAGTCTTAAAGGTAATATATTGAACTATTGCTTTTTGAAAACAAATCTCAGATATTTGGAGAAATAATTGAAATATGAGCATTTAAACTTCATCATACAAAACTATGAAAACTCAGCCAAGACAACATTATTTCCAATAAACACAATACCTGTACCGTAGATACTAGTCCAGTGTATATTGGGTCCAAGATTATTCTCTTATGTGTGGCGGGCAAGACCTGGCTTAAGTCAAGAAGCCTAGGTCAAAACCAGTGCTGAGGAAGTGAAATTTTACTTACCCTGAAATTTGTACAGAATATATAATAAAATTGATACACTGGAAACTCTTTGCAGAAACTGTTTACCAGGCAAGAAGAGAAATGTGAAAATGTGATTCAGTCAGCAGCAGTTGTGCTGATAATATATGCTAGGAACCTGGGCCCAGTTGTTCAAAGCTAACGATGTCGTTAGTTAACGATTCGTTAAAATTTACATCGAGTGATACGCAAATATGCTGACATTTTTTGCTGAAAAAATGTGAGTAGCTTTTGCAGTGCAAAAGCTACTCACATTTTTTCAGCAAAAAATATCAGAATATTGTTCATTGAAGCTGCTAAAACAGTTAACGAAATGAACCTTATCGAGCTCGTTAAGCTAACAACGCTTTGAACAACTGGGCCCTGGTTAAATGTGTAGTGTTTACTGATCTGGGCCAATTCAGCAGATGACAGATTGGTGATATTTGTCTTATTTTTCCCAGAAAATAGACTTTGATATTTCATGCAAATTGTCTCCTAAGAAGACAATTTGGTCTGAAATGTCAAAAGCCTATTTTCTGAGAAAACTTAAAAAAAAAAAATATTTCTAAATGTCGTCTGCTGATTTTTACCCAGTATGCTTAGTGTTGAATATGCAGTGTTTACTGTTATGCTAAAGCTTATATAAACTTAGGACTTTTACAATATTTTATTTATATTAACAGCTTGTTATTTAATAGAATAAATTTGTGAAATGTTAGTTGTTGTCAATAATTGAAATTCAGACAAAGAACTTTGGATAGCTGCTTCTCCTTTCTATGCCCCACCAAACGTACTTGTTTGCTCTTGTAATAGTCTTCTATATTCTGTAGTCTTTATAATCAATCTTCATTTTGGCCTCGGTGGCTCAGGAGGTTGCGGGTTCGACCCCACCGGGTTGGCAACATTCTTCCGTGGAGACTTGATCTTGGACTATTTTCTACAGACATTCTCTCCCTTCCACTGTTTCAAGAAGGGCAGTTGTCGCTTTCTGGCGAAAAAAAATTGTACACGATGATCCAGGCACTCGAATTTATGTAAAGATACTTAGGAAAAAAGCACAGCGCTCACGGGGCATCAAATGAAGGAGAGATGAAGAACAAATAAGGACAAGACAAACGCCACATATGAAATCATGGACACACAAAGGAGAAGAGGAGCCGCCTTGGAATGGTCAGTAGGAAAACTACAGGGGGAGGGGGGCTTATACTAGTTTAACCTGCGCGAAATCTTGCCCTTAATTCTGATGCCGTTCCAAATTTCAGGCCGGCCTCGGTGGCTCAGTTGGATGCGCCGTCCGACTGGAGACCAGGAGGTCGCGGGTTCAACCCCCGCCGAGGTCGGCAACATTCTTTCGTGGAGATTGATCATGAAATATTTTCTACGGTCATTCTCTCCCTTCCGCTGATTCAAGAAGGGCAGTTGTCAGTTTCTGGCGAAAGAATTTGCACAATACTGGTTAACCGCTTAGAGGACTAAGCCTGCCCAGTAAACGTGTGGTTAGGTAAACTGACCGCGCTCGACATGACCCCATTGGGTTGACTGGGCCGTAAAACCTCAACACAAACGTTCCAAATTTCAAATACGAGCATATGTGATCCACATAGGGGATCTCTATCTCATCTGTGAAACACCACAATGAAACACGTAATCAAAAACAAAGCAAAGGGCTCAATGACGATCTGAAGCCAGAACACAAGAAAACCACAAACCACGATAAGCCCTACCACAGACATTGATAGTCAGGCACCAACCATCTGAAACCGATTGAGGAGGAAGCCGTCATTTAGTCTGAGGACTGACCCACCGTCGTGCAATTAAGGAGGGAAGCAAAGCTACCAACGCTAAATGGGTTAAAAACCTTATTGTTAAATTGGAAAGTATGTGTCCTTATTTTTTTCTGCAAATAAAACAGTAAACTATCTGCTGTGGCTGCACTTTATGGAATAAACTATTTAGGATCATGTTCATACCCAACTCATGGCTTATTTTTACAACATTCGCGCAAGTAAAGGTCAATCACTCAGGTCAAATGACCCTGATTAAAAAGCCGGTTATCATAAGGTTTATCATGTTGACTTCTGCTGGACATATCACGAATACAACAGTATCATTTACACAACAGTCTCACTATGAAGGCGTTATTGTTGGTTATTATATTGGTTTGTGGTATTCCGGCCATTCACAGCTGGTGGTTTTCCTCGGAGGCCCAGGTTAACCCAGAAGAAGGTAAGTGAAGTTGAAACAGAAGTGTTACAGTGAGATACTGGGTTTGGTCAAAAGTGTATCTTCAGCTTCTTCCTATGGCAGTGAAAAAATGAAATAGGTGGTCAGTTATTTCATTACGAAAACACGCCTATTCAAATATATAGAAAATTTCACCTCCAAAAACTGAAAATTTTTAGATAAATAAACTGATATTTTTCATGTTTCTGCTCAAAACATAGATTGTGGTACTCGTTAGAACCGCCTCGGCGAGGCGGTTCTAACGAGTACCCACAATCTATGTTTTTGAGCAGAAATAAGAAAAATAATGTATACCCCTGTAAACCCCAGTTTTACTATATAAAAGTGGGGTTTAAGGGGGTCAAAATAATATAGGCGTGTTTTCGTGATGGATGTCGATTTTTTGTTTTTGAACATGGACACGACCTCTTGCAGTTAAGGGTTTCAATAAAAAAGCGCAAACAGTGTGAGTGTTTGATGAAAAACATTATGAATTAAGCTAAAACCTACAAAAATGCTTTTTAACATATTTGAATTCAAGAAAACCGTCAGAATACATGATATTTTATATGCATTAATATGACTATAACTGACCTGGCCCCAGTCCACATGTGATATTTTATATGTGTTAATATGATTACTGACCCGGACTTTTTAATTCACGCGTGGTATTTTATATGTGTGCCAGCTTTATTTCCCAAGTGCTCTCTCTAGTATTTCAGCTTCAAACATTTTTGATGGATGATTATCATCAAGAGTTCAAAGCCTGCGAACACATCACGAAAACATACCTATATAGTTTTGACCCCCTTTAACCTTACTTTTATATAGTAAAACTGGGGTTTACAGGGTAAACACTATTTTTCTTATTTCTGCTCAAACACATAGATTGTGGTACTTGTTAGAACCGCCTCGCCTAGGCGGTTCTAACGAGTACCAACAATCTATCTTTTGAGCAGAAATATGAAAAAATAGAATTTTTATCTGAAAATTTTCAGTTTTTTGGAGGTAAAATTTTCTATATATTTGAATAGGCGTGTTTTCGTAATGAAATAACTGATCACCTGTTTCATTTTTTCACTGCCATAGGCGATAACAACAGGCTTTTGCAAACAGCATAGCTCCATAATGAGCCGTCTCATCAGGATCTACGCTGTTTGACATTCCGTCTTTCAACTTTACATATAAAGTTCTTTCCAATCGATAGTTTGTCAAAAAAAAAAAAAAGGCAGATGACAAATTTTGTTAAATGTTAAATGACCGAAAATAACATGTCTTGTCGGATCGACCACTTGGTTGTGATCAGGAACTACATCAGAAATAAAGGACAGGTTATGGTCATGTGAAACCATACTATATCGGTATGTGTCAGCAATACTCGTACATTCTGTAAAAAAAAGGCTCAATAAAACCGAGTCTGTTGTTTTTATTTCTTTGATGTATTCTTTGTCGGCAATAGATCCCTTTTTACAGAACATATTGAAGCACCCATAAAAAAAAAAAAAAAAAAAACAAAAAAAAAAAACTTACTGCTGACTATGCCAAGGTGGTTATTTGTATGTGGCACAAGAGTACTGAGTACACTTTGAAGACTTCAGCGATTTTTTACAAAGACACATTTTCCTTCTTGTTTGCTCTCCTCCACAACAATCTCATTCTGGAAAGGAGTCTAAGAGGAAAGAATTTATACCCACGGGGAGTCAATTAGCAGACCTTTTTCAGAGGCAAAATCAATTGAGGAGCCCACGACAAAACCTACAACAAGGCTTGTACGACCAGCGAACTCTCAGATCAGACTGCGCATCCTCGCAGTCTGATCAGAGTTATCGTTGATCGCATGTGCTTTCTACAGCATCTCGGCGACCAAAGAGTAATGAATAAGAACCCTTGCCATACTGGGTGAATGTATAGATTGATCTGCATCTTTGCTGGTCAGGTTTTGTCATGCGCTGGCTCAATTCTGATAGAGATGCCTCCGTGAAGATGTATCCGTTCCCTCGAGTGGTTCACCTTCCGTCAGTCCATCATTCCGTCCCTCTGTCGGTAGTTCCGTCTGAAAAAAAAAATGGATATTATGATGAGACAAATAGTAAGGAATCTTACAAGACGGCAATGAAAGTTATTTTGATTTATTTGTCGGACAAATATTTTGGCTGCTATGGTAATAGCCTGGTACGGGACGTTAAGATCTTCACTAACGGCGCTATTTATATTTCAGATGTAACTGCTGAGTGCCTCAGACAGGCCAGCTGGGGAAGATGCGAATTTTATGAATGCCTTGAGAGGAGATTTCCTTGTGGATCAGAAGGTTATACCACCCAAATAGGTCTTCACTTCTGTCATAAGATTACACACATGTTTGATACCTTCACAGAAACGGTAATATATATTCAAACAATATGTTGTTATTTTATTTTTGTTTTTATCCATTTATTTATTTATTTTTTTGTTATTTTTTCAGAGAAAAAAAGGTTTGATATTTCATCTCAAATCGTCTGCTAGGCATACATTACGAAAACATGCCTATACAAATATATTGAAAATTTTACCCCACCTCCCCCCCAACCCCCCCCCCCCCTCCCCACACACACACACACACAAAAAATATGAAAATTTTCAGATAAAAAATTCTAATATTTTTCATATTTCTGCTAAAAACATAGATTGTGGGTACTCGTTTGAACCGCATCGCCGAGGCGGTTCCAACGAGTACCCACAATCGATGTTTTTGAGCAGAAATAAGACACATAATGTATACCCCTGTAAACCCCAGTTTTAATGTATAAAGTGCGGTTTAAGGGGGTCAAAATTATATAGGCGTGTTTTCGTGATGTAAAAACTATATACTAGGGATATCGCTCATATTTTGAGTAATGTAAGCTGTGGTACATGCATTTTCACCAGCTCGGTAAGCATTCTACATAAATCTATAGCGGGCCGTTATCGGCCCGTCACGGTAGCTGACGGGCCGATGACGGCCCGCTATAGATTTATGTAGAATGCTAGCAGGGATATAACTCAAGGAAAAATGAGGAAATTCCGTTACCAAGTACATTAAGACATATACTTTTCAGTGCAAACATTTGAAGGAGTGCCCTATAATCACCATGTCCATCCGTCCGTCCGTAATCAGTTTTTTTTAAATTGTTATTACTTTTAAACCGCTTTGAATAATTTGATAATTTGGCATGCAGTTACTAACCAGTAAAATGCCAGATGTCTTTATAAATAGCCTCGCTGAGGCATGTTCGTCCGTTCGTTATCAGTTTGTGGAAAACGCAATAACTTCAAAATCGCTCGGAATATTTTGATAATTTTTGGCATGCAGATACATATTGATAAGACCTAACATAACCAATGAAATTGTCAATTGCCAGATTTTTTTTATAAATGTTGCAAGACACTCAGTAAAGTCACTCGAAAGGAGGACTTACGAGGAGTGCCCTATAATTACCGTGTTCATTTGTCCGTAATCAGTTTGTGAAAATCGCTAGAACTTTTAAACCGCCTAGAATAATTTGATAATTTTTGGCATGCAGATACATAATGACAAGAACTAACCAATAAAATTGTCGCGTGCCAGATTTCTTTATAAATAGCCTCGCCGAGGCATGTCCGTCCGCCCGTAAACAGTTGATGAAAATCGCTTTAGTTTTTAAACCGCTTGAAATACTCTGATGGTAATTTTTGGCAAACAGATATATATTGACAAGATCTAACCAATGGAATTGTCAAACGCAGATTTCTGTATAAATACCCTCACCGAGGCGTGTACGTCCGTAATCAGTTTGTGAAAATCGCTATAACTTCAAAACCACTTGTATCTTTTAATATTTTTGGCGTGCAGATACATATTGACAAGATTTAACAAATGAAATAGTCAAATGCCAGATTTCTTTATAAATACATGTAGCCTCGCCGAGGCGTGTCTGTCCGTAATCAGTTTTTTTTTTTTTTTTTTTTTTTTTTTTTTTTTTTAAATAGCTATACCTTTTCAAACCGAATATTTTGATAATCTTTGGCATGCAGATACATATTGACAAGACCTAACCAAAGACATTGTCGAATGCTATATTTCTTTATAGATACTTATAAATACCCTCGCCGAGGCAAAAATGTGAAAATATGATAATCGCCATAATGCTCAAACCGGTGGGAATATTTTGGTAATATTTGACATATTGATAAACACTGAAAAGAGCTAACGAATGAAATTATCAAATACCAGATTTCTTTATAAATAAACTAGCCGAGGCAGAAATATGAAAATCTGAAGTTGCTCGGAGTATTTATGCGTTTTTGCGGGTCATGCACCTTAGCGTCAGTTGATCACGTATAATTGTCAACCTAATGATGTTCCTTAATTATTAACATTATAAAGGGTCGACGATGGCTGAATGGAACAAGTCGTTGCTTGACAGCAAATCTGCTTCCCATATATAACAGCGATGTAACAACCTGCAGCGCCATCAAAGACGCAGGGGCCGAGGGACTGACGTTGTGTAATGCACGTATAGAACCCGATGGCAACGACTTCTGTTCATTTGTCGAGGAAAATACAGATGCTTATCAGGCTATTTTTAGCACGAGTGATATTGGACGAATGGTAGGAATGAGAAAACCGGGGTAGGTATATCTTATTTACCCTAAGTATTCGGAACAGTCATTCAGTTCGATTACCTGTCGACGTGTTTAAAAAACTGCTTGATAAGAAGCAAACAGTGTAGACCTTGATCAGACGCCACATCCTGTGGCGTCTGATCTGCGTCTACACTGACTGCTTTTGTGCATATTTGTCCGTAAACTTAAAAGGCAAAATACGATAACATTCAGTTCTTTTTAATTGGCGCGAAAGGTAAAGTCCAATTAAAAATATAATTTGAACTTTAAGTGTATTTTGATTTATTACTATTATTGTTTATTTATTTATTTATTTTGTGGGAGGGGCAAGATGACGCTATGTTACACTGATCTGATAGAACATCTTTGTGCCTAACTAATATTAATAAGGTAAATCTTAGGTCTACACCGTTTGCTCAGACTTATCTGTCCCAATATGTAGGATAAATACAGTAATTTATCTATTCGCTGACTTTAGTAAATCGGATATTGACACATTCCAATTAAACGCTGATTACGATGGTCTTTATAAACGTTGCTACTTGCGTACATTTTTGATATGCAATTTAAATAATTTAAGTGTTGAGAAAAAGTGTCATTCCACCCCTAGCAAAACCTTGTTGCTTTATCTTGTTAATTGATTAACCCATTTATGCCGAATCTACTCTTCTTCTCCAACTCTTTGGACACATGCATTTCTAACAGAAGGGATGTCTGGTCAGTTTTTATTATTTTGATACTTTACAGACATACCTGTATTTTATGCAAACAGTGTAGACTCTGAACGGAAGCCGCGTTCTGCCGCGTCTGATCTGGGTCGAACCTGTTTGCCAGTGTCCCTGCTATTAGACGCTAGGCATAAATGGGTTAAAGACCTAGCGTCACTGAAAAGGGCCTTGATAAACAGTGTAGCCCAGCTCTGACGGCGCATTCTTTGGTGTCTGATCAGGTCAACGACGTTAGTCGACATAAAAGTGCAATAACAAAAGCGATATCTGTACAACACACCTTTGATATGGTACGTAATTGGCCTGATGGAAGAGTTCATTGAAGACATCCGGGTATTAACGGATTACGAATCAGCAAAACATAGTAGCGTCCTATTACAGAATCATTGAATGTTATAGAATTCATTAAATGTAGTATATAAATTAAATGGGGTTGATGAATTTGGTAGATTGTCTGCCATTTTTACAAAGGAGACAACTTTTTGTAGCTTCCTGTTTGCTTGTTTACTCTATCAGGAAAACATTTACTACTAAGGGGAGTAAATTCTCTCATTTTAGAGTAGTCTTTCCACAAGGGCGAAAAACAATTTGCCTAGAGTTACCGCCCCTGAATGGGTATTCATTCCCCTGAAAGGATATGGATTTACGTTCAGGACAGGTAAATATGTCAAATTGTTTTCCTCTCCTCTGAAAAGAAGCCTGCTCTAAAAATAAAAATAAATAAATAAATAAAAATAAAAAAATGAGTCCACTAAGAGAGCGAATTTTATTCTTTTAAAGTAGACATCTATCATAAAGGGGATAGGTTTACAGGAAATCAAACAGGAAGTCAAAATTGTTATTATTATTATTATTATTATTATTATCTTGTTTTATTGTTACTAGTTGGTTTTTTCTTCTTCTTTTCTTTCTTTTCTATTCTATTTGTTTTCGCTTTTGGCCAAATTGAAGGTAAATATGCCAAAGGCCTCTAGTGTACTTGTGGTGGACAACAGTATAAAGATTATTAATGAACCAGTCTAAAGGGAAAGTGATCATTGAGCGCTCAAGTTACCAACAAGACCTGGTCAGAAAGGTCTGCATCCGCAGTCTGATCTGGTCATTTGCTGTTACTTACAGAATTATTTGATATTTTAAATGTTAAGGACAGTGGAAACTTTCATCTGACTGTGCAGATGCGCCTGCTAATATGTGCCTTCACTATTGATGTGTACAACAATACTCCTTTTGGTGTGAAGTTGTCGTCTTGAATAAATGATATGTCATCAACATCCTTTAGGTACATATGCATTCATGTCAGGCTAAGGACGAGGGACATTTTATATTTATGTTAACCTGCCAGAATATGCATCTTTTGGCAGATCCCTTGATCTCACAGATCAGATCACACCTTCAAAACAAAAAAGATTGAGAAATAATTGGAATATCATTAAAATTACTATTATTTATTTATTTATTTATTTATTTATTGATGATTCTAACACACGCTTAATCTGCAACAAATCTGCAAACGTCATTTGCCGTTTTGTAACGTCGTTTTTTTTTTTTTTTTTTTTTTTCTTTGCATTAGATACGTAACAAATAGACGTAAACGCGTGTGTTACAACCAAGGAAATTGGCGAACAATGGCGGAGGGTTGGGCGAATTAGAAGGAATCAACGGCATTTTTGTCAATTTTTAGTGTGAAAGAATCAAAATAGAACATCTCTAGCGAGTGAATTGTTGAGTAATAGATCACAGATTGTCGGTCAGTTGTAAGAAGATAAATTACTCGCGCTACGCACTCGTGATTTGATCTACATTACAACTGACCTCCAACCCGAGATTTATTACTCAACAATTCGCGACTAGGGAGGTTCTATTTCTTAAACAAAGACGTTGATACAAGATTTTACTTTGGCCGAACGGAGGATCTTGAGTAGCCTGGCAATCAGGCCCTGCATTTGAGTCGTTCTAAAAAACAAGGTACACAACTAAAGTAAACCTATAGAAATATGTATTATTTGCCCCTTATCTAATATACAGACATTACTTGAGAACATTATATTAGTGTATATGTTTTGCAGTTTATTAGTTAATTTGTTTTTATGAAACTGCTCTATTTAACAGACTGATACCAGTCTAGATCTTGAGATGAATTGGTATGTTTTATGAACGACACCTATCAAAAGATTATGTATAATCCCAAATGAATTATTACATATTTTATTTAAGTACTCGGACAGAAAGGATCGAGCAAAGAGTGTGGACCCAGATCGAGCAAAGAGTGTAGACGCCACAGAACGTATCTACACTGTTTGCCACCCATCCAGCATTTTAGACATATAATCAGGTAGTAAAATTTTAGGACAAGTAAGGTAAGTAGTCCGAATATTTAGTGTAGATATGGTATATTCAAGAAATCGTCACTAGAATTCAATTTAAGAAGAATTGAGACAGCTGGTAGATTTTTTCCGCCATGTAAAAAATGGCGATAACTTTTGTGACTTCTTGTTTGGGTTCCGGAACAGCAAACCTCTTTTGAAAAGGGTTTTACTCTAAAAGGAAAGAATTTGCTCCCACTGGAAGCAAATTCTTTCCTTATAGAGTAAGCGTCTTTTCAAAAAGGGACGAAATGAATTTGGACAGACTTACCTCCAATGAAAGTATATTCAATCCTCTTAAATTTTCAGTGTACTGATTACGTTGTTTGTTGACGGAGCTAGCTGTGGAGCGAGCGCTATGATGGACAGACTCACGTCAGCGTTTGGTCCAGTCGGCGATCTTCTTGGTTCCGTCGGTGATGCTTGGCAGAGCTGGATAGATTGGTGGAATGGTCAATCTACCTACTAACAAATACAAGACTTAGTCTGATTTAAGTGAAACGGTCTAGAAAAACATAGCCATAATGACAGAAAGCGTACCTTTTGACACGTGCGCCAAACAAAGACTCAAATCAGCCTGCGTATCCGCGCAGTCTGACCAGTGTCTTCGTTGTCCGCATGAAGAAACTTTGCATCTTTGGCTTCCAAAATGCGCTCTGTGAAACTTCTGGTCGGGCTGTGCGAATGCACAGGCTGATCTGAATCTTCGCTGGGCGGACATGTTTGAAGGTACGTTTTCTGACGTTGCGATCCATGTTATTTTGATAAAGGGGAATGGCTGCACTTTCAGGGGAGGCAACTGTCAGAATCGTTTTGGCCTCCCTTCTGAAAAGGGGTCTTCTCTAAAACGAAAGAATTTGCTCCCGCTGGGAGCAAATTCTTTCGTTTTAGAATAAACCCCTTTTCAGAAGGACCTTGGCGAGCAGGAATGCCAGAAATATAAGGCAAAATCGTGGAATATAGATACATAAACATGCTCACTTTGAAAATGCACTCAAACAGAAACATCCCCTGGTACCGATCAACAGTAGTTACTAGGAGCGGGGTGGGGTTTAATTAAGGGAGAGGACCCAAACAATCAGACTGCTTTTGTTCTTATCCTATTGAATATGCTATTTTTTACATGTAAATGTCGAAGTGTTGAAGTAAAATATGTTCGAACTAAATAAGATTTGATAGTTTTATAGACCATGCCCCGTCCCACTACCCAACCCCAATAGTTTTTATATAACTGTTCCAACGCGGTTCGTCTGTTGCAGTTTTTTTTTTTTTTTTTTTCGTGGTTTCATAATTTTGTCATTGCTTGTTCCTTATCTCTCTGTAAGGAATGAATATTTCGTGTAACTATGGTTTACATGCTTAACCCTTGCCATGATTAATAAATTAAGATGCCACACCCACTTCTAATGGTCAGCCAATTAGATTACTTGATCCATGTTTTTGATACAAATTCGTATACTGAATGGCAAATAGTGCAGATCCAGATCAGTTGGCTTCTTCACTGATCTGGATCTACACTGTTTGCAAAGGACAGGACCTATCTGGGTTAAGCAGGACCAGGGTTAATATATTTTATCTTCGTTCGACTATATTTTATACTCAGTATTTCCTCTGCTCTCAAGAAAATAAATAAGAACAAGAATAGGGAATATCAAATCCACATTTTCTTTTGATTACTCCAAAACAATTTTGTGGATAGGCGTTAGAAATGCCTTAGCAAAAAGGTTTTTTTTTATTAGTACTACTACATATTATATGATTTATGATATGATATTAACATCTCACCAATTTATATTGTATACGATTGTACATAAAAACGTTTCATATATCCCATAAGAACGTGAATTTGCCGTTCATATATGAACTTTGAGAGACCAATAAACTGCATCGAGTATCAATTTAAATAGATGCATTTTTTGTGTAAAAAATAGGAAAATATTCATACGATTTGGCTGAAAAAAAACAACAACAAAAAAAAAAAAAAAAAAAACAACCACCTTATTAATATCTCGGAGTGCATTTCGACTGAAAAAGGCAATTTTTCACAGTTTCTCTTTATTCTCCCTACTATATTACAATATTGGCCTACAAATGACCAGCCTAGAGTTTACTTTGATCTGACACTTCCCACCTAATACATGAGCAAAAAAAAAAAAAAAAAAAAAAAAAAAAAGGGCGTTTGTAGCTGGGAGCAGGTTCATGTAGGCAGGACGTTCTACTTTTAACGCTCTGGGCCCAGTTGTTCAAAACTTACGAAGTTTTTAGCTAACCTGACTTTACAAAATCTATCTTGAAATATGGCAAATACATTGACAGTTTTTGCTGGAAAAATGAGAGTAGTTTCTACTCACATTTTTGCAGCAAAAATATCAATGTATTTGAAAACACTATAACTACAACAGTTAACGAGTTTGTCATGAACGAGTTCGTTAAGCTAAGGATGCTTTAAACCACTGGGCCATGGTATTTTGACCTACGCTATTAAAGCAGGAACTTTAAAGGTGAATACGTATGAGGCGCAACGTCAGAAAACGTACCTTCGGACATGTGTACCCAGCGAAGTTTCAGATCAGAATCTTAACTTTGCGCATTTTTGATAGCCAAGGTTGCAAAGTTTCATCATGCGGACAATGCAGACTGATCATACTGCTAGGATGCACATGATGACCTGAATCTTCGTTGAGCGCACGTCAGAAGGTACGTAAACTTTCGTTGTGACTCTTATAGTCAGACTTCCACATTAAATGTGGAAGTCTGACTATAAGAGCCACAACGAATAGTACGCTATTGACGTACAGCCAAACCTGTCCTAAAAGGCACCTGTATTAAGCAATCACCTGCATTTATAGGTCATTATTCCAGATCCCATTAAAAGAAAAGAAGTGGAAATCTACCTGTATTAAGCAAGCACCTGTCTTAAGCAACCAGTTTTTGGCTTTCCGATTTGTGCTTGCTTAACACAGGTTTGACTGTACATCCTCATTTATTGACGAACTGCCAAGACTGTCAAGAGAACTGCCAAGAGAGACAAAATAACTTCCCTGTGTTCTGTTGCTTGCCGAAGCTCCACAAACACTCAAAAAGACCATGTTATATTGCAAAAGTTAATACTAGGGCCCAGTGGATAAATTCTGCTAACCATAGGGTTGGAAAGATACACAACTAATTTTGGTACTGAAAGAAAGCTTGTACAATGTTATATAAAGCCCTTGAATAACATATCTGTTTGGCTGGGTGTTTTATTCTAAATGAAATACAGTCGACTCTCGTTATCTCGAAATTCAAGGGACAATGAAACACTTCGAGATACCCGTACTTCGACATATCAGATTTGTGGAACTGAGGAAAACAATTAATCCAACAACCACCTTTAACAGAATGAGTCTTTAATTTGACTCTCAAGTTAGATATATATTGAAAATATTGTGGAAAAGAGGAGGAGCAATTTTTCCTCTTTTCCACAATATTTTGTTGCCTGTTGGTAGATCTCTGTGTGAAAACAGGGACCAGATTTTCACTTCGAGATAAGCGGTTATTCGAGATAAGCGAGTTCGAGATAACGAGTCGACTATAAATGATATATGTGATTGCGTATGCGTATACCCAAACCACACTGCTCGAATTTATAACCTGGCCTGAACATAATAATAAAATCTTTTGAGCTTGCCTTTAGACACAAAGAAAACATGAAAGAATGAAAACTGGAATCTTGGTTTGATTGAGACACTTCATATGACATCAGTATAGTTAGCAGTGCTGCAGTGATCCCAAGAACAGTAATAATGACAACTGCATTGTGATGAAGTACATGGAGGCCGTCACATGGCAAAATACCAAGTGCAGTGAAGTTAACATTTGTTGAAAGTTAGATTGCTCAAGTCACGGCTCAAATATGTATTGGAAGAGTCCAATTTCAGTTTTAGGAATGCCCGGCTCTGAGATTTAGATATTCCAAGAGAAAAATGGCTAAACCATTTAAAAACACTGGAAACCCTGATCAGACGCCGCATTTTAAGGCGTCTGATTTTGGTCAGCATTGTTTGTCAATTACCCTTTTAGGGGTCTCCAGACTACAATGGGTTAAGTTGCATTTATTTGAACGTCACGACCCAAACAGGATGCTTTAATAAAAACAACACTCACAAATGACACTCCTGCAGCTTTGCAGTGATGTACCGTTTTACATTACGAAAACATGCCTATTCAAATATACTGAAAATTTTACCAGCAAAAACTGAAAATTTTCAGATAAAAATTCTGATATTTTTTCATATTTCTGCTCAAAACATAGATTGTGGGTACTCGTTAGAACCGCCTCGACGAGGCGGTTCTAACGAGTACCCACAATCTATGTTTTGAGCAGAAATAAAAAAAATAATATATACCCAGTTTTACTATATAAAAGTGGGGTTTAAGGGGGTAAAAATTATATAGGCATGTTTTCGTGATGAAGGGCAACACTCAAGTGTCGAATTGATTGTTGTATTGCTGTAACAAATCTTTTAAGCCTCAAGAGTCCATTTTGTATTTCACTACTGTTTTGTAGATTACTAATATTTTTTAGCCTTTGACAAATTATAACGATGTTGTTGTTAGTTTTATATTGTTGTTGTTTTGCAATATTGGGATATCGTTTGATTTATGCATATTTGTTTTTACGTGATACATGTAACAGTCACGAGAAAACTAACAATCCGACCACATATAGTGAAGAATACATCCTTGCCGACATATGTCTATATTATACACCATCACAATACATAGACTTTCCATCACAATACATAGATTTTGAATGTACATGTACAATGGACTTTCATTATTTCAAACTCCAAAGGACAAGGGTTTTCAGTTTGAGATAACACTAGTTTGAGATAACACTAGTTTGAGATAACACTAGTTTGAGATATCACTAGTTTGAGATAACACTAGTTTGAGATAACACTAGTTTGAGATAACACTAGTTTGAGATAACACTAGTTTGAGATATCACTAGTTTGAGATAACACTAGTTTGAGATAACACTAGTTTGAGATAACACTAGTTTGAGATAACACTAGTTTGAGATATCACTAGTTTGAGATAACACTAGTTTGAGATAACACTAGTTTGAGATAACACTAGTTTGAGATAACAGTACTTTGAGATATCAAAGAGGAACTGAAATATAAAGAACATAAACAAAACTAAACCAACATTATCCAAAATTTAGTTTGATTTAACCTGGAGTTATCAGAGTTTGAGATAACGAGAGTCAACTTTATAACACATCTGGTGAAAAGCAGAGCTCTTCACCAGATTGGGCAGACATTAATTAATCTTCGCTGTTCGCAAACTGGAAAAAGGCTGGATTGAGTACAGAGATAGGCCTCTAAAACAAATAAAAAAGATAAAAAAAAAGAACACAGAATTGCTTGAAGACACAGCTTTTCATCAAAACCAGGTAAACATTATTTATACACGTACAACATGTTACAAAAGGTTACCGACAAACATGATTGTAATTAAAAAAAGATCATGTAAATAGTCGCGCCAGACAAAAAGATGACCCGAAGATTCACTACACATATATGCGCACTATCGAGGACCAGATCAGCCTGCGCATCTGCGCAGGACAAAAAGGTATTTTCCCTCTTCATAAATAAACTTGCTGGCAACTTTCGCATGTACAGGATATCTGGATATTCGCAGTAAACAGCTTTGTTCTCTTGTTGCTTTATTGGACTCGGCTGACCGTGAACTTTGACAGACTGCGGGCGAAACTGAGTCGCGACATGAGAAAAAGGTATCTTTCGGGTAAATGCAAACAGCAGTAAAGATCCAGATCAGCCAGCGAATATATATCTAGTCTGATCAGGGACTTTACTATACTTCGTTATGTTCTACAGTACCCGATGATTCTATAAGCGGACAGAGAAGGCCCTGATCAGACTGCGCGAATGCGCAGTCTGATCAGGACCTTCGCTGTCCGCATATGCCCGAAGAAACGTTTTAACATGGTACGATTCAGACTGCGGGCAAATGAGCAACAGTTTTGGTCCAGAGGCGGAGGCGACGTACGTCATGAAAGAAGAGATTAAAAGCGCCAACACTTTGTGAAGCACACTATTTCAAATTGTTATACATATTTAGATACGTATAGATTTAATGGTAGACTTGTATTAAAAAGTGATGGAATGAAATACAATTAAAGAAAAACAAACACACTCAAACTTAAAGGTAGGAAAATTATTGGATATTCATGTATTCTATACCTATCAAGGGTGTTTTTCGATAAAATGAAATAAACTGAAATTGATAGTTACTTCTGTATTATTTATAAGTAACCCATTTAAGCCTTGCGTCCCATAGAAGGGGCATTGGCAAATAGTGTAGACCTAGATCAGACGCCACAGAATGCGGCGTCTGATCATGGTCTATACTTTTTGCATTAAATAAAGGAATTACTATAAAACTTGGTAATAATAATAAAAAAATAACCAGATACTCCTTATACCGGAAATAGACTTAAAGTGGAAGGCTTCATTCGGCATAAATGGGTTAACTACTTGACAGAGTTATTTCCATTGATCTATTCATTCTCCTTATTTTCAAGGAACATTTTACCGTATCATTTCAACTCTTCACCATACTTGTCCTAAAATTTGGACAAGTCCGTTTTACTACTTTGCTGATCGGTCTAAAAACTGCTGGACTGAGTGACAAACAGTGTAGATCATGGTCAGACGACGCGTTTTTCCGCTCAGACTAGCCTATCCGAATACTTAGGGTAAATACGGTCATTTACAGTCTGCATCCGTGTTAACGTTAATTCTTTTTGGAACCATTGTAAAACAACCTGGTCTCCGGGAATATATGAACAGTGTATGAGAGAACAGACCGCTTTATAGCGCATCTCGGTCAGCGCAGTATGGGTGTTAATCCTTAAAGCGCCAGTCACAACTATTGTCGTCTGCTTTGTCATCTGCTTGTGATTTTAAAAGTCATTTTTGCAAACAGTGTGGACCCAGATCAGACTGCTCCTTTAGGAGCAGTCTGATCAGGGTCCACACTGTTTGCCTGTATGCAAAAATAGGTTTGAAAAGTCTGCAAGAGTATTCAGCAGACGACATAAACAGACGACATTTTCAGATGCAGTTTTTCTTGGCGCTTTAAGGGTTAAAACGAAACTCGCTCCAAAACCTTACATATGAAGTGATCTGATTGCATACTAGAAGTCAGGATTTCTCTTTAGTAGAGTATCTTGTGATTTTCGATTAAGAAAAGCGAGTTTCGAGTAAAACAAAAAAAACAAACAAACTGAGTTTCGAGTTAGAAAAAAGCTAGTTCCGAGTTATAAAAGCAAGTTTCTGAGGAGAAAAGCAAGTTTCGAGTAAGAGAAGTGACTTCGAATAAGAGAACTGACTTTTGAGTTAGAAACGGAAGTTAAACGTACGTGACCGTCCTAATTGTTCAAGTAGTCTTTACGATTTGTAGGGTCTTTAAACTTGAGGAGTTTTCTGTAAAGATGGTCACGTTTTCTCATATCTAGTAAGATTGTTTAATCAATGGGCGGTGTTTCTACTGCCTACAACGCTTAAAGGACTGCATATCTGAATACCAGAATTCGAAGCCGCCTTTAACTTCAACCACAGAACCTCATTTGATTTATCCTCAAAAAGGAATCAAAGACATCACGAAAACATGCCTATGTAATTTTGACCCCTTAAACCTCACTTTTATATGGTAAAACAGGGGTTTAGAGGGGTATACATTATTTTTCATATTTCTTCTTCAAACATAGGTTGTGGGTACTCGTTAGAACCGCCTCGTCGAGGCAGTTCTAACGAGTACCCACAATCTATGTTTGAAGCAGAAATATGAAAAATATAAGAATTTTTCATCTGAAAATTTTCTTTTTTTTTTTTTTTTTTTGGTGGTAAAGTTCTCAATATATTTGAATAGGCATGTTTTAGTAATGAGGACTGCATTCATATGTAGTATAATCTGAGGAATTGCCAATCAGCTCTTCTTTAGAGAAAGGTCTTATATGGTGCTTTCTTAGCCATTGCGGTCTAGTATTCATAATGCATTTCTAATTTTGAGATCAAACAGACCTGCTATAATGCTCAAAGATTCAAAAAGAGTGTAGTTTGATGTTAAATACAAGTCTAGAATATCGCCAGCTCTGGTAAACTCATGGACCATTTGCAAAAGGTTAAAATCATTCAAGGTCTCAATGAAATCTTCATACAATTTCGTAAGGGTACAACCTGGTTTGATCATGAATACATCTTCCCCATCCCATATAAGATTAGGATAATTAAGGTCCCCTAAATCCCGTGTATCACTCTTATGCTGACTAACCACTTCCAAGGATCTGCGAAATTCATCAGGGCCCTGTTGTTCAAAGCTAACGACGTCGTTAGTTAACGATTCGTTAAGATTTAGATGGAGTGATACGCAAATATGCTGAAATTTTTTGCTGAAAAAATGTGAGTAGCTTTTGCAAAAGCTACTCACATTTTTTCAGCAAAAAAAATATCAGAATATTGTATATTGAATCTGCTAAAACAGTAAACGAAATGACACTTAACGAGCTCGTTAAGCTAACGACGCTTTGAACAACTGGGCCCTGGACTATAAGAGTCTTATTCCTTAAGGCGGTACTATGCAGCTGTAAATAAGGGTTTGCTGCCCGCAAGTTCAATCTTAATTCATACAATCCTACAGTCCGTCTTAAATTCTTTCTGTTCTGCCGATATGATGTTATTCTTGCTTCAACACCTCTACTATTACTAATTCACTTATTTAACCCGAAACTCTTACTTGAAACTCACTTTTTTAACTCGAAACACGCTTTTCTTATTCGAAATTCGCTTTTCTTACCCGAAATTCACTTTTTAACTCGATAACTTTCATTTCATACTTGAAACTCACTTTTCATACTCCAGAAAGTAGAAACGCTCAAATCATTACTGGAAGATGTAATTTTCTTGTCTAAACACGGTGAAGTCAGACTCGATTTAACCCTTAAAGCTTCAGTCATGACAGCAGCAGAGATCATTCCTATTGCTTTTCTTAAATAAGCCTTGATATTTCATATGAAACGTCTGAAATGGCAAGCCTTTTTTTCTGAAAAATAAAGGGAGAAATATTTTACAATATCGTCTGCTACAATTTTGAACGGTGTCGAAGGATTAAATATATAGAGACCTGAATACCCTGATACAGTCGAACCTCAATGGCTCGAACATCTTTGGAACCATGGAAATTCGTTCGAGACATGGGTAGTTCGAGCCAATGAGGATTAATCAGTGCACCAGTTCAGGAAGCAAATAGCGATAATTTTAGGAAATCTTTTCGATTTTCAACACAATGATTGTATGTTGAGTGCACTCATGAGAATCGCCTCGATGAGGCGATTCTAACGAGTACACACAACATAAAATTCCATGATAAAATAAGAAAAAAATCCCTAAATATTTGTTTTCTTGAGCTAGTGGAAGGATTTTGTAGGGACTGAAAAACGAGTTCGAATCATCCACGGTAAACGAGCCATCCGGGTTCGAGCCATTGAGGTTATACTGTAGTTTGTTCTTTGTTCGTTACAATTTCCCTTCGGTATCCCAGTCATGTTTAAAATTTGAGATTATTCATAGAAATGCATTTCTGTTTTGGCTTTGACTTTCTTTCAACCCAACCAATATATATCTTGTCTGCATGAAAAAAGGGTGGACGGTGGAGCAACATACGTGTGCAAAAACTATTATATAATCGAACTTCTCCCGTCAACCATGAATAATATTTCTCCGTATAGTCCTTGAGATTCTATCCAATAAAACTAAGCTGTACCGTCTTCTGTCAGCGAATGAAATGGACTTCCTGAAACAATAATGTTCTGTTTCGGTTGCTTGTTTAAATATGAATCGAGGAGATTTTCTGATGGGTGTGTGAGGGGGAGGGGAGGGTTCGATTTAATCATAATATCGTACATACTTTAAGTATTCGGACAGACAGGACTGAGCAAACAGTGTAGACCCAGATAAAACGCCACAAAATCCGGCGTTTGGTCAGGGTCTATACCGCCACTCACCCAGCAATTTTACATACATTCACAGGTATGAGTAGTAAAATGGGCTTGCTGAAGGACAGTATAAGGAACACTTTCCCAAATTTATCAAATTCTCATCCAAAATTTCGTACGAAAATGAAATTTCGAGTCAAAGGGTGTTTCGTAATTTTGGAATCCAACGCATAAGCTGTATTATTTAAACAATCTTGTTATATCCAAACAAAATATGTAGATGTTATAAAAATAACCATTAACCATCAGTTTTGATATAATCTATACATTTTTCGAATCCATCTTTGACCCATGCAATATCTAAAACCATCTTATAACAAACTGTGTTATAGATAGATTAATGTTTATTTTATTTTCATTCAAATCAAGAAATTTCATCAAGCTTAATATAAGCATACATTAAAGAATCACATTGTTGTTTTTTTTTTTACCTGTTACATTGAAAATTTATTAAACTTTAGTATACCCTTGTCCCATATCTCTGAGTAAACCTAAACAGAATTTGTGCCAGTACTTAGACGTTTACGCCTAAATATTTTATCTTGTTTGGATCTGATCTTCGAATAATTTTATTTACCGAAAATACTTTCAGGGGAGGCAACTGTCAGAATTGTTTTCGCCCCAAGCCGTCTGAAAGTTCTGAATTGGGTCTACTTTACACTGTTTTAAATCACAACTGTGTATGTCTGGGTCTATTTTGCATTTTTCTTCAGTCACAGTTGTGTATGTTGCTCATTTTGTAAGGTATGACTATTTGTAAATAATTTCAGTCGACTCTCGTTATCTCGAATTTCAAGGGACTCTCTGAAATGCTTCGAGATGTCCGTACTTCGACATATCAGATTTGCAGAATTGAGGAAAAACTAATTTGATTATCCACATTTAACAAATATATGTGTAATTTGACTCTTTAAGTTAAGAGATATATTGAAAATATTGTGGAAAAGAGGAGAAATTGCTCCTTAGGAGCGATTTCTCCTCTTTTCCACAATATTTTTTTTACATGTTGCTAGATTTCCATGTTTAGGCAGGGAACAAATTTTCACTTCGAGATAAGTGGTGATTCGAGATAAGCGAGTTCGAGATAGCGAGAGTCAACAGTATTTGAATTTATACAACAAAAACATTTTAACCAAGAATGTGAAGAGGAACCCACTCCTACAATAAAGATATCCCATTCAACAGAAAATCATAAAAAAAAGTATGTTTCTTTGTCGTTGTTTCATTTGAATCGTATTTGTTTTATATTTTCAGATGAAAGCGGCACTATCTCTTTGCCTCATGGCGGCAGCCTTCTTTGGTACCATAAATGGACAGTAAGCTTGGTTTCTTTTTATTTGCATACGTAAAACATATCACGAAAACATGCTTATAAAATTTATAGTAAAACTGGGGTTTACAGGGGTGTACATTATTTTTCTTAATTTTGCTCAAAAACATAGATTGTGTGTACTCGTTAGAACCGCCTCGGTGCGGCGGTTCTAACGAGTACCACAATCTATGTTTTGAGCATAAATATGAAAAATATTAGAGCATTTTTATCTGAAAATGTTCAATTTTGGAGGTGAATTTTTCTAAATATTTGAATAGGCATGTTTTCGTAATGAGTTGAAAAAAAGGGAAATGAGCCAAAACGTCCAAAAGCGTACCTTCGGACATGTGAGCCAAACGAAGACTCAAATCAGCCTGCGCATCCGCAGAGTCTGATCAGAGTCTTCGTTGTCCGAATGAAGAAACTTAGCATCCTTGGCTATCCAAAATGCGCTCATTGAAGATTCAGATCAAGCTGATCTGAATCTTCGCTGGGCGCTCATGTCCGTAAGAACGTTTTCTGAAGTTACGGCTCAAATACAATGCGGCACATGTTATTGTGAAACGTTTTCACTAGATCTAAAATAACTAATATAGAAAGCAGCCTTTCTCTCTTCCAGATCCAAGTTTGCACTTAAAGTCATAAAGTATTGATTGATCGATTGATTGATTGATTGATTGATTGATTGATTGATTGATTGATTGATTTATGCAATTTAGAAAGGGTGACATTATTCACCCAATAGTCAGGCCACCAGCTGACGCTATATGACAATATAAGTAGGGTATGTACAAGGTACGATCAAGACGTTCTCGGCCCCATAAACTTAGAATGAATAAATTGAAATGACACCCCTTTTTTAACAAAAAAATATACGACTGACCCGATTTTACTGGATTCGTATATGAAATGCCCCGCTTTTCTGACATCCCGGTATATGCGTATATTTTTCGATCAGAGATTTTTCGAGGCTGCTTGTTCTCGGTGTCTTTAATGAATTGACTGTGATATTTGTCTAACTACCAGCAATAAATGGATAAAAACATCAAAGGGTAGTATATGAATAGGTCAACATTTCGGACAATCAAATATATGAATGGGTCCGTTTCTTCAAAGGTCAGGTAAATGAATGGGGTAGGTTTCGAAATACTGGCTCGCACACCCGTACTACAATTACCCCCGTTACCCCCCCCCCCCCCCCCTCCCCTTCATTAAACTAGACTTCATTAAAACTCTTGAGGACGAGTCTCCTTCTTACAGCACGGTGAAGATGAGTGACAGGAGAAGAATCCTGCTTGGTATAGCTAGACAAATAAGCATAAGTTCTGGGACAGTTTAGACAATCTTGACCAATGTCCTAGGGATGTCCAAGGTCTCAGTTAGATGGGTCCCCAGAATGTTGACCAAAGATAAGAAAAACAGGCTTGATATTTCTAAGTGTTGCTCTGGTACATATTATGCAACTAAGGCGGCTGCGTCAGGAGATTGTAAAGAGAAAAAAGAGGAAAGTTGATGCGTTCTGCTCTTGCAAGATAAGTCACCAGCCCACATCTCTCAAGTTGCTACGGCTGCTGCGACTTAATACAGCTTCGAGGTCCTTCCTCATCCCCCGTATTCTCCAGATTAAGCCTTTTTCTGTCTGTTTCCAAATCTCAAAACTAACCGTCGTGGTAGGAATTTTGTACGCAATGAAGGCTTCATAGATGCTGTTGATGAGTACTTGGAGGACCAGGAAGAAGGCTTCTACATTGTATTTTGAAGGAATAAACAAACTGCAACAGCGTTGGACAAAGTACAAAGGGAGATTATATTGAGAAATCATGGTACAATTTCTGCTCTTGCTCATTCCTAAGTACAGGGACCGAGAACATTTTGATAGTACATCCTAGATGAAAATAAAAACGCAAATGTTTAAAATATATACAAAATTAAGAAATACAGAACTGTTAATCGCTTTTATTGGCTGTTAGTCAGTTCTTCCGAGACATCTGTTTGCATATACTATAAGTACAAAAGATAAATGAATGGATACGCTAAATATCATTCTCGAATTACGACAGCAAAGTTTACATTACGAAAACACGCCTATTTAAATATACTGAAAACTTCACCTTTAACTTGACTTGGTTAAATGGCATGCAGAGAGGATATAGTCGTTTCTATTATATCAAGTCGAGACATGAACTATTAGTTTCTTTCCTATAATGCGATTTGATACTTCTGTTTGTTTTTCTTTCAATCTAATCTGGTTTCATCCCTTCTGGAAAGGGGTCTACTCTAAAATTAAATAATTTGATCTCCATAGGTGCCAGTTCTTTCCTTTTCGTCACGAAAACACACCTATAAAATTTTTAAACCCACTTTTTTATAATAGTAAAACTAGGGTTTACAAGGGTATACATTATTTTTCTTATTTCTGCTCAAAAACATAGATTGTGGTACTCGTTAGAAGTGCCTCGCCAAGGCGGTTCTAACGAGTACCCACAATCTATGTTTAGAGCAGAAATATGAAAAAATATCAAAGGTTTTATCTGAAAATGTTCAGTTTTTGGAGGTGAAATTTTCTATATAATTGAATAGGCGTGTTTTCGTAATGTAGAGTAGATCCCTTTTTAGAAAAGAGGTAAAACAATTTTGACAATTTGTTTTTCCTTAAAAGTGTATCTATTTTCCCTAAGGTGTCCGAGTATTTAGGGTAATTATAGTTTATAACAAGTGACATACATGATCTTAATTTCAGGAACTATATCGTTATGGTGCCAAACGGGTTTAGTTATGGCAGAAATCTTGACATCTATGTCCAGATGCTCAATCCAGTGTCTTATGAAACTGTCGAAGGAAAATTACTTGACAAACAAAACAAGACAATGGCAAGTGGAGCTCTGACCTTGAGCTCAGGTAAGCCGACAATAAATACATACCTTATTGACCCTAAATATTCAGACAATCTAACTCATCATCACGAGAACAAGCCTATATAGTTTCGACCCCCTTAAACCCCACTTTTATATAGTAAAATTGGGGTTTATAGGGGTATACATATTTTACTTACTTCTGCTCAAAAACATAGATTGTGGGTACTCGTTAGAACCGCCTCGCCGAGGCGGTTCTAACGAGTACCCACAATCTATGTTTTGAGCAGAAATATGAAAAATATCAGAGGTTTTTTATCTGAAAATTTTCAGTTTTTGGAGGTAAATATTTGAATAGGCGTGTTTTCGTAATGATTACCATACCTGTCCTAAAATTTCAACAAAAATGTAAATGAACATATCTAAGAAATGCTACAGTCACGAAGCAGAGCCTTACAGAGGCACCAAAAGAAAGAGATGAGGAAGAAATAATGACAAAGCAAACGCCACTTATGAAAACACAGGCGCACAAACAAAGAACTGCAAAAGAGAAAGTCCATTTTATTACCTTTTGATGTGTCTTAAAACTGCTGGATGTGTGGCAAATAGTGTAGACCTGAATCAGACGCCACTCTGTTCCAAAAAAGGTTTAAAAATTGATATATGGCATTAATACTATCATAAAATGTGGCATCTGACAGCCTGTAAAATTTCAGTTTTTTTTATGATTATATCTGAATTAATTAATGTTGGCAACACTAAATCAGAGATACGATAAAAATCATTTCATTTTTGACCCAGTTCAAGAACGAGAGACTCACTGAAACTTTACAGGCTGTCAGGTGCCACAGTTTATGATTGTATTAATACCATATATCAATTTATTAAACCTTTCTTGGATAATGAAATGTCATTTTTGAGGAATAAGGAGCCTTTAACAAATAATTCGTTGCTAACGCTGATAAAGCTATATCCCAGCTAGCATTCTACGTAAATCTACATCGGGCCGTCATCGGCCCGTCAGCTACCCTGACGGGCCGATGACGGCCCGATATAGATTTACGTAGAATGCTGACTGGGATTCTGCATTCAAACATATAATCCTTATATTATACACTCTGATGCTTATACACTCTGATGCTTATAAATAGCGGAAGAAAACCAAATAAAAATTCAAACTTTTTAAGAAATAATATTTTAATCATATGAAGTATAATATCGTAAACATGCCAAATCCACACCTTTGGTTAAAAAGTGTAAAACGAAAACGGGCTATCGGTACTGGAAAAGACTAAAGTCCAATCAGTTCTAGAGGCCTATAGAATTTCAAGCAACCGCCCCCATCAGCACTCTCCATGCTGAGATTTATATTTTTGCATGCCCTGACAACAAAGGTTGCACTTTATTGTCTTTCAAAATGTCAAAGTCTATTAACCCTTGTCCTGCTGAACCCGGATATACCCTGCCTTTGCCAATAAAAGCCAAACAATGCCATAAGGACTTTTTACTATACAGCAGTGTTTGTTTGTGTTGAGGTCTTACGGCCCAGTCAACCCAATGGGGTCATGTCGAGCGCGGTCAATTTACCTAGCCACATGTTTACTGGGTAGGCTTAGTCCTCTAAACGGTTAACCAATATTGTGCACATTCTTTCGCCAGAAACTGATAACTGCCCTTCTTGAATCAGCGGAAGGGAGAGAATGACTGTCGAAAATATTTCATGATCAGTCTCCACGAAAGAATGTTGCCGACCCTGTCGGTGATTGAACCCGCGACCTCCTGGTCTCCAGTCGGATGGCGCATCCAACTGAGCCACCGAGGCATATACAGCACTGTAATCTATAGAACGGACACCTCAGTCCCTTATCAGACTGCATGGATGCCCCGGCTGATCTTGGCCTTCGTTTCCGCATAAGCTCCGAAGACACAGTTTTTCATGGTTGGACTTATTTTGATTTAGCTAATCCACATTTTTTCATTCCAACAGGAACTCAAGATGGCGTTTTAACTATTAAGGTAAGATCAATCCGGACAAATGCGAAAAGTGATAAGAAAAAAAAATGCCAGTAACGGAGTCCAAGATGATTATGAACCTCTTTGCAGTCAAACGAACATCACGAAAACATGTCTATATAATTTTGACCCCCTTTAACCCCACTTTTATATAGTAAAACTGGGGTTTACATGGGTATACATTATTTTTCGTATTTCTGCTCAAAACATTGATTGTAGGTACTCGTTAGAACCGCCTCGTCGAGGCGGTTCTAACGAGTACCTACACTCTATGTTTTAAGCAGAAATATGAAAAAATATCAGATTTTTTTATCTGAAAATTTTTATTTTTCGGTTGTAAATTTTCAGTAAATAGGCATGTTTTCAAATTGAAAAGTGTCTACGCTGTTCGCATACCTGGAGTATTTGAATTTGTATTTTCTGAAAATCTTACAGGGGAGTTCCCTTTTGCATATCTTTCACCTATTATTTTAAGTCGGTTTTCTTTGTCATGCAAAGAAAACCGACTTAAAATAATTGGTAAACAATATTAGAATTGGTAAAAGATATAAGAATTTTAGAGATTTTTTTTAACTAAAATTTGTTGATATTGTTCTGATTTCTTCATGAAAAAAAGTGTTGTGGGTACTCATTAGAAGCGCCTCTGACCATGTTATGGCTACGCAGAAACGGTTCATAGAGGCGCTTTCAAATTAGTACACACAACTTAAGCTTATGTAAATAAATAAGAATAATATTGTCTTGATGCTCCCCTTTTGTAGAGCTAAGCAAGCCATGACATTTTCACCATATAATATGGGTAATGAGAAAGAGTTTTGTGATTAAGCAGATTAACCCATTTATGCCGAGTGGATTCTTCTATTTTAACTCTTTGGACAGATTCATTTCCAGTATAAGGGTTGTCTGGTTAGATTTTAATAGTGTCATGTTTTGTAGAAATATCTTAATGCAAACAGTGTAGATCCAGATCGGACGCCGCGTTCTGCGGCGTCTGATCTGGGTCTACACTGTTTGCCAGTGTCCCTTTTATGGGACGCAAAGCTTATATGGGTTAAGACAGATTTATGTAGTAAAGAAGTAACAAACAAACTAAAAGCTGTTAAAAACTGCAAAGTTCTGAAAATCTCCAAGGTAATGAGGTCCCTACATAGCCCTGCTTCACTATACAGTCGACTCTCGTTATCTCGGTCCAAGGCACCCTCTGAAATACTTCGAGATATCCATATCGCGACATATCAGATTTGTAGAATTGAGGGGAAAAAATCAAACAACCACATTTCGCAAGTGAATATGTACTTTGACTCCTGGAGTTAGAGATATATTGTGGAAAAGGGGAGAAATTGCTCCTCTTTTCTATAATATTTTGTTACCTATTGTTAGATTTCCATGTTAAAACGGGCATCAGATTTTCACTTCGAGATAATTGCTTAGTCGAGATAAGCGAAGTCGAGATAACGAGAGTCGACTATATATTATGGGAGAACATAGGGTTACATAATGAAATGAAATGCTTATATTTGCTTTGCATCAGATGCCCGAAACCCTTTACACGGTGAGGGGCCTTTGATTATCTTACATAATAACACTACAATTTAGGCCTAGTCAAACAAAATAGTGCCTTCGAGCTTGTGCAAAACGTCCGGATTCACATCATCCTGCGCATGCGCATAGTCTCACCTGGATATTTGCTTAGTCATTGATACATTCTGTATATCCAAGGATTCTTTTAACGGACAGTGACGGTCCTGATCAGACGGCGCGGATGCGCCGTCTGATCTGGACCTTCACTGTCCGTAAATGCAATAAGACAGATTTTCGCATGGCGCGGCCAAGTCATAATAACAATTTTAACAGTACAATTGTTGCTGCATATAGGTTCCAACAAAAAAATCAGATGATTCCTGGGAATTCAGAGTGGTTGTGACAGGGTCTGGCGTAGTTTCTTTTACAAACACATCTAATATTGTTCCTACTGGTAGATACGGGTATAATAAACCAGAACAGAACAACCAAATATTTATACAAACGGATAAAGCAGTGTACAAGACGGGGCAAACAGGTAAGATAACCTATATAAAACTCTCTTAAAATTTAGTAGCGTTCAACATAGGCTCCTTTATCCTACTGACGAACGAATCAGATCCTGCTGAAGTGCCTGAAAGCTGCTGAATGTTATTACATGTAGATTAAGGGGTTTAAATGTGTCAGAATTATAACTCTCTGTCACATTCAGAAATCGTCGTGATTGATATGTCCGAAAGCTTGTTGAACACAACGTTAACAATGTTTCGATATCGACATGACATTAGTAATATATATAAGAAGCCCGTAGCCTACAGACATAGAAGTATTAACCCTTTCCCCTCTGAGTTTCCTAAGTGGACTCTTCTGTCTTTGAATTTGGGCATGTCCATTATTGCAAACAGGGTATCGGTCAATATAAAAAACTGAATGGCAAACAGTGTAGATGCAGATGAGATAGCCCATCATGAGCCATCTCATCTTGATCTGCACTGTTTGCAAAGGTACCTGACCTGTTTTGGTTTACATGGCTGAAATGGTAGCGTTTTGTTACTTGGCATTAGGAAAACACGCCTATTCAAATATATTGAAAATTTTACAACCAAAAAAGGAAAAATTTCAGTTTAAAAAAATCTGATATTTTTCATATTTCTGCTCAAAACATAGATTGTGGGTACTCGTTAGAAACGCCTCGACGAGGCGGTTCTAACGAGTTCGACAATCTATGTATTTGAGCAGAAATAAGAAAAATAATGTATACCCCTGTAATCCCCAGTTTTACTATATAAAAGTGGGGTTTAAAGGGGTCAAAATTATATAGGTATGTTTTCGTGATGGGCACAAGAACAGCTTTTCTATTTTTTTTTTCATCCAATCCAGGCTTTAAACTTGATATATTTTTCTTTCTTTCTTTCTTCCTTTCTTTCTTTCTTTCTTTCTTTTCGTGAGATGTTGCAACTATGTTTAAGTATTCTTGTAATTCGTCTTTTACATTCATGTTTTCGTTCGATTTAGTACTTTACAGGGTGTTTGCTATAGACTCCTCTTTCAAGCCAGTAGATGACAGCTTCCGTATCACTATTTCTGTAAGTTTTTATCTTTCTATATTTCAAATGATCTGTTTCTGTGAATGTTTCTATACAAGAACAAGTAGTTTTTGAAGGTCTATAATTAAAATTTCTCTTAGATGAAAACATGTGTTATTTGAAGGGAAATTATTTTGGGCCACTACATAACCAGCAGTGTAATATTTCAGCTACTGTCAAATTAAACTGAGTCGAGCTACAATAAAACCAGCAGTGTGACATTTCAGCTTCTGTCAAATTAAGTTGTGTTGGGCCACTGCAAGACCAGCAGTCTGACATTTCAGCTACTGTCAATTTTAATGAGTTGCGTCACTGCAAAACCAATGATGTGACATTTAAGCTACTGTATATGAAATTCAGTCGGGCCACAGCAAAAACAGCAAAACCAACAGTGTGACATTCCAACTGCTGTCAAATAATTTGATTCGGGCCACAGTAAAAACAGCGAAACCAAAAGTGTGGCATTTTAGCTCATCACGAAAACAGACCAATATAACTTTGACCCCTTAAACCCCACTTTCATACAGTAAAACTGGGGTTTAAAGGGGTTTACATTATTTTTCTTATTTCTGCTCAAAAACAAAGATGTGGGTACTCGTTAGAACCGCCTCGATGAGGCGGTTCTAACGAGTACCCACAATCTATGTTTTGAGCAGAAGTATGAAAAGTATCAGAATTTTTTATCTGAAAATTTTCATTTCTTGGTGGTAAAATTTTCACTATATTTGAATAGGCATGTTTACGTAATGTGCTGTCAAATTTAAGTGAATTAGGCCACAGCAAACACAACAAATTAACAGTGTGACATTTCAGCTACTGTCAAATTAAATTGAGTCGGACATTAGCAAAACAAGCAAAACCAGCAATGCGACATTTCAAATTAATGTCAAATTAAATTGAGCCGGTTCACAGCAAAACCAACAGTTTGACATTTCAACTGCTGTCAAATTAAATTGAATCGGGCAACAGCAAACAAGCAAAACCAATAGTGTGGCATTTTAGCTGCTGTCAAATTAAATTAAGTTGGGTTACTGAAAAATCAATACTTTGACATTTCAGCAGTTGTAAAATTAAATTGTGTTGAATCATTACAAAACCAACAGTGTGGCATTTCAGCTGCTGTCAAATTATATTAAGTTGGGTCACTGCAAAACTACAGTGTGACATTCCAACTACTGTCATGTTATTCAGCCACTGTCATGTTAAATTGAACAGGGTCACAGCAAAAACAGCAAATAAACAGTGTTACATTACAGCTACTGTCAAATTAAACTGAGTACGGCCACAGCAAAACCAGCAATGTGACATTACAGCTGCTGTCAAACAACATTGAGATGGGTCATTGCAAAACCATTTGTGTTACATTTCAGCTGCTATCAAATAAAAAATAGAGTTGGGTCGCTTCAAAACAAAAAGTGTGATATTTCAGCCACCCTCAAATCAAATTGAGTCGGGTCACTGCAAAACCAGCAAAACCAACAGTGTGACTTTAAAACTGCCGCTTAATTAAATTAAGTCAGGTCACTGCAAAAACTGTGACATTTCAGCTACTGTCAAATATAATCGGGTCATTGCAATAGCAACAGTGTGACAATGTAGCTACTGTCAAATCAAATTGAGTTTGGTTACTGAAAAACAAACAATGTGACATTTTTGGCATCTGTCACATTAAACTGTGACATTGCAGCTGCTGTCGAATCAAATTGAGTTGGGTCACTGCAGAACTAGCAGTGTGACATTTCAGCTACTGTCAAGTTTAATTGAGTTGGGTCACTACAAAACCAACAGTGTGAAATTTCAGCTGCTATTAAATTGAGTTGGGTCACTGCAAAACCAACAGTATGACATTACAGCTATTTCAAATTTAATTGATTCGGGTCACTGCAAAACTAACAGTGTGGCATTTTAGCTGCTGTCAAATTAAATTGGGTTGATTCACTGCAAAACCAGCAATGTGTCATTTCAGCCACTAACAGTTCAGCTTGTGTCAAACTAAACTGAGTCGGGCCACGGCACAACCATTTGTGTGACATTGTTGCAGCTGTCAAATAACATTGAGTCGGTTCACTACAAAACCATTAGTGTGACATTTTAGCTACTGTCAAATTCAATTAATTTGGGTCGCTTCAAAATCAACAGTGTGACATTTCAGCTGCTGTCAAAATAAATTGAGTGGGTAACTGTAAAACTATTACTGTGACGGTTCAGCTACCGTCAAATTAAATTGAATCACTATAAAACTAACAATGTCAATGACATTTCAGCTGCTGTTCAATTAAAATGAGTCGAGTCACAACACAAGCAGCAGTGTGACATTTCACCTTCTATTGAATCAAATTGAATCGGGTCTTAACTAAGTGTGACAGTCCAAATTCTGTCAAATTAAATTCAGTTGGGTCAGTTAAAAGCCGATAGTGTGATACTTCAGCTACTTTCAAATTAAATTCAGCTGGGTTACTGCAAGCTCTTTTATCTACTGTCATAGCAAACCGAATTGGGTCACTGCAAAACCGAAAGTGTGACGTTTCAGCTGCTGTAAAAATAGATTACGTTGGGGCATGCAAAACCAATAGTATAACATTTTATCTGCTGTCAAATTGAATTGAGCTCGGTCACTGCAAAACCAACAGTGTGACATTTCAGCTGCTGACAAATTAAATTGAGTTGGGTCACTGCAAAACCAACTGCGTGACATTTCAGCCACTGTCAAATTAAATTGAATCGGAGGACTACAAAACCAGCAATGTCAATTTCAGATGCCTTTATATTATGTTTGTTTTGGTACTACAATATTTACTATGGACCATTGCAGTTGTCGTTAATCTAAATTGAGTCTGGCCAAAAACAATAATGTAATATTTAAGGTGCGATAAATTTAATTAAATTGGGCAACTGTAACACAAACAATAACTCATTGGAGCTGCCGTTAAATTAAGTTAGTCCACTGAAAATTTAATAATGTGGCGTTTTTGAACAGCAAAATGCGTTATTTGCGGCATCCATTACGAAAACATGCCTATTCAAATACATTGAATATTTAATAACCAAAAATGAAAATTTTCAGATAAAAATTCTGATATTTTTAATTTTTCTGCTCAAAACTTAAATTATGGGTACCCACAATCTATGGTTTTGTGCATAAATAAGGAAATTAATGTATACCTCTGTAAACCCCAGATTTATTATATAAAGTGGGTTTAAGGGGGTCAAAATTATATAGGCATGTTTTCGTGATGGTTTGTGAACATTCAGACTGAATGCAGCGGATGACCTTTGCTTTTGCGCTGTTCGCACCGTCACTGGTCTCTGTTTTGCGTGACGAGGTTCATACCAATAATATGTATATCGAAATATATAAAAAAGGTAAGAGAAAAGTCCAGGGAATGCCACAATCACAACCCACAGCCCTTCCCAAACCCCAAGAGGAAGAGGAAGCCGACAAATCTAAACAAACACAAACCAAACAAACGTACGAAAAGCACTAAGATTAGCTCTCTCTTCCTCGAGCGAGGTAATCGCAATACTAAAAGGACTGAAAAACACAAGAACAAAATGACACACGGAAAGACATACAACAAGTCGCCTCGTAGAATAAACCACAAAGCAACAAAGAGTAAGACTAACACCGGGACCACCGCCTTAGAACGGTCGGTAGAGCAAACCACCGGGGGGTTTAAAGCACTTTTACAGCTAGCTAACTTCACCCTGGGTCCCGATGCTACTCTTAATACAGAAATACATAAAAATTCGGTCCGCATAAAGGCTCCCAACTCAGTCAATGCATCAAAGCGAAAACATAAAAATCAAATTAATCACTATAATAAACAAAGACGAGTTCTCATGGCTAATTCTACTGTATGCCAGAGTAAATGAAAACCAATAGTTGAACCACGGCGGGCCAAGCCAAAGACATATCGTCAAGCAAGCCACCTTGATCTCTAAATTTAGCACTAACCGTACTTTTACTAGTCTTACCATACTGAAGCTAGCTTTTGAACATATCCACTTGGCTACCTGGTGTTATGGTGGTCTGTGTGGCAAAATGTGTAGACCCACATCAGACTTAGCATAATTAGATAACTACGGACAAAGAGGAACTTTGTTTTCTTTAGGATCCTCGGCGTACACGGATCGTAGATAGAAGGAATGTCAGTGATTTGCTGGGTATTTCTGGAGAATTGCTGCTCTCGGATCATCCACAACTGGGAACATGGTATATTCAAGCTGAGTCTGAGGTACTTTAAATTCTAATTGTATATCTAAGTCCTACTGTTGCAATATTGGAAGAGCGAACATCTAATATAATGGCCTACAAACAAATTCATGCATTAATATTTCCTTTTCTTTGTTGTTCAAAAGAGATTGTTTGTTCTATGTTTGAATTAGTATTGGTTTATGTTGTAACTATATGTCATTGAACAATTGAACCCTCCTGCATCATCTCTCTCTCTCTCTCTCTCTCTCTCTCTCTCTCTCTCTCTCTCTCTCTCTGCTTGTACGTGCGTGCGTGTGGTAAGGTTCCTTTAACGTAAACGTTACTTCAGTTGCCTAACACACATTGATTATTTAGGTTAAATAGCATCAAGAATTTAATATGACTATCATTTACTTGTTTTTATTGTTATTCTATAATTAACGCTCTGAAATATGCGTAAAAATTCAGCAAAACGACGTTTAGAAATATTATTCTTAGTTTTCGCAGAAAATAGCATTATGTCTTTTTATGGAAATTATCTCCTAAGCATGCAAAACAAAGTCGTATGTTCTTGTACAAATACGAAAAATATCACCAATTTGTCCAGAGACCAGAGACTGCTATTTTTAGCTCACCTGAGCCAAAGGCTCAAGGTGAGATTTTGTGACCAGTCTTCGTCCGTCGTCCGTCGTGCTTCGTCCGTCGTCCGTCGGGCGTCGTCCGTCGTCCGTCTGTCAACAATTTACTTGAAGGACATCTCCTCCTAAACCGGTGAATGGATTTTGAAATAATTTTTACAGGAATGTTTCTTGGGTGACCCTCTACCAAAATTGCCTAAATGGTTCCGCTTCGCTGAACAAAATGACCGCCAGAGCTAAAAATAGAAAAAAAAATAAACGACATCTCCTCCAAGCCCAACGGCCCGATTTCAAAATAATTTCACAGAAATGTTCCTCTCCTACCCTTTAACCAAAATGCCTAAATAGTTCCGCTCCGCTGAACAGAATGGCCGCCAGAGCTAAAAATAGAAAAAAAAAACAACTTTAAACGAAATCTCCTCCCAGGCCTAATGCCCGATTTCAAAATAATTTCACAGAAATGTTCCTATCATGCCCTTTTACCAAAATTGTCCGCCTCCACAGAACAAAATGGACCACCAGAGCTAAAAACAGAAAACCAATTTAAACGACACCTTCTTCTAGGCCAATGGCCCGATTTCAAAATAAGTTCACTGAAATATTTTTCTAATGGTTTGGCTCCGCTGAACAAAGATGCCGCCAGAGGTAAAAATAGAAAAAGGGCGTAGACTGTCATGAGTCTGTCAACAATTTACTTAAGAGACATCTTCTCCTAAACCGGTCAATGGATTTTGAAATAAATTTATAGAAATGTTCCTTGAATAACCCTCTACCGAAATTGCAAAAATGGTTCCGCTCCGCTGAACAAAATGGCCACCAGAGCTCAAAGTAGAAAAAGCTTTTAACGACATCTCCCAAGCCAGTGGCGCGATTTCAAAATAATTTCACAGAAATGTTCCTCTAATGGCCCTTTACCAAAATTGCTAAAATGGTTCCATTCTGCTAAACTCTGCTAAACAAAATGGCCGTCAGAGCTAAAAGTAGAAAAACATTTAAACGACATCTCCTCTTAGGCCTATGACCGGATTTCAGAATTATTTCACAGAAATGGACCCTTTACCAAAATTGCTAAAATGGTTCTGTTTGGAAGAAAAAAATGCCACCAGAGCTAAAAAAAAAAAAAAAAGGCGTGGACTGTCATGCATCTATCAATTTACTTGAGAGACATCTCCTCCTACACGGGTTAATGGATTTTAAAATAATTTTACAGGAATGTTCCTTGAGTGACCCTCTACCAAAATTGCTAAAATGTTCCTGCTCGGCTGAACAAAATGGCCGCCAGAGCTAAAAATAGAAAAATAAATTTAAAGGACATCTCCGCCCAGGCTAATGGCTCGATTTCAAAATAATTTCACAGAAATGTTTCTCTAATGCCCCTTTTCCAAAATTGCTAAAATAGTTCTGCTCCACTGAACAAAATGGTTAACAGAGCTAAAATAGAATAACCTTTAGACAACATCTACTCTAAGGCCTATGACCGGATTTCAAAATAATTTCACGGAAATGTTTTTCTAATGTCCCTTGACCAAAATTGCTAAAATGGTTTCCTTTGGCTTAACAAACTGGCCACCAGAGCTAAAAATAGACATCTCCTTAACCGGTTAATGGATTTTGAAACGATTTTACCGGAATGATTCTTGAATGACCCTCAACCAAAATGCTAAAATGGTGCCGTTCCGCTAAACAAAATGGCATCCAGAGCAAAAACAAAAGGAAACTCTTTAAACAATATCTCCTCCTAGGCCAAAGGCCCGATTGCAAAATAATTTCACAGAAATGTTCCTCTAATGCCGCTTTACCAAAATTGTTAAAATGGTTCTGCTCTGCTGAACAGAATGGCCACCAGAGCTAAAAATAAAAAATAAACTTAAAACAACATCTGCTAGACCTATGGTCTGATTTCAAAATAATTTCGCAGAGATGTTCCTCTGATTAAGTCATATTCGCCTTGAGTGCTATGATACTCAGCTGAGCGATATAGGGCCATTCGTTAAAGGTTAATATGCTTCAGTGAGTTAGTTGATATTTTTGTCATCATCTTCGATGGATCATAACTATCAAACATTTCACTGGCTGGATTGCAGACAATCATCTGTACATCTTGTTTCCATTAATTGATTAGCAAACATTATATGTGCAAGCACCGAAATCTTTCGAGGTAGTATTAATCTATCTAATGGTCTCAATTAAATAACCTTACATTATTAATGCATTTACCCAGTGTTATATTAATGGGAACTGATACACTTTCAAGGGAGACAACTCTATCAAGGATTGATTTCTTTTTCTCCTTCTGAAAAGGGCTTCACTCTAAAAGGAAATAATTTGCTCCCACGGGGAGCAAATTCTTTCCTTTTAGAGAGGAGCCTTTTCCAAAAGGTCTTGTGGTGGTAAAAAGCAAACCGGAAGTAGCAAAAGCTTTCACCTTTGTAAAAACTGGTGGAAAAAAGTACCAAGTGTATCCAGTCCCCTAAAATGAGATCAGATCAATGATTGGTCAATAAAATGCTTGGTTACAGAATACACCGAATATGGTGGAGAGGTATGGCTTTGAGGTAACAGAATACGGTAAGCTTTCTTTACTTGTCCAACTGCTTGCGAAAAGCGAAGTAGAGTCACTCAAAAACAGCTGTCAGAAAAGAGTTTTACCATTAGCAGTATTTCCATCCAAGAATAAAAAGCTGTAGAAAAGATGACTATATGATAGAACTCCTCCTCCTCAGACAACCATTTTCACCTAGTATTTCTTGGTGCAGTGGGATCCCGCCGCCCCCTACCCTTAATAACTTATTCTTGCCATAGCTAATTTACATTCAACAGCCACAAATGTAGCCACACGCATTCATACCCAGTTGGCTTTACAGGCACACTCGCGTAGCACACACAGTTTCATTCTACATTTTTATTGGTTTCAAAATGCAGTAAAACTTCAAAGGCTCGAATACCGATGGCTCGTTTTCCGTGGCTGATTCGAACTCGTTTTTTAGTTTCTAGGAAATTCTTCAAGCTCAAGGAAGCAAACATTTAGGAATATTTTAGGGAAGTTTTCTTACTTTATCATGCAAAAATGAATGTTCCGTGTACTCTTCGAGGTGATTCTAATGAGTACACTAAACATACCATTTTCTAATAAAAGATGGTAAAGACATCCCTAAAAAAATCCCATTGTCTCCTGGTCTGGAGGTATGACTATTCCTCTGTGACTCGAACTACCCATGTCTAGAATAAATTTCCATGGTCCCAAAGATGTTTGAGCTATTAAAATTCCACTGTAGCTATTTAAAATAACCCACCATCTGAGTCGACTTTCAATATTTATTTCTTCCCAGACAATAAAAACATATATACCTACAGACGACCGACGCTTTTGCTACCTATTATCCGCGTCATGCAATTAGGGGATAACTGCTTTCAAATTTAGCATTTGGGGAGGTAAATCGGCGGTTTTACGGTCGGAAATTTCGTTTTACGGCGACGCGTCAGCGGAGCCGTAAAACGTAATTTGCGACCGTAAAACCGCTGATTTACCTCCCCAAATGACAAATTTGATGCAGTTATCCCCATTCTAATGCATTTATTCATTTTTCGTATTGAAAACATGTACTGTTTGCACAAAATGACAAGTGCTGTGAGCTGCGTAAAACCAAATGCCAGCCAATGAGAAGCGACGTTACGTGATGACGTCGGATTTGCGACAGTATATCGCAGAATATACCGTCGCAAATTTTTGACGTTATCCAATCAGACGTCGCGTTACATACGCGAGTGCATTAGAATTGTGAATGAACCATTTTTTACTCGGATTATAGGTAGCAAAAGGACCCTCTTCTGCCCAACTCATTCTCTCATATTGTTCTATCCTATGCCCAAACATATATGCGCACAAAAGTTGTTCAAAATGAAAAATATGTATACATGTAGGTAGCTGAATATTGCAGTTTTGATTATCTTTCCACAGCTATTTGTCTCCAAACAAAAATAATACGGGCAGTAGTACACATGCAGATAGACACGTCAGTGCATTATACTATTCTTCGGTTATAGGGAACTAGAATGTATAGACAATTTTTCCACTTCCGGCATACCTGATTTTCCACATTCATCACGAAAACACACCTATATAATTTTGACCCCCTCAAACCCCACTTTTGTATAGTAAAACTGGGGTTTACAAAGGTATGCATTATTTTTCTTATTTCTGCTAAAAAAAAATAGAGTGTGGGTACTCGTTAGAACCGCCTCGGCGAGGCGGTTCTATCGAGTGCCCACAATCTATGTTTTGAGCAGCAAAATGAAATATACCAGAATTTTTTATCTGAAAATTTTCATTTTTTGTAGTAAAATTTTCAGTATATTTGAATAGGCGTGTTTGCGTAATGTTCAAATATATAATGGAAGATGCCCAGAAAAAGCCTCAGTAACGAAACATAGCCTTCCTGAGGCATCAAAAGAAGGAAAGATTAGGAACAAACAATCATATCATAAGAAACGTCACATAAGAAACCACCTGCGCACGAACAAAGAGCAGTGAAACTCGCATACAAAGAAATACTTTGATGAAACTAAGCAAAGGGCTCAATGGCGATCTGAAGCCTGAACACAAGAAAACAACCGAACCAGCCGGGTGAAACTCCAACTTGTAGTAATTTTCACCTGGGACCTGTCGCCATTTGATTTAACAGATCTAGACGATTTGTTTTTACGTCCTTGTTGTGCAAAAAGCTGAATGGAATTCTCCATAGCAGATATTTGAATAAGGTTAATTGCAATGATTTATACTTTTATTTTTATTTCTTTCTGATAATTAGCATACTTTTTATTCCAAGCGTTTTACAAAAGACCAAGAGTGGTTCTCAGTGACCATATGTCAGCATGATAATATGGGATACATATTTTCAATTAACATCTTTATGGAGAATTGATGCATTTTCTGAATCACTTTCCTCTCTTCTGAAAAGGGTTCTACTTTAAAAGGAAAGAATTGGCTCCTCTTGGGTGCTACTTCTTCCTTTTAAAGTAGAACTACTTTGAAGTAGAACGTTTTCCAAAAGGGGTTTTGTGTGCAGAAAAGCAAACATGAAGTTACAAAATTTTCTCCCGTGAGAAAACAAATGGCAGAAACGGTAAGCCATCTGAATTGAGCTGGCAGTAAGAACAGTCGGCGGAGTCTCACCAGTGTCTACGTCCTTCACATGAGCAATCTATATAATGTGATGAGTTTATGCATGTCAAATAAGATGATTTCTGTATTAGTTTATAACACACAATTAGCTCTAAATCTTTCCTAAACGAAGTTATGTTATTGACTTCAATTGCAGTGTTTGTTTGTGTTTTTGAACAAATTAGCATGGCAGTAAATTTTGGATGATTTTAATTTGAAGGTCTGGAAAATAGTAAAAGGAAACCTGTTTGATAGTCAAAACTTTAATAAATGGGCCGTGTCAAGCGAGAAAAGTGCCTTAGAGCATATGTAAAATATACGGATTCACTTAATTCTGCGCAAAGTCTCATCCGGGTATTTGCTCTCCATTGAAACATTATATATTATCCAATGGTTCTGTTTGCGGAAAACGAAGGCCCTGATCAGATTGGGCGGATGCCTAGGCTGATATGGGCCTTCGCTGTCTTCGCTGTCGGCATTTTACCGCAAAAGAGTAAGAGAAAAGTCCAGGTAGTGCCACAATCACAAGCCGCAGCCCTTCCAGACACGAAGAGGAAGAGGAAACTGACAAAACCAAACAAGCGCAAACCGAACAAACGCACGAAAAGCACCAAGGTTAGCTCTCTCTTTTCCCCAAGCGAGGTAATCGCAATGCTAAAAGGACTGAAAAATACAAGAACAAAATAACACAAGGAATTGTGCTCCTCTTGTTGCAGATTTGTTTCTTTTTTGTTATGAGAGAGAAGTCTCTCTCACGTGAAAATCAGGCTGACATTATTTAGGCTTTCAATTCAACTTCAAGATACCTTGACGATTTATTAAATATTGACAATATTTACTTTGACCAAATGGTGGACCGGATATACCCTACAGAAATCCAATTAAATAGAGCAAATTCTTCCGATACCGAGGCACCTTTTTTGGATTTGAATCTATGTATATCTAATGGTACAGTTTCCACCAAAATTTATGATAAACGGGACGATTTTGATTTTGATATAGTCAATTTCCCTTTTCTGGATAGCGATGTCCCCCGGCGTACCTCATATGCGGTATACATATCTCAACTTATAAGATTCGCCAGAGCTTCTTCAAATCTTAATGACTTTAACTACCGTAATAACGCCCTTACTGCCAAACTTCTTAGGCAGGGCTATCGTTATTTAAAACTTCGTAAGGCGTTTTCGAAATTTTATCGCAGGCACAGTACCTTGTTAGAAAAATATAGCGTCAGTCTGAAAACACTTCTGCAACAAGGTATATCGGAACCCGAATTTTATGGTGACTTAGTGTACAGATTTAGAAAAATTGTAGGTAAATCTAACTTTTCGAAGCAATTAAGAAAACTTATTAACCGTTATAAAAGAATTGGCTATAGCCTGGATATTATGCGGCAGACTGCATGCCTAGTTGTTAACCCAATCATTGTTGATGGCTATGCTTCACTCTTTAATTGCACGACGGCGGTTCGGGCCTCAGACTCAATGATGGCCTCTTCGTAAAACTTTAACCAGTGGGCTGGGGCTTGACGATATGTCTTTGGCTTGGCCTGCCGTGGTTCAACTATTGGTTTTCATTTACTCTGGCATACAGTAGAATTAGCCATGAGTACTCGTCTTTGTTTATTATAGTGATTAATTTGATTTTTATGTTTTCGCTTTGATGCATTGACTGAGTTGGGAGCCTTTATGTGAACCGAATTTTTATGTATTTCTGTATTAAGAGTAGCATCTGGACCCAGGGTGAAGTTAGCTAGCTGTAAAAGTGCTTTAAACCCCTCGGTGGTTTGCTCTACCGACCGTTCTAAGGCGGTGGTCCCGTTGTTACTTACTCTTTGTTGCTTTGTGGTTTATTCTACGAGGCGATTTGTTGTATGTCTTTCCGTGTGTCATTTTGTTCTTATGTTTTTCAGTCCTTTTAGTATTGCGATTACCTCGCTTGGAGAAGAGAAAGCTAATCTTAGTGCTTTTCGTACGTTTGTTCGGTTTGTGCTTGTTTAGATTTGTCGGTTTCCTCTTCCTCTTTGGGTTTGGGAAGGGCTTCGGTTTGTGATTGTGGCACTCCCTGGACTTTTCCCTTACCTTTTTTTAAAACAAATCGCCTCGTAGAATAAACCACAAATCACAAAGAGTAAGACTAACATCGGGACCACCGCCTTAGAACGGTCAGTAGAATAAACCACAGGGGGTTAAAAGCACTTTTACGACCAGCCAACTTCACGCTGGGTCCCGATGCAACTCTTATTACAGAAATGCATAACCATTCGGTTCGCATAAAGGCTCCCAACTCAGTCAATGCATCAAAGCGAAAACATAAAAATCAAATAAATCATTATGATAAACAACGACGAGTACTCATGGCAATTCTACTGTATGCCAGAGTAAATGAAAACCAAAAGTTGGACCACGGCGAGCCAAGCCAAAGACATATCGTCAAGCCCCAACCCACTGGTTAATGTTTTACGAAGAGGCCGTCATTTAGTCTGAGGCCCAAAGCGCCGTCGTGCAATTAAAGAGAGAAGCATAACCATCAACAATGATTGGGTTGATAACTACGCATGCAGTCTGCCGCATAATATCGAGGCTATAGTCGATTCTTTTATAACGGTTAATTAGTTTTCTGAATTGCTCCGAAAAGTTAGATTTTGCCACATTTTTTCTAAATCTGTACACCAAGTCACCTTAAAATTCTGGTTCCGATATACCTTGTTGCAGAAGTGGCAACACATTTTTCGCATGGCGCAGCTCATATAATAAAAATAAAATATTATATTTCAGTTTTGCCCAAGTTTGAAGTGTTGGTCACTCTTCCGTCCTACGCAACAACTGACAAACCCGAGCTTAAAGGTCATGTCTCTGCAAAGTAAGTGCCTCCTTTTCACTTTAAATTTGTAAATAGCACTAGCTATAGGAGAATAAACAGGACCAGCAACTACGAAGTCCACATGAATTAGCTTGGCGAGAGTACTTTGTATTTCCAACATACTGAGATGAAAATCATCCTATTTGTTGAGTTGTTCTGTACAGTGTCGATCATGTTGTATATACACATGCGAACGTATGCATACTTACATGTTACCATTCTCTGGGCATATTCAGCAGACAACACATTGATAACATTTTTCTTAGTTTTGCCCTGAAAATAGGCTTTTATGTGTTCTTTGTTTCCAAAGGCAACCTTTTAGAATTCCATTTGCCTTTTCATGCAAAGTGTCTCCTTTGCATGCAAAAAAGGTAAGAGAAAAGTCCAGGGAGTGCCACAATCACAACCCGCAGCCCAAAGTCTCTCCCATCACGAAAACATGCCTATATAATTTTGACCCCCTTAAACCCCACTTTTATATAGTAAAACTGGCGTTTACAGGGGTGTACATTTTTTTTCTTATTTCTGCTCAAAAATAGATTGTGGGTACTCGTTAGAACCGCCTGTGCAAGGCGGTTCTATCGAGTACCCACAATCTATATTTTGAGCAGAAATATGAAAAATATCAGAAGTTTTTATCTGAACATTTTCATGTTTTGGTGGGAAAATTTTCAGTATATTTGAATAGGCTTGTTTCCGTAATGTTTGCATGAAATATCTAAGCCTAGTTTCTAAGACAAATAAGGAAAACATTTCAGAATGTCGTCTTCTGAAATTTTAACCCAACCTGCTAAGCATAAATTATGGGATACAGATAACCCTTAGGCGATCAAAATGTCACATTTTTTCCAGTGCGCTGAAAAATATCGCAACGCACACACCTTAAGTACAGAGCTCTACCAACTCTCCAAACTAAGGAGAAAAATGTTTTATATTTCATGTTTTCGCCAAATAGGTAGATTTGTTTGTGTGGATAATTTTTCTCTAACTTTTCCTAGAAAATAGGCTTTGACATTTTATGAAAATTGTCTTTGAGGAGACAATTTTCATGAAGTGTCTAAGCCTATTTTCTGGAAAAAAGAAAAAATAATTCAGAATGTTGTTGGTTGAATTTTTTTACCAGCATGCTAAGCTGAGAATATAACATCAATATCCGTAGTAGTGAGCACTAACATCTCTCCTAACTAAAGTACGAATTAGTTTTATAGCATGTTTTTGCCAAATAAGTACTTTTGTCTGTATTAACCTTAACTACAGGTTATTAGTAACTAATGTACATGTTTTGTAGGTATACCTATGGCAAACCTGTTGAAGGAACCGTAATTCTGACAATAACACATCATCAATACTGGTGGTTCTTTAACCCAAGGTCGATACAAACACGTTTTAAGGTTAGTTATAATCTGATTTTAAGACAGTATCCACCGAGCACAACGCAACAACAACAGGCTTACAGGTAGTCCCTATTGGAAGACCACCATTTGTATATATAGTTTAGTACCAGTTATAATACACATTTTATCAAGAAGATAAATTCATGTACCTTAAACTGTTTTTACAAGTATAACGTGTTAGATCTGATGATGATCTTTATTTACTTGATTTGCCTAACCTGTTTTGTGAAAGGAGAATATTGTTAGGACATATCTTTTCGTTTTCAATGAGCAATGATATCAGAAAATTAAGTTCTTAACTGTGTGAGACTATATTTAATTTTTTGAGAAATAGAAAATCCTTGAAAAATAGTCCGACATAATCATAATAACAATCTGTCTTATTGTAACTGATTACATAAAGTCTCATCGAAAACTACAATTATGTTTGATTACACTAAAACATGTTCAGTTACAGACGCCTACAGCTACATATTTTATCAAGAAGATAAATTCATGTACCTTAAACTGTTTTTACAAGTATAACGTGTTAGATTTGATGATGATCTTTATTTACTTGATTTGCCTAACCTGTTTTGTGAAAGGAGAATATTATTAGGACATATCTTTTCGTTTTCAATGAGCAATGATATCAGAAAATTAAGTTCTTAACTGTGTGAGACTATACTTAATTTTTTGAGAAATAGAAAATCCTTGAAAAATAGTCCGACATAATCATAATAACAATCTGTCTTATTGTAACATAATCATAATAACAATCTGTCTTATTGTAATTGATTACATAAAGTCTCATCGAAAACTACAATTATGTTTGATTACACTAAAACATGTTCAGTTACAGACGCCTACAGCTAATATTTACAATTACTTCAGCTCGGCTAACACGTTGCTTAGAGCTTGAAATCAGCATTTCCATATTTTGGATGAGCACGTTATAAATGTCGTCATGGTTCACATCAAAGACGTCGTTAGGAAGTAAATGTGGCTCATTATCTCGGGGAAGACTGTATAAGATATCATAATTAAACAATTTAAACGCTACGCAATTTTCTTTATACACACTATTTCCATAATCTTAATGTCCTTTTTTATTGCGGGTCGCCCTGGCGAGCCGCATATATAAGAGTTATGCTAATCACACATCAAATACGGGAATTATACCGCACCCCGTTTAAGCGGAAGTAACTACCGAGACTGTTGACATAGTAGTCGTGCATCTGATAACGAATAAAATAGAATGATTTATTATCCAATTATGGCCTCTTGTGGGTATACATTAACGAGATCGTTTGTTTCCATACTTAATTCGCCCTCTAATAATATGCTTAAGGAATTACGAGAATTCATGAAGACAAAGAAGAAGCTTATACAGGATTGATGCGTCCAGACCTGTACTAAGGCAGTTAGGTTTGGGACCCCAAAGTGTACCCAGAAAGAACTGAAAAGTGTAAAAAAAAAAAAAAAAAAAAAAAAAAAAAAAAGCCCGCAGCCAGATTTCTAACAGCAAATTACAATTAAAGTAACAATCGGCATGGAACTCTTCATGCAAAGGAAACCCTAAAATTTTTGTCTCATTAGATGGGGGTGATAACCTTTGTTTTCTTCGTCTTCAGTTTTTTTATGAGACAATTTTCATGAGCTAGACTATCTAAAAGAATATGTTTAGATTCATTAAATTCAAATAATGAGCATAAGAGCAGCTTATTCCCTCTTACCAAAAGTAACTGCTTTTCAAATATCTTGACAATTGTGTCAACTGATAAATTATACAGCTACAACGATAAAAAGTAGTTGCGGTCATGGTACCAAAACCGTAATCCAAACTCATAAATCTATAAACGAATGACGAATCAGAATGTTCAGACCAACAGACATTGACCCCAGAACAAAGGGTGTAATCAGGCGTCCGCGGATAGTAAGCATTACTTGGTGAGCAAGCTTCGCCCACCATGCCCATAGGCCTGAACGAAGGAAATATCGGTAGAAACGTATGTCCGGGATTTGGGAAGTCTATTCAAAAACCGAGGAAAATACCTCTGTGGAGGGAAAACTGTGGCGGCTGTTACATCAGCCCCTTCGTCCTTATTGTTAAAGAAGCAGCTATTTTGACCTTAAATGGAACTGTGTGTCCGCAAGTACGAGAATTCATAAAATTTCTTAATTGAAAGATTTGTAAAAAATGATAATGATTCAACCAGAAAGGGCGATTAGTACTTTAAAAGAAATATCATTTAACGAAATATTTAGACGGGTTTTAATTATTTTGCACATGGTTCGGTTTGACCGAACGGGGAAAATAAACCTTTTTGGATGGGTTCACTATATTTACTAGTACCAAATAGCCAAAGTATTCAGTAAAAAGTCACACTTCAAATGTGCTGAACACTGCGACGTGCATATTCATTGCAAGTATTAGCTAGCATGATATTTCTCCACACGTGCATGGCAAAACATAGACCACGTATGAGCGAGTAGGTACAGATATGCCAGATAGCAGCACTGTTCTCGCTGTGTACACTAACGGCCAATGGCCCGTCTTGCAGCTGTGGACAAATCGAAACAAATCTGCATTTCGTTTTAGAATGTAACCAAGTCAAGTCAAAATCAAAAGTACTTTATTTTCTCAAAGTCACGGATGACATCAGTGGAAATGGAAAATACAAAGTTGCAGTTAAGATGGCTACCATAATTTCATAGTAATATTGATAATAAACTGTATAATAATCAGGACACAGTCTAAAAGATATTGCAATTCACTACAGTGACCCAAATCACAAGTGAATGTAACTTGGGGGAGCAGAATTGCTGGCGTAACAGCCATAGTTAGATAGATAGATAGATAGATCATGTTGGATGAGGTGTCACTTTATTGTCTTCTCTCTTTACACTCTCTTTTATATGGGAACAACACTTTGAGTGACCAACACAATGACCCCATATTCAAACCTGTTCAAAGATACATTCTAAGAACCAAACGTTTTGCAAATTCTAACTATGTAAAAATGCACATAGTACATACGTCTGCAGATAGCTCATATTACTAGTGCCTTAAATAGATATTCTCATAATAGTTTTGAGTTCCCCCTGAAATCCATCCTACCTTCTTTCTTTGTCCCAGCTTGATCTTCTTAACCTTTCTCTTCTTCACTTTTTTCCTCTTACACCCTATACATTTCACCTATTCTATTATGCATGATCCATTCTTCATGGAACAGAGAGTGCATATTCTTCCTAAGTATGTATTATTTTTATCACAGTATGATCTACTATAATTATGGTTTGATGGAAGACGAATTCATATAAGCCGCAAGGCTTTTCTTTTCGAATCCCATTTGTATATTCCCAGTCAGCATTCTACGTAAATCTATATCGGGCCGTCATCGGCCCGTCAGGGTAGCTGACGGGCCGATGACGGCCCGATGTAGATTTACGTAGAATGCTAGCTGGGTTGATGTTTATTATTATATGCCACTATTTATGTATGTAAATGATGATAAACGTATAAAATATGTTTAAACTTACTGCAAATGGCTCTTTATATATAGGAGCAGCCTCAGCAATTCCTCGTCTTTCACGGTTGGTACGGCCTATTAAATTACGTACACTAGAGTCAAGAGATTTAAAGTACTTAAACACTTTTGCAGTGTATTCATTTCTCCAGAAGCACATCATATCTTTTCGTTTTGCAAGACGGACATGGACTACTAGTACATTATTTAACACTGCGCTTGAAATGATCTAAATACGTCGCTGAGCCGTAAAATTCAAGTACAAATAAAAACAATTTTAGGTACTTTGACAAAAACGTTTTTGATTTTTTTGTTCAATAGTCATTAACCATGTATGCTTTTTTTGCCAAGGCAACTGAAAGTCTACGGGAAAATGCTGACTTGAGCTTTTGCAGTTCTTCAGTCGTTTACCCTGGTGGGCCATTGTGGCCAATGAGCTTCTAGTTATTCATATTTTCAAAGATTTTGATAAGTATCTTTACTGAAATTAATCTGAAAGCAATCCATATTCAAATCAGCTAATAGCAGCCCAGGACTCTCCGATCTAGTGATCTGTTGTAGAGTCAAAATGTTGAAAATCTCTCAGGATGTATGGTAACTATCATAATAATCATTAAACAAAGTCCACGGCACCTGTTATTTGTGTACATGTCAGAGGTCAATTTCACTGTTCGGAGTGATCCAAAACTCAGAAAATAATTAGAATCATTCAGGTTAGTTTAATGAATCCTGATACATATTCATCTTGTGCGGCATAAGCGTACATGCAACTGATAAAGCTAAACCAGGACATATTCTAAAATTTATTGCAATTCATTACAGTGACCCAAATCACAAGTGTATATAACTTGGGGAGCAGAATTGCTAGCGTAACATAGATAGATAGATAGATAGATCGCTAGTTTTTTTTTGAAAAAAAGCTCATACTTGTAACGTCAGAGTAAATCAACATTTGTCGGGTATGTGGATTTTAGAAAAGTATATGGCAAAATTAACAGAACGTTTCTGTGGTCAAAATTGGACTCGATTGATATTTCTGGGAAAATGTTAACAGCGATTAAATCTATATACGTAAATGTAAAATGCAGTGTACGAATCAACGGGCATATGACAGAGTGGTTCGATGTTCACTCTGGGCTGAAGCAAGGCTGTATATTATCAGCGTTGCTGTTTTATTTATTTGTGAACGCTCTGAGAACATTGTTAGAACAATCCGATAAAGGTATAACGTTTGATGGTGGGACATTAAGCTGTTTGTTTTATGCTGATGATCTGCTGCTGATAATGGAAACAGAACAAGATCTCCAATACCTGTTTGATATTCTATCAACATGGTGCGACAGACATCACGAAAACATACCTGTATAATTTTGACCCCCAAAATATTTTATATAGTAAAATTTATCATTTACCATTTTTTATATAGTAAAACTTGGGTTTACAGGGGTATTCATTATTTTTCTTATTTCATCTCAAAAACATATATTGTTGGTACTCGTTAGAACCGCCCCGCTAAGGCGGTTCTAACGAGTACCAACAATCTATGTTTTGAGCAGATATATGAAAAAATATCAGATTTTTTTTATCTGGGGTGGTGATTTTTTTAATATATTTGATTAGGTGTGTTTCGTAATGAATATGGTGAATATAAACACTGATAAAACAAAGGTTAACCATTTCAGAAATCCATCCATTTAGAGATCAAACTGTACGTTTAAATGCGGAAATGAGAATATAGAATACACCCAGAGTTACAAATATCTCGGATTGGTATTTAATGAATATATGGACTATGCAGTAACAGCAAAATATATCGCTGAGTCAGCCACAAGAGCTCTTGAACTGTTAATATAGAAATTTAAAGTCCTAGGTGGCGGGGGTGGGGGGGGGGGATGCCTTACGTTTTTAAGTTTTTACCAGTTTATATGATACTATGGTCTTGTCTCCGATAAGTTACGGAGCCGGGATTTGGGGGGGGGGGGGGGGGCAAAGGAATTTTCTTCTATCAACGCAGTTCAGAACAGAGCAAGTAGGTTTTTTTCTCGTGTAGGAAAATACACCGAACATAGCCGTAAACGGAGAAATGGACTGGGTACCGCCATTTGTGAAACAGTGGAAAACATCCTTGGTCATTGGTTCCGATTAAATTCTATGGATTATCGCATTAATAAAAAAAGCTTTTAACTGGTCATATTCAGTGAAAGATGGTTGTAAAAATTGGTGCTTTCAAGTCGAGAAACAATTTAAAAATGCTAACATTGAAACTCTAACACCCCGTAAAGACAATATCTATAGTCAACAAAGCAGAAAATATGTGACTGAGCAATTGCAAAACAAATTATTTGATGATTTCAAAGCTGAATAGAGCCGTAAACTGCTATCTGATAACAGCATTGGTAATAATAATGGTGGAAATAAGTTAAGGACATATTGTTTGTTTAAACATGATTACCAAGTTGAGTTCTGTGTTAAAGCGAACTTTATCTCACGTAGAAATAGAAGTGTACTAGCTAAATTTGGCACGCGGGTAGCCCCTTTAAGGGTAGAGACGGGACGGTATGAATCTTTACAAGTAGAACAGAGAGTGTGTTTTAACTGTACTAATTAGACCGAAGATGAGAAACATGTTCTTATAGAATGCCCTGTATATGATTCTATACGAAAAGAACTCTACGATAAGGCTTTAAATTGTGAAAAGCATTTCCGAGATTCCAATGATACTGAAAAACCTTGTTTCTTGCTAAGCAGTAATGATTTGGTTCAACTTACAGCCAAAGCCTGCCATGAGATATTAAAACTGCGCCAAGCATCCCTATATAGATAGATTCAATGATTTTAACAGTATATTTTACATGTTTGTACACTTGTACATACTTCTAAATATTGTCTTTCAAGTCGTGCACTTTTAAATTCAGTAGATCGCATGAGGAGCAGTGTTTTTAGTCTCTCACAACTCATAAATGAGTGGTTTTGTACACTTTAAAAGCTTATATATTTATGTGTATTACTGTATGTACAAAAGTGTGACTTTAATAATCGTATCTTATCGTATCGTTGTAACAGAAAATGGTAAACCATATATGAGCCACAATGTCAGAAAACGTACCTTCGGACATGTGTGCCTTGTGGAGATTCAAATCAGCCTGCGAATTCGCTCAGTCTGATCAGAATTTTCACTGGGCACATTTTGGATTTGGATAGCCACGAGTGCAAAGTTTCTTCATGCGGACAACGTAGATTGATTAGACTGAGCGGCGGATGCGCAGGCTGATTTTAGTCTTCGTTTGGCGCACGTGACAGGAAGTGCATTTTCTTACGTTGCGGCTCATATCAATATACGAATCACCACACGACAAAACCAATCATTACGAAAACAAGCCTAATTCAAATATACTGAAAATTTTACCACCGCAAAATGAAAAATTTCCGATAAAAAAATCTGATATTTTTTCATGTTTCTGCTCAAAACATACATTGTGGGTACTCGTTAGAACCGCCTCGACGAGGCGGTTCTAACGAGTACCTACAATCTACGTTTTTGAGCAGAAATAAGAAAAATAATGTATACCCCTGTAAACCCCAGTTTTACTATATAAAAATGGGGTTTAAGGGGGTCAAAATTAGATAGGCATGTTTTCGTGATGAAAATAGATGTGCGCCCAACAAAGACTCAGATCAGCCTGGGCATCCGCCCAGTCTGACCAGTCTTCTTTGAGCAATCAGTGAGTAACTAAGGACCCAAGTTTTTTGTGTAGACAGCGAAGACTCTGATCAGCCAGGCTTATCTGAGTCTTCGCTGGGCGCACATTTTGTTGGTTTTGTCGTGCGCTGGCTCATAAAATATTATGCAGATTGATGGTGAGGCCGACTTCAACATTCCATTGGATGCTCTTCGACGTCTGGACCCCCGTCTAGAGTATGACACTCTTGTAGTGGAAGCTAATGTTACGGAGTCACTCACAGGCATCTCTGACACCGGGAGCCAGCTTGTTCAGTTCCATAAAGACGAATATCATATTGAGTTTTACCCTGGATCACCAGGGTATTTTAAACCAGGTTTCCGATACATCACATATGTGAGTAAAACTTTCTTTTGTTTGGGGTTCAAACCTTGTCTTTAATAAATATTTCCTTCGGTAATCTTATTTTGGGAGTAATCAGTTTATGACTACTTTACGTTTTCTTCGCAAGACAGATATCTAAATATTTAATAGTACTTATAACGTTTTATTAGTTTTACAAATGTATTTTATTACTTGTTCGTATCTTATGAACAGTTAACTGTTTTACCATTATAACGGATATCTAAATATTTAATAGTACTTATAACATTTTATTAGTTATACAAATGTATTTTATGACTTGTTCGTATCTTATGAACAATTAACTGTTTTACCATTACAACAGAAAGTTTGAGTCAGCGCATGACAAAACCTACAAAATAGCATTTGCGCCCAGCGAAGACTCAGATCAGCCTGAGCATCCTCCCAGTCTGATGAGAATCTTCGTTGCCCGCATGAAAAAAGCTTGGGTCCTTAGCTCCCCATTGAGCGCAGAGCGAAGACTCTGATCAGACTGGGCGGATGCCCAGGCAGATCTGAGTCTTCGCTGGGCGCACATGCCAGTTTGTTGGTTTTGTCATGCGCTGGAAATACCATAATAACGAAACACAACCTTCCCAAGGCACCGAAAGTAGAAGGGATGAGCAACATTCAATGACAAAACATTACGAAAACATGCCTATTCAGATATCCTGAAAATTTTACCACCAAACAATGAACATTTTCAGATAAAAAAAAATCTGATATTTTTCATATTGCTGCTCAAAACATAGATTATGGGTACTCGTTAGAACCGCCTATGTTTTTGAGCAGAAATAAGAAAAATAATGTATACCCCTGTAAACCTTAGTTTTACTATATAAAAGTGGGGTTTAAGGGGGTCAACATTATATAGGCATGTTTTCTTTTATGACAACAGTCACATATGAAACCACCGGTGCACAAAGAAAAAGGAATTACAACTGAGGAATCGCTTTACAATACTTAGTAGAATGAAAGGTGATGTTGGGGGCTTAAACCAAATGTACTACTGGTCTGAAGAGTGCTGTTTTGATCAGTATTTGTAAGGTTAGTGTCTCATGTTTTCTAGTTGAAAGTGAGCCATCCAGACGGCCGACCACTTGCAGCTAAGGGAGAGCGCGTAAAGGTTGGACTTACCTATTATACGGATAAACCATCTAACATCAGGAGTTATTACACACCACCAAGTGTCGCTACCAATGTTCTTCTGACGTACCTCTCACCTTTCCCCGAGGGTAAAGTGATTTTTCAACCAGACCTCCTCTTGCCAGTCCCAAATAATGGCATGATCAAATTGACGTTAGAAATTCCAAAGGAAGCGGCGACGGGACGAATAGATGTAAGCTTTTCTTTAATCCATTGAAGGCTGAAGACCCTTAAACGGGTAACTGGCAAACTGTGCAGACCCAGATCAGATTTCGTAGAACCCGGAATCTAATCAGAGTCTCCACTGTTTGCAAATAGTTCAACCACTTTTCTTTAGGAATATCCACATCATATAGTCTGACATACCTAGAATCGGAAATGGACTCTTCCAATATATAGTGTGGGAGAGTTTATTCAATCTTTAATGGGTTAAATACCGTCCCAGTATTCGGACACCTTAACTCCTTACCGTACTTCTCCTAGCATTTTAATGAGTCGGTTTGAATAAGCAATCATGTATCTTAAAAAGACGTGGTAACTGAATGGTAAACCGTGTAGACCTTGAAACGACGCAGCGGTCTGGGTATATATTTTATGCTCAGGCCTATCCAAATACTGAGGGTAAATACCAATTTTCAAGACATTAAACAAATTATTGGTTTACTTTAAAGTTCAGTGGAATCAAAAAGAGTACTATTAAACGACCAATCTGTAAAGATTCTGTTTAAAGGTTAACGCCAACAAAATGCAATGTCTGATTTAATTCTGATACAATGTTTGTTTGTGGTGTAGGAAAGTTATGAAGTGTCCTCCGGACTACCTACTGGCTATCAAAAACCATATAATGTATATCATTTTTCAGGTTGATTTTAAGGACAGAAAGTTGACCAAAGAAATAAGACGTTTCCGTACCCTGAATGGGGCCTTCCTGAATATTGATATGAAGGATTCAAAATTAAAGGTAAATTTACATAGTTGTAAGCAGAGGTACGTGGCGCCAACTGTGGCTGGCAAAGGTTTGGACTATACAGAATCGTATTGCTATTTTCTTATGGGCAATGAGAAAACATAGTAATAACACACGTATGTCGAATGTATACCTATAAGCTATAACTCGAGATAAGCGAATTCTATTGAATTTTAGAGCCTTCTAAACCTTGGCATTTTCACTATTAAATTTGGTAAGATGTTATTTATTAAGTAAATTAAGAGCGATCGTAAAAAAAAAAAAAAGTCAAAAAGGAATGCCTTTGGAAACAAAAAACACACAAAATCATGATAATCGGAGACTCGGTTTGACTGAGTCACTTCATATGCAACACTGTAGTTTGCGCCCTTGCGCCGGCTTAAGCGGTATTCGATTTTCAAAATAACCAGGATGGCCTCAATGATCCGAAAGGAAATAAAATATAACCTGCACTATGATGATGTACGGGGGGACCTTTTATAAGGTTGCAGGAAGAAAATAAAGACAAATAGAGTAGGTGATTTAGTGTAAGCAATATTTTATTAACTTCTTTTCAATTACAGTTGTATAACAAGAATGTAATAGACAAGATTTCAAAACAAGACACTTGCTTTTACTAATCATCTCCTGCAATACATTGTCAGTATATACCGCTTCTGAAGTTCTGTTGATTATAAAATGCAATAATAATTAGTTGAGATGTCGAGTATGTAAATATCAGTTGGAAGAGAGAGAGAGAGAGAGAGAGAGAGAGAGAGAGAGAGAGAGATGAACTGAAATAATGTATACCGTGTGCACTCAAGGAGATTGTGTTTGTTATTTTCTGTAGCTTCACCGGCGCAATTTGGACTAAGTACTAAATTGCGCCTATACAAGTAATAATTCAGTGAACTGCATTCCGTACAAAGCGTGTATGTAGTATTTGTTCGATCCGATTGCCGCAAAAGAAGTACTGTGGGACTTTAACAGCGTTTTCTGTTAGGTATCGTTTAAAAGCGTTTTGTGATTCGGCATTTCTGTGTTCGTTTGGCAGTTTATTCCATTCACTTATTACTGAAGGTAAGAACGAGCTTCCATAAAGTGCAGTTCTCGAGTAGATATGGTGGTTTAAGAACTGTAAACGTCTTACAACAGTATAGATGTTTAGGAAGAGCCACGATCCCACCCAGTGGGCACACAACGTTAAAAAGACGTTGTATCAACGTCGATGCGACGTGATAACGTCGCATCGACGTTGATACGACGTCATTTAGATGTTGTGTGCCTGCTGGGCAGCCAAGTAGACTACCAATGACACCGAGAGGACGACTATGCTTCGTGATTGCGACATGTGTTGGGTTTCTCCACTTAGTTTTTGAAACGTCCTGTTCAGTCTGCTAATGTCCCCCCACAAAGTTATTAGCCTCTGTTGACTAGAATGATATCATGTAGGTCTTCTAGTCAGACTGTGTACCATATCGCTTTTCTCTCTGCATCTATACTGCATTCACATGCTTTAAAAGTACACATTACGAAAACACGCCAATTCAAATATATAGAAAATTTCAACTCCAAAAACTGAATATTTTCAGATAAAAAAATTCTGATATTTTTCATATTTCTGCTCAAAACATAGATTGTGGGTACTCGTTAGAACCGCCTCGGCGAGGCGGCGAGGCGGCTCTAACGAGTACCCACAATCTATGTTTTTGAACAGAAATAAGGAAACTAATGTATACCCCTGTAAACCCCAGTTTTACTATATAAAAGTGGGGTTTAAGGGAGTCAAAATTATATAGGTATGCTTCCGTGATGTTTGAGCCGGGGCACAGCATTTCCAGAACAGCCAGCGCACCTTCGCTGTCCGGCTGAAGACACTTTGGATCATTTCGCGGATGCGCAGGCTTATCTATGTGTCCATTGGACGCACACGAAATCTTGTAGGAAATGCTGTGACCCGGCTCATTTTTGTTTAATGGTTCAGCACCATTTTCATCTGGCAATCTGGGCCCAGTTGTTCAAAGCATCTTTAGCTTAACGAGCTCGTTAGCGGTCAAATTGTTAACTGTTCTAGTAAGTACAATATCTAATTCACAGGTATTTTAGCTGAAGAAATGTGAGTAGCTTTTGCAAATGCAAAAGCTGCTCACATTTTTTTTCAGCAAAAATATTAACTTATATTCCATATTTAATGATCAAAGTTTTAACGATACATTAAATAACGACATCGTTAGTTTTGAACAACTGGGCTCTTGCAATCAATGATATGTAAGTAGTATAGGGTGGCACTTTGGGGACACCCCAAAGTGCTACCCTATACTACTTATGTAGGTAGCGCTATCAAATGCTTTGTTATTGTTCGTCATCTTATTTTACATTTTAGAGCATATTAGAAAATCGTAAAATCTGTACCTGATTACAATCAGAGATTCTAAATTTTATAACTCGACTTCTCTCAGCAGTATTGGCACCGAGTTGCATGTATTTATCCGAGGCAGTTCTGGCAAAAGCTGATATTTCAACCGTGAAAGATCATTTTACAAAACAGGGCAATTGTGTTTTTGTTCTGTTGTAGTTACCAGTGAAATAATGACCCTTCAAACACGGGCTGCCAGCGAAAGACCCACAGACTCATATGAAAAATAGTATACTTCCAACTTATCCAGGAATAGCCACAGTCACAGAACATAGACCACCAATGACGTCATTATGAAGACAGCAAACAAGAGCCAAAAAAATATAACAAAATAAAAAAAATAAATAAATAAATAAAAAAAAAAAAAATAACCAGCTCCCTCTTTTTCAACGAGGTGATCACAGTACAAGACATTGTCAACTAAATACGATAATAAGACAACAAACAGGACAAAAAACTTAACCCTTGCCATGTTGAATCAATTAAGATGCCACGCCCACATCTGATTTTAGCCAATCAGATTATTGATTCAAGTTGTCCATACAAATTAAAATACTTAACGATAAACAGACAAACAGTGCAGATCCAGATCTTCAGAAGCCAACTGATCTGGATCTACACTGTTTTCAAAGGCAGATTATATCCGGGTTCAGCAGGACTAGGGTTAAAATGCCCCACAGGGAGTGAGCGCAAAGCCACACAAAGAAAAGACAACACAGAAACATCGTCTTAGAAAGGGTCTGTAGTAAAACAAACTACCGGGGGATGAAAGGTATTTTATTGGTACCAAATTTTTACCCTTGATTCAAACTTGTAAAACATGCTAGTGTCTTTGCTGGACGCCTGAAAAAAGCCTGAAACCCATAACTATTCAAAGAGAGCCCAGAAAATTCTCTGATTACATTGCGCGGATGCGGATGGTCTGAATCTTCGCTAGCCTCATGATGAAACATGGAATGATTGGCTTACCAAAGATTGCCTAGTAAAGACTCTGATTAGGGGATGTACAGGTTGATCTGAGTCTTCGCTGGGCGCAGATAACTGTGATATTTGTCACATTACGGCTTGTTCATGAATTGTCTTTACAGGTGGGCGAGAAGGCAGAATTCACCTTGACCAGTAATGTGTTGCCAGGATCTAAAATAACTTACCATGTAAGTATTATATATCATTGTTTTGCGAAAGTACGTGCGTGCGTGCGCCATAACATCACAGGATGCCATTATATTGCGCATAAAACATAACACATTTCAATAAAGACACCAAGCTCGGAATTTGTCTCCACCATACCCCCCCCCCCCCCCCCACCACCTACCCCTTCAAACTGCTTACCCTCACACGCGCACACACACACACACACACACACACACACACACGTGCGCGCACATTAATATATGAAAGCTGGCAAATTTATGCACATAGTCAGGTACTTCGCAGCACTGAAAATAGCTCCATATAAGAGGGTGTACGGAAAATCTACACGAAAACATATGCGCAACGTGGTAAAAGGCGAAGGTCCAGTTGAGCGTGCGCATTACGAAAACACGCCTATTCAAATATATAGAAAATTTCACCTCCAAAAACTGAAAATTTTCATATTAAAAACTCCGATTTTTTTCATATCTCTGCTCAAAATGTAGATTGTAGGTACTCGTTAGAACCGCCTCGCCGAGGCGGTTCTAACGAGTACCCACAATCTATGTTTTTGAGCAGAAATAAGAAAAATAATTTATACCCTTGTAAACCCCAGTTTTAATATATAAATGTGGGGTTTAAGGGGGGTCAAAATTATATAGGCATGTTTTCGTGATGGCATCTGTACAGTCTGATCTGGACATTTCTGTTCGTCAACATATGCCACACTATGTTTTCATTCTGTTATCAGATAATGAAGGCCCTGAACAGCTTACGCTTATGCGCAGGCTGATATGGGCCTGCTTTGTCCGCAGATTGCATAAGGACCCTTTTCGTGCGTTTCGCATCATCATGATCATATGCTGGGAACTCATCGGAAGCGCCTCGGCGAGCCGCTTTCAATGGGTACCACCAAATTTTTTTTCTGGTAGAAATAAGAAAAAAAGACAACCTTTATCTGGAGCTATGTAATTGTACAACATATTGACAAATGTGCACCACCAAGCAAAAAAATACATTCGGATGCGCATGCGCAGTCTGATCACTGTCCGCAATCAGGGCCCTGTTGTTCAAAGAGTCGTTAGCTTAACGAGCGCGTTAAGGGTCATTTCGTTAACTGTTTAAGCGGATTCAATATACAATATTCTGATATTTTTTGCTGAAAAAAATGTGAGTAGCTTTTGCACAGCAAAAGCTACTCACATTTTTTCAGCAAACAATTTCAGCGTATTTGCGTATCACTCGATGTAAATTTTAACGAATCGTTAACTAACGACGTCGTTAGCTTTGAACAACCGGGCTCAGAATTATTAGATACTATAGAATGTTTCAATGGAGAGCAAATGCCCGGATGAGACTCGGCGCATGTGCAGGATGATGTGGACCCGTACATTTTGTGCATGTTCAACGGCACTCTTTCGTGTGATGCGGCCCGTTTAGTGAAGGCTTGGATCAGACTGAGCACAAATTCAGACTAGGATAGACATTTCTTCTCCGCTTATGCGATAAGAATCCATTTATAATGATACCGCTTGTATATCTTACAGATTATCAGAGATTACGAAATCATTGACACTCACTTTACAAGAATAGGGAGTCCCTACAGGCCCCATACCCTCTATGAGACCATCACGGCAGACATGGCGCCGAGTGCAAATTTGGTCGCATACTTCGTGCACAAAGATGGAGAAATAATTGCCGACACCGTCGAGTTTAAAGTTGAAGTCAGCTTCCAAAATAGTGTAAGATGTGATTATTTTTTATTTTGTTCTATTTTGTATTTATTTTTACTCGTTTGCGCTAGATTTGCTACATGTTACGGTGATTCGTCCGTGCGTTGTTAGCAAGTTAAAAGTTTTCATCCCCGAGTTTCTAAAGTGGACTTTTCCATCTATGAATTGGGGCATGTCCATTATTGCAAACTGGGTATCGGTCTAAAAACAAGAACAGAATGACAAACATAATGTAATCCAAAAGACATGGCTCATTTGTTTAACAGGGATATACGCTATTTTTTTTTTATTTCTGCTCAAAAACATAGACTACGGGTATTCGTTAGAACCGACTCACCGAGTAGTGAAACAAATTGTACTTTTAGCTCTGTTCAGATGTTTTGTGTTTCGCATTATGGTATTTACCTTAAGTATGCGGACAATAAATAGGCCCGAGCAAACAGTGTAGATGCAAATCAGAGGCCACAGAACACAAGGTCTACACCATGTCCACTCATCCAGCGTCATTTAGACACATCAACGGCTAGTCCAGTGGATCTTTGGTGAAGATTTAGTATATTCGATATACGCCTCTTGGTTGGTTTTTACAATTGACCATTCAAAAATGAGATAGCACTTCTAGTGATGTCCGTTCTTAAATAATAATAATAATAATCGACCTTATTTATAGAGGGTAACACATTTAGTAATCTAGTACTAATCTTCCATGTGGCCCTCTTTTTTCCTGGGTAGAAACCAGTACTAAGCAATGTGGATAAAGTCTCTTGCTCAAGGAAACAACACTTGCTGTTAGTGGGGATCGAACCCGGTACCTCTCGATCTCGAGTCCGACGCTTTACCACTGCACCACAGCGCTCCACTTTGTGGGGGCATGGCTTCTCGACTATGGGTCTTTATACATGTTTGGTCCCGCTTGATGTCCCATTGTTGTGTTTGGTGAGTCCAATCTGATCCGAATATATATCTGTAATTTGGAGCTGCACTGAGCACAATTAAGGGTGAGGCTTCGCGCAAATAAAACTGGTTAAAACCCCGAGTAATTTGTCTACTGATAATTCTAAGACAGATCCTCTGTTTTAGTTCTTCTTTCTCTGTGCGTCGGTGTTAATATGTGGGGTTTGTTTTTAGATGTTTGTTCCTTATCGCTCCTCTTTGAAGCTGTGCTTCATATTACGAAAACACGCATATTCAAATATGAAAATTTTACAACCAAAAAAGGAAAATTTTCACATAAAAAAATCTGATATATTTCATATTCCTGCTCAAAACATAGATTGTGGGTACTCGTTAGAACCGCCTCGGCGAGGCGGTTCTAACGAGTACCCACAATCTATGGGTTTTTTTTATCAAAATAAAACAAATAATGTAATCCCCTGTAAACACCAGTTTTACTATATAAAAGTGGGTTTTAAGGGAGTCAAAATTATATAGGCGTATTTTTCATGGTTATGATTAATGCATTTCCTGGGTATCTTCACTTACATTATAATCACCTCGTTGGAGAAGAGGGAGATCATCACCTCGCTTTTCATTGTTTTTTTGTTGTTGTTTTTTTTTAACTTTTGTGCTGTCCGTCGCAAACTGTTTACTATTCATCTTGGTGTCATTTGTAGACTATGTTCTGGTACTGTAGATCTTTCTCTATTCTGCACTACTTTCTTGTAAGTTTTAAGACCAGTATGGTAAGTGCAAAGATGCCCGAAAAGTTAGGTTTAAACTGGTATGTCTTCTGTTTTCAATCTTTCTGGCAAAAGACTAAAGCTGAAAGGGAAAAAGGGACCTTATGTTTTTTCCGCTTTGTGATTTTTTTTAATGCGCACACACAGTTCCTTATTGGGCTACAGACATGCGTTTTTGCCTGAAGCTTCCTCAAGGGTCTGCCATGTCTGCGAACAGCAAAGGCTCTGGCGAGACTGCGCTAATGCGCAGTCTCGCCAGAGCATTTGCTGGTCGCCAGTGTGATAAGTATCCTTTTATAATGTTCTGGTTCATTTACAGGTTGACCTACACTTTGATCAGTCTCAGGTAGAACCGGGAACCAACGTGACCATGAAGATAAAGGCGGACCCTGAATCTCGCGTCTGTCTACTGGTTGTGGATAAAAGTGCACGCCTTCTTGAGACAGGAAACGATATTACAACGGCAAAGGTCAGTTTGTTTTCGAACGTACCATAGTCCAACGTCAATGGCTCGAACATATTTCGGACCATTGAAATTGTTCTAGGCATGTGTAGTTCTAGCCTGGGTTCAGTCTGATCAATTTTGTCCTATTTTATTTTTCTGATATTTTCTATGTTTGTTTGTGTTGAGGTTTTACGGCCCAGTCAACCCAATGGGGTCATGTCGAGCGCGGACAGTTTACCTAACCAAACGTTTACTGGGCAGGCTTAGTCCTCCAAGCGGTTAACCAGTATTGTGCACATTCTTTCGCCAGAAACTGACAACTGCCCTTCTTGAATCAGCGGAAGGGACAGAATGACCGTAGAAATATTTCATGATCAATCTCCACGAAAGAATGTTGCCGACCTCGGCGGGGGTTGAACCCGCGACTTCCTGGTCTCCAGTCGGACGGTGCATCCAGCTGAGCCACCGAGGCCGGCGATATTTTCTATGTCAGAAACGACTTTGAAAATGATTAACGGTACTCGATAAGCGATATATACATTAGAGGAATTTAAGACGAATGTATCGACTCAGAACATATATTGACACATGGACCAAGGCTAGGATAGTTCGAGCCACTAAGGGTTAATCATAGCGCCAGGTCAGGGTGGGGCGGATGGAGATTATACAGCAGTGTATTTTCGATCTTGGGTGTACACATTAGAATTGCCTCGAAAACGGGGCCGAATCAGCCATGGTGAACGAGCCTTCCGTATTCGAGTCATTAAAGTTTTATTACATGTTACAGCGTTACTAAATATTAAAAAGAACACATAGCCACATACAGTTGACTCTCAATATCTCAAACACTGATAGCTCAAACTGCTGTTTATGTCAAACTAAACAAAGAAACTGTTTTTTCAGTTTTCTGTATGTTCTTTACATTTCATCTCATGTTATCTAAAATCAAACTTCTAGTCTCTAGGAGTTTGAGATAACGAGAGTCAACTCGTTTATCAATGTTCCTTTCATGGAACGCTAGGAATAAATGAGTTAAAACTAAGTTGTCATTATTATATTCATGGCCTAATCATAGCATTGTGTTTTACTGTCCACAAAAGAGAAGATATATTCCATACGTTTTGATGCTTGATTTGATTAAAAATATGAGTGACTGACATGCTCATATTTCGAGTCATTACTCATTATTATTGGGTTATGCGTCAGATTTAAGATCGAGAGTTAGCGGGTGTGACCCCTGTGAGCATCAAGCATTGTGTCCTTGAGCAAGACACTTTATCCACATTACTAAGTACTGGTTTCTACTCAGGAAGACGTGCGCGTATTGAGGAATGAGTAAATGAGGATGTCGCAGTATATATATATATATATATACATATATATATATATATATATATATATATATATAGAGAGAGAGAGAGAGAGAGAGAGAGAGAGAGAGAGAGAGAGAGATCACAGTAGAAGGAAAAGAATAATGAACAAAATCTTGAAATGTCAAGTTAAGTGAACCATACCGGTTCTGATAATAAAGGGATGTTATCAAAACTGCAGATGCAAGCAGTCAAACATTATAATGAGATTTTAAGATGAAGAAGAGAGGTAACCCAAGTGTTATTTTAAATGCATAATTTAAAGCTAACATTTTAAGCATGTGACTTTTATTCTGCGGTCTTTAGTATGTGGATGTAGTATACAAACAGTCGAAGAAAACAGCGAACATTATGAGCCGGACACAGCTTTTGCTGCAATATTGCATATGCGCCCAATGAAGACTTAGATCAGCCTGCGCATCCCTGCAACCTGATCCGAGTAATCCCTATGTGTTCTATGGTTAGTTAAGGACTCAAGACACTTTTCATGCGGCTAGCAAAGTCTCAGATCAGACTGCACAGATCTCAGTTTTTGCTGAGCGCATATGTGCAATTGAAGGAATTGCATTTTCCCGCCTTTGACTTCTTTATACAAACTCTCTGAAAAACCGTATATGACCCACATTTTAATCACGTGACATTGATCCTAAGGTTATGGATGGGTAATTCTGATAACGACTTCCTCCTCAAACTGTTTCAGATGGTTGGCACCTGATTATCAAAATGCCTGAGATCGGTCCCAACATGGTCCTGTTTGTGGTATTCTTGTCTTCTGGCTTCAGTTCGGCATTAAAGCACTTTTCTTTGTTTCATCTCGGTGTATTTCATTGTATGTATAGCATTGATGTTTCACAGATGACGTATAGGACCCCTATGCGGACCAAACATATTGTTTGTAATCTGAACTAGCTTCAAAATTAAGGGCGATGTTTTGCGAGAGTAAAACTGGTTTAACCACCAACCCCCTCTAGTTTTTCTACTGACCGTTCCAAGATTGTTTCCTTGTTGTTTGTGCGTCGGTGGTTTCATATTTGCCGTTTCTTCAAGCTCCAATGGTCGGGGGGCGAAAGACAAAGACAGACGGATGGAAGGACGGACGATAGATAGATAGCCTCATAGATAGATAGATAGATAGATAGATAGATAGATAGATAGATAGATAGATAGATAGATAGATAGATGGATGGATGGATGGATGGATGGATAGATGGATAGATAGATAGATAGATAGATAGATAGATAGATGTGTTTCTTATAACCAATAGATAATATAATTCTAGATTTTATACACATTCTTAATTAAAGTTTAACCTAAATAGGTTATTAAATAAAAAATCAGCATATCAGCAGTTCAGCGTTTTAGTCCCCTTAAGCTGATCAGCTGGTTGCTGAATTCAGCGAATAATTCAGCGTTTTAGTCTCACCCCCGTTTGTTTTGTATTTGACTCTTCCTTAGTTTTCCCTTTGGAGCATCGGGAAGGTTGTGCTTCGTGACTATGGCATTTCCTGGGTACCTTTACTTACATTTTGATCGCCTCATTAAACACTAGGCCCTGATTCTGCAAATAATCACCCCAGCTATGAAGGAGACCTTTAAGATAAACGGACAGGAAGACATGGGCAACACGGTATTGCCATCACGAAAACACGCCTATATAATTTTAATCCCCTTAAACCCCACTTTTACACAGAAAAACTGCGGTTTAAGGGCTCTACATTATTTTTCTTATCTTGCTAAAACATAGATTGTCGGTACTCGTTAGAATCGCCTCGCCGATGCGGTTCTAATGCGTATCCACAATCTATGTTTTGAGCATAAATATGAAAAATATCAGAATTTTTTATCTGAAAATTTTCCATTTTTGGCTGTAATATTTTCAATATATTTGAATAAGCGTGTTTTCGTAATGCCCACAAAGTATTGGCATGGATAACTGTAATACATCCTACTCTTGAAAAAATAACCCTTCTCTTGCAGAGCACGACATGCCCTGTCTTAGCAAACAGTATAGATCCAGATCAGTTGGCTTCTGAAGAAGCCAACTGATCTGGATCTGCACTGTTTGTCATTAAATATGTGAATTTCTATCAAAATCCCGGATCAAGTAATCTGATTGGCTGGAAATTAAAGGTGGGCGTGGCATCTTAATTTATTCAGCATGACAAGGGTTAAGCTAAATAGAGTAGGCTTGTTGCAGTTCTTTGTTTGTTGCGTCTGATGTTTCATATATGGCGTCTAGATCTGTGTTGTCCTTATTTGTTCTTCATCTCTTCTTCTATTGGTGCCGCGGGAGTGCTGTGCGTCCTAAGTGTGCATTTCCACGGTATCTTTACTTTTATTTAGGTTTGAAAAGCTAATACGTGGACTCCATTTTGAGTTGAAGAAATGTTTGTGTGTGTTGAGGTTTTACGGCCCAGTCAACCCAATGGAGTTATGTCGAGCGCGGTCAGTTTATCTAACCACACGTTTACTGGGCAGGCGTAGTCCTCTAAGCGGTTAACCAGTATTGTGCAAATTCTTCCGCCAGAAACTGACAACTGCCCTTCTTGAATCAGCGGAAGGGAGAGAATGATCGTAGATCAATCTCCACGAAAGAATGTTGCCGACCCGGCGGGGGTCGAACCCGCAACCTCCTTATCACCAGTCGGACGCGCATCACACTGAGCCAACGAGACCGGCCTGAGTTGAGCACAGAAGCATGATAGAAGCGAGCGAGTTTCTTTAAAGTATCTTAAACATAAAATTTATTTTTTCAGATCAGCAGAAAATTTGGTTTGTATGATTCTGGTGAGTGGATTTATCAAGGACACGTACTACCAAAACACCCTCCTGATCATTACGACGATTCTTTGGATATATTTCGGGTAAGCATGTCAGTCTCTATGAGAGTGACAGTTACATCATTACCATTTTTCCGTATACGGTAAATTCCCTAAAATTTAGTATTTGCCTGTCTGAGCCGTAACGTCATAAAACGTACCTTCGGACATGTGCGCCCAGCGAAGATTCAGATCAGACTGCACATTCGCGCAGTCTGATCAGAATCTTCACTGGGTTCAAATTGGATATCCGAGGACGCAAAGTTTCTTTATGCAGACACCAAAGACTTTAGCTTAATTGTACTGATGCGCAGGCTGATTTCAGTCTTAATTGGGCGCACAGATCAGACGGTACGTTTTCTCCCATTCCGGCTCATCTGGTTACAAGTTCGTTTAATTGTGCGGTTTCTGAGCTCAACTCTGTCAATGTTTTATCGCCGCTGAGCAAATTGTCTGATTGCAGATCCAAATCCCACGACATTCTGTACGTCACCAAGGCTCCTATCCGTCTCTAGGCGGACAGCGAAGATTCTGGTCAGACTGTGTGTATCTGAATCTTCGCTGGGTTCACTTTCAGTCTCGTAGGAAATGCTGTGTGACGGCTGTGCTCCAGCTGATATGTTTCTACCACAGTGATTGTGCATATACGCAGTCTGCTCAGGGGCATATGCAGTTACCAAGATAATGTTGGGCTAATGCAAAATATTTAACCCTTACAGCCCGACAGACCGAAACAGACACAGATGCCTGTGCGAACAGCGTAGATCTAGATGAGACGGCTCGTAATGAGCCAACTCATCTAGATCTATACTGTTTGCTATTCTGTTATTGATTTCTGACTGAAACCCGTATTCACAACCATGGACTTGTCCTAATTCAGTGGTGAGATGGAATGGTCCATTTCAGAAATGTGTGAAAGGGTTAAGTGGTGAAATGTACATGCTCTGACTGGCTTGTCTACCGTACGAATGAGCTGGTTCGATCTTACTTGATTTCGTATTGTGACTGTTCTTGTCTGTTTCAGACTGCAGGCCTTGAAGTTTTAACAGACGCAACACTACACAGTTTCGATCTGTATGACGGTAAGTCATTGAAAAATCCTTAGCTGAACCTTTAAGTTGGTTATACAAAAACTTTTCCAAAGGTAACCATTTTTATTTTTATTTTACTTCATTGCAGCTGGTATTAAGTGTCGTGTGGTGGCCGTAAGAAGTCTCCCCGCACTACACCATAGTGCAGATTATATTTTTTATTTCCTTTAGAATTATTTTAAGTCAATTTTGGGTATTTTAAAAATCGAATACCGCATAAATCGGTGCCAGTGGGGAGTATACAGTCTCGCAAACACCATCGCTGTATATGAAGAGACTTAATAAAACCGAGACTCCGATTTTTGTTCTTTTGTGTGTTCTCGGTTTCCAAAAGCAAATTTTTTAATTTTTATTTATAAATGATTTAAGTTATCAACTAGACCCTATTCAGGATCCTATTGATCACGCTCATTAACCTTTTATTTTTTATTTATTTATTTTTTTATTTTTATTTATTTATTTATTTTTTTTTTTTTTTGCAATTCGTTCTCCATAAAGAAATTCGAAATATGATAATATTGAAAATGCGCACACTTATTCTACACCAGATGATTTATTTTTCTTTTCGTTTGTATCGTTTGTGTGTGATGAATATAGACTATTATATTTAAATTATCTTTTTGTTAACTTAGAAATAGTTAAAGACAGGATTTTCAAACCGGTGGGGTGGGGAGGGGCGGTATAAGGGTCTGGTTCCCAGTACAGGGAATATTTTACCTGTACATGTAAATGTGTGACTAGAAATATCATACATGGTAATTCTGTTGGTTGACTGGAGATGTTACACTGTATCTTCTTGAGATCAAGAGACAGAATGACACTGTGGAACTTATTCCTCTTTTTATAATGCACTCCTGTCTTTAGCCCTTTCCTCCATTTCTATAAAAAGAGCCGCCACGTGAGCAAAAATGTACATTCTGACATGTGCGCCCAACGAAGACTCAAATAAGCCGTCACATTCGCGCAGTCTGATCAGTCTTCGTTGTTCATATGAAGAAAGTTTGCATTCTTGAAATGGCTATCCAAAATGCGCCCAGTGAAGATTCTGATCAGACTGCGCGAATGCGCAGGCTGATCTGAATCTTCCCTAGGCGCACATGTATGAAGGTACGTTTACTGACGTTGCAGCTCAAATAGACTGGTTTCATTTTTGAAACCTGCTGCCATATGTTTTATGTTGTCACCACAGTCATCTCTTGTATATGGTTCTAGGTACTAACCCTATTTAGTAATTATCCCAAATTGTCAGTATGCTGACTATGCCGTTGTGTCTTGTCATTTTTTTTTTTTTTTTTTTTTTTTTTTTATGGTTTTAACCCATTAAAGACTGAAAAAACTCTCCCACACTATATATAGGAATTCATTTTCGATTTTAGGTAAATCAGGCTATGTGATGTAGATATTTCAAAAGAAAAAAATGATTAAACTATTTGCAAACAGTGGAGACCCTGATCAGACGCCGCGTTCTGTGGCGTCTGATCTGGGTCTGCACTGTTTGCCAGTTACCCGTTTAGGGAACTCCAGTCTTCAGTGGGTTAATTATAATAATCATATGCGTTACTTCGACGAGATTTTATAACATTACTCTGATGCTTGTAATTTCAGCATCCAATCAATGCTGTTCAATGCGACTAAGTCCATAAATTCAGAAAGGTTGTTGACAAAACTGAATCCAAAAAGATTGTCACCCGCTGCGTTGCCGGCCTTGGTGGCTCAATTGGATGCGCGTCCGACTGGTGATCAGGAGGTTGCGGGTTCGACCCCCGCCGGGTCGGCAACTTTGTTTCGTGGAGATTGATCATGAAATATTTTCTACGGTCAGTCTCTCCCTTCCGCTGATTCAAGAAGGGCAGTTGTCAGTTTCTGGCGAAAGAATGTGCACAGTACTGATCAACCGCTTAGAGGAGTAAGCCTGCCCAGTAAAAGTGTAGCAAGATAAAGCTCGACATGACACCATTGGTTGACTGGGCCGTAAAACAATGTGCACAGTACTGATCAACCGCTTAGAGGAGTAAGCCTGCCCAGTAAAAGTGTGGTAAGGTAAAGCTCGACATGACTACATTGTTTGACTGGGCCGTAAAACCTCAACGCAAACCAACAAGCACTCGCTGCGAAAAGATGTTACAACATGGATATTCTGAAGCACAATGCATTCATTGTTGTTAACCCAGTTATGGTTGATAGCCGCTTCCTTCTTTAATTGCACGACGATATGTTGTAGATTCACTGCATCTGGTGTTAGGTGCCATGTGGCGACCGTAAAACGTCTCCTTGTACTTCACCATAGCGCATTTCACATTTCTATTTCCTTTGGAATAATTGAGTCTATTTTATTTGAATAGTCTGGTTACTTTTATATCTACAGTCGAACCTCAATGGCTCGAACATCTTTGGGACCATGGAAATTTGTTCGAGACATGGGTAGTTCGAGCCACTGAAGGTTAATCATGGCACCAGTTCAGGAAGCAAATAGCGATAATTTAGGGAAATCTTTTCGATTTTCTACACAACGATTGTATGTTGAGTGTACTCATTAGAATCGCATCGATGAGGCGATTCTAATGAGTACACACAACATACAATGCCATGATAAAATAAGAAAAAATCCCTAAATATTTGTTTTCTTAAGCTCTTGGAAGAATTTTGTAGGGACTGAAAAACGAGTTCGAATCATCCACGGTAAACGAGCCATCCGTGTTCGAGCCATTGAGGTTATACGGTATTTATAAGAATATTCTGGTTACTTTGAAAATTGAATACCGCTTAAGCCGGTGCTAGGGGCGTAAGTAGCCTCGCAAACTTTAAGAGACTCCGGTTTTCATTCTTTTGTGTGTTCTTTGTTTCCAAAGGCAACCTGTATTTACAAGACACGAAAAGCCAACAAATTTTGCACAGCGATTTTTCTGTTGAAAATTCCAAGGCTGTATGTGCCGCAACGCCTCGTTTCTTCTTGGTTGTCCCCCGCCTTTTCGAAGAAAAGTGGAGGGACACTGTTTTTGGTTTTCCGTGGGGCGTGGTGCGGGGTGCGTGGTTCCGAGTTTTTAGTAGGTACTTTGTCCCCTTAACTCCTCCCACAGTTTTTGTCCGATCCTTTTGAAACAGGATGGTCTAAAGATTTGCATGTGTTTTTTTCAGAATCCTGAAATAATTTTTTATCACTTTTTCCGCATTTTTAACTTAGACATTTTTTTAGTTCTAATATTACAGAAGTCTATAGGGAGTAGGTACCTTGTCCCCTTAACTCCTCCCACAGTTTTTGGCCGATCCTTTTGAAACTTAATATGGGCTTTTAGGATGGCCTGAAGATATGCATGTGGTTTTTTCAGAATCCTAAAATAATTTTTTATTACTTTTTCTGCATTTTTAACTTAGATATTTTTTGAGTTCTAATACTACAGAAGTGTATAGGGAGCAGGTACCTTGTCCCCTTAACTCCTCCCACAGTTTTTGGCCGATTCTTTTGAAACTTTACAGGTGTTTTAAGAATGGTCTGAAAATGTGTATGTGTTTTTTTCAGAATCCTGAAATTAATTTTTATTACTTTTTAGACATTTTGAACATAGACATTTTTTGAGTTCTAAAATTACAGAAGCGTATAGGGAGTAGGTACCTTGTCCCCTTAACTCCTCCCACAGTTTTTGTCCGATCCTTTTGAAACTTTACATGGGCTTTCAGGATGGCCTGAAAATATGCATGTGTTTTTTTCAGAATCCTGAATTAATTTTTTATTACTTTTTTTCGCATTTTTAACTTAGACATTTTTTGAGTTCTAATACTACAGAAGTGTATAGGGAGCAGGTACCTTGTCCCCTTAACTCCTCCCACAGTTTTTGGCCGATTCTTTTGAAACTTTACAGGTGTTTTAAAGATGGTCTGAAGATGTGCATGTGGTTTTTTCAGAATCCTGAAATTAATTTTTATTACTTTTTAGACATTTTGAACATAGATATTTTTTGAGTTCTAATATTACAGAAGCGTATAGGGAGTAGGTACTTTGTCCCCTTAACTCCTCCCACAGTTTTTGTCCGATCCTTTAGAAACTTTACATGGGCTTTCAGGATGGCCTGAAGATATGCATGTGGTTTTTTCAGAATCCTGAAATAATTTTTTAACACTTTTTACGCATTTTTAACTTAGACATTTTTTTAGTTCTAATACTACAGAAGTATATAGGGAGCAGGTACCTTGTCCCCTTAACCCCTCCCACAGATTTCGGCCGATCCTTTTGAAACTTTACAGGTGCTTTAAGAATGGTCTGAAAATATGCATGTGGTTTTTTCAGAATCCTGAAATTATTTTTTATTACTTTTTACACGTTTTGAACTTAGACATTTTTTGAGTTCTAATATTACAGAAGTCTATAGGGAGTAGGTACCTTGTCCCCTTAACTCCTCCCACAGTTTTTGACCGATCCTTTTGAAACTTTACGTGGGCTTTTAGGATGGCCTGAAAATATGCAGGTGGATTTTTCAGAATCCTGAAATATTTTTTTATTACTTTTTCCGCATTTTTACCTTAGACATTTTTTTAGTTCTAATATTACAGAATGTATAGGGTGCAGGTACCTTGTCCCCTTAACTCCTCCCACGTTTTTTGTCTGATCCTTTTGAAACTTTACAAGGGCTTTTAGGATGGCCTGAAAATATGGATGTGGATTTTTTCAGAATCCTGAAATAATTTTTTACCACTTTTTCTGCATTTTTAACTTAGACATTTTTTTTAGTTCTAATACTACAGAAGCATACAGGGAGTAGGTACCTTGACCCCGTAACTCCTACCACAGTTTTAAGCCGATCCTTTGAAACTTTACAGGTGATCTGAAGATATGCATGTGGCTTTTTCAGAATCTTGAAATTATTTTTTATCACTGGTTTCCTGCTTCAATACTTAGGTAATTGATACAGGACCAATGGTCCTCTGGTTAACTTTACCATTTTTAAACCTCAAATAAAAATAAGGCGGGGGACATAAATTCCCCATGGAATTTGCTTGTTTTTCCTGTTTTTCGGAGTGTTGTTTTGTTTTGTCATTTTCATTGAATATAACCCTTATCCTGTGTCGTGGAAGAACTGTGTTCCATGATTGTGGTCTTTCCTGGTTATCTCTAGTTTTAACCCTTCTCTTGCTGAACACGACATGCCCTGTCTAAGCAAACAGTGTAGATCCAGATCAGTTTGCTTCTGAAGAAGCCAACTGATCTGGATCTGCACTGTTTGTCATTAAATATGTGAATTTCTATCAAAAACTCGGATCAAGTAATCTGATTGGCTGGAAATTAGAAGTGGGTGTGGCATCTTAATTTATTCAGCATTACAAGGGTTAAACATTTGTTGTAAGAACCATGGTGCTGAGTCTCTACGGATAGATATTGGCCGTGCCATGCGAAAACGTGTCCTCGGGCATATGCGGACAGAGAAGGCCCAGATCACCCTGCGCATCCGCGCAGTCTGATCTGGGCCTTCTCTGTCCGCTAATAGAATCATCGATACTACAGAATGTATAAATGGAGAGCAAGGCTCGGATGATACTTTGCGCATGCACAGGATCTGAATCAGCTTATTTTGCGCATGTTTGAAGGCATTTTTTTCACTTAACGTAGCCCATATAATGTAATAGAGTGATAAAAACAAACTGCATATTTCATACGTAAAATCATTACGAAAATACGCCTATTCAAATATATTGAAAATTTCACCTCCAAAATCGGAAAGTTTTCAGATAAAAAATTCTGTTATTTTTCATATTACTGCTCAAAACATAGATTTGGGCACTCGTTAAAACCGCCTCACCGAGGCGGTTCTAACGAGTACTCACAATCTGTGTTTTTGAGCAGAAATAAGAACAATAATGTTTACCCCTCTAAAACCCAGTTTTACTATATAAAAGTGGGGTTTAAGAGGGTCAAAATTATATAGGTATGTTTTCATGATGGTTTTAACCCATTTATGCCTAAGGGATATTGGCAAACAGATCAGATGCGGCAGATAGTGGCGTCCGGTCAGGGTCTACATTGTTTGCAATAAGTTCAATTTTTTTTACAAAACATGGTGATAATAAAAACAAACCAAACACCCCTTTTATAGGAAATGGACCTGTCCAAAGAGTTATGGTAGAAGAGTCCACTCGGCATAAATGGGTTAATGACATGTCAGATTAATCTGGCAGAAAATGGCGTTCATTGCATATACGAATACCGGAGATGCTAGATCAGATAACGTGGAGAATCAGCTGGCAAAAGTATGGAACCTGATTAACCTGATGTTGGCTTGCAACGGCCCGAGCTAAAAGAGGCATCGGCATTGGCAAATATAAATAAGTTTCTATTTCAGCAAAACAGGGAATAATGATGAGGGAAGGAGAACTGGAGGCGGATATTAATGAGTTTAGTAGCCACGGCCATTTTCATTCCGGAAGGCACTTTGCTCCTCCTCACAGCCACAGCAAACCCGTGAGGCAGAAATTCCCAGAAACGTGGATTTGGGCGAACATGACGATTGGGTGAGCTTTGAAATATTTATTTGTTTAAGAATTTTTAATTATTAAAATGTTGATAAACTGAGTCAAATGTGTGCTTCATGTACCAATCTGTTGACAAGTTCAGGAAACGACAAGCTAATAGTATCTACAACATAGGCATTGGCATTTCATGCAAATTAGACATTTTGCATAATTTAAGTCGCAACGTAAGAACGGACATATGCGCCAAGCGAAGATTCAGATCAGCCTGCGCATTTGCGCAGGCTGATCATAATCTTCACTGAGCGCATTTTTTAAAGCCATGGCTGCAAGGTTTCCTTCATACTGACAGCAAAGACTCTGATCAGACTGCGTGGATGCGCAGGCTTATTTGAGTCTTCGTTGGACGTATATGTCAGAAGGCACGTATTCTCACGTTACGGATCGAATATCAAAGACATATTCCTAGAAATGCCCTCTACTGAATATTTTTCAAACATAATAAGCATAAAGTCTCATTAGTAGTATGCCAATCGTTCTTAGACTATATTAACTTGAGATTTGTTGAAGACTGTGCAAGGAAATCCAAAATAGATATGATTCACAACGTTAGAAAACATACCTTCTGACATGTGATCCAAACGAAGACTCAAATCGGCTTCCGTAGCTGTGCAAATTCGCAAGCTAATCTGAATCTTCGCTGGGGGCACATGTCCGATGATACGTTTTCTGACGTTGCGACTGATAGAAAACAAATTCTGCTTCTAGTATTCAGCGCAAAAAACAAATGCCGATCCTATTTTAGCGAGCGCACGACAAAACCAACAATAAGACCTGTGTAACCAGCGAAGAATTCGATCAGCCACCCAGTAATGGCAAGGGTTCTTGTTTATCCCCTTTTGGATAGCCCGGAAGGCACATGCGATCAGCGAAGACTCTGATCAGACTGCGCGGAAGCGCAGGCTGATCTGAGTCTTCGCTGGTCGCACAAGTCTTGTTGTAGGTTTTGTCGTGCGCCGACCCATTTCAATATCGACACGCCTATCAAGGTAAGTACACGCGGAGCATCTACTACGAAAACAATGATTAACCCTGCACGGAAGTCTCCACCCACCTAGATCCTATTTTTAGCTGGATGACTAATAGTCATCAGTTTCCGTCTTGCGTCCGTGCTTATAACATTTTTCTCTGTAGCCGTTGGTCAGTTTGAATCTAATTCCATGAGGTGCTTCCCTGAGGTGAGAGAAGGAAAGATTTTTAGTATGGTCATAATCCATTTACAAAGATGGCTTCTTGTCCATGTATAGTAAAAACTCTCAAAATTCTTCTTCTCCCTTCCCCAGAACCAAACAAAAAAACAAACGCTTTGAAGCTGAATCTTGGTATAAAAAAAGGTAAGAGAAAAGTCCAGGGAGTGCCACAATCACAAACAGCAGCCCTTCCCAGACATCAAGAGGAAGAGGAAACCGACAAATCCAAACCAGCACAAATCGATCAAACATACGAAAAGCACTAAGACTAGCTCTCTCTTCCCCAAGCGAGGTCATCGCAATGCTAAAAGGACTGAAAACACAAGAACAAAATGGCACAAGGTAAAGTATCGGGGAGGAATGGCCTACCAAGTTTCTTCAAGTGATGATCCTAAGTTTTATTCTACACCGAGGTCATTTGCTACGCTATACATTTATATGGAGTAACTTTTTAGACTGTATTTTTTTTTCAACCTGTATTAAAGATTGTACGTCCCAACCGGGTGGTGGGTGGGGGGGGGGGGGGGGGGGGCTATATACATGTATAAAACCATGAAACTTCTCCATACAATTAGAATAATAGCTGGTATTTCTGAAATTTACAACAAATTATAGTAAATATATAGAGTATTATAGTATATAGAGACAAAAACTTTCCATTACCTTCAAATTTTGTCCCTCGGCTGTTGTCTGTCTATAATCCCGAGGTTATATACTTGTATGAAATCATGCGAAAATCGACAGGAAATGAGAGTCTTCAGTTTTTGTTTTTTTGTTGTGTGTGTGTGTGTGTGTGTGTGTGTGTGTGTGTGTGTTTTCTGAAACTTGCACCAAAAGATGGCAGTGATAAAAAACATTCTTTTTCTATCAAACGTTTGTCCCTTGGGTATTATCTGCTCCTTCCGATCATGAAATCATGTAACATCCACATAAAACTAGAATCGGAAGTAAGTTTTCTTAAACTTGTTTCTTTATCAAAAATTTGGCCCTGCCTTGTTGTCTGTCCCTTTACTGGGGCTATATACAAGTTTAAAATCATGCAGATCCCTATAAAATCAGAATCTTAACCCTTGTCCTGCTGAATAAATTATGATGCCACGCCCACTTTTAATTTTCAGCCAATCAAACTACTGGATCCAAATTGTTGCTATAATTTTGCATTCTTGATGGCAAACAGTGTAGATCCAGATCAGTTGGCTTCTTCAGAAGCCAACTGATCTGGATCTACACTGTTTGCAAAACAGGGTATATCTGGGTTCAGCAGGACAATAGTTAAGGGATGCTTCTAAGTCACACAACAAAGCATAAAGTTACAAAGGTTTTCTACTACTATCAATATGTTGTCACTCCAGTGTTATATACTATTCCTATCCTGGTTGGTCTCTATGCATGTATTGTCCTGGATGTGTATATATAGTCCTGTAGATGACGACGACCGCTATGGCAGGAGAAGCAGTCTGGTACAAAACGTTCAGGGGTGTTTTTGCACCTCTGAATATAGCACATATGAACTGCAAAGTGAGGAAACGTACCTTCTGGCATGTTTTCGTGTATATATATATAGTCCTATAGATGACGACGGCCGTTATAGGAGGAGAAGCAGTCTGGTACAAAACGTTCAGGGGTGTTTTTGCACCTCTGAATATAGCACATATGAACTGCAAAGTGAAGAAACGTATCTTCTGGCATGTTTTCGTGTATATATATAGTCCTATAGATGACGACGGCCGTTATAGCAGGAGAAGCAGTCTGGTACAAAACGTTCAGGGGTGTTTTTGCACCTCTGAATATAGCACATATGAACTGCAAAGTGAGGAAACATATCTTCTGGGCATGTTTTCGTGTATATAAATAGTCCTATAGATGACGACGGCCGTTATAGCAGGAGAAGCAGTCTGGTACAAAACGTTCAGGGGTGTTTTTGCACCTCTGAATATAGCACATATGAACTGCAAAGTGAGGAAACGTATCTTCTGACATGTTTTCGTGTATGTATATAGTCATGTAGATGACGACGACCGTTATACCAGGAGAAGCAGTCTGGTACAAAACGTTCAGGGGTGTTTTTGCAATTCTGAATATAGCACATATGAACTGCAAAGTGAGGAAACATATCTTCTGGCATGTTTTCGTGTATATATATAGTCCTATAGATGACGACGGCCGTTATAGCAGGAGAAGTAGTCTGGTACAAAACATTCAGGGGTGTTTTTGCACCTCTGAATATAGCACATATGAACTGCAAAGTGAGGAAACGTATCTTCTGGCATGTTTTCGTGTATATATATAGTCCTATAGATGACGACGGCCGTTATAGCAGGAGAAGCAGTCTGGTACAAAACGTTCAGGGGTGTTTTTGCACCTCTGAATATAGCACATATGAACTGCAAAGTGAGGAAACATATCTTCTGGGCATGTTTTCGTGTATATATATAGTCCTGTAGATGACGACGGCCGTTATAGCAGGAGAAGCAGTCTGGTACAAAACGTTCAGGGGTGTTTTTGCACCTCTGAATATAGCACATATGAACTGCAAAGTGAGGAAACGTATCTTCTGGCATGTTTTCGTGTATATATATAGTCCTATAGATGACGACGACCGTTATAGCAGGAGAAGCAGTCTGGTACAAAACGTTCAGGGGTGTTTTTGCACCTCTGAATATAGCACATATGAACTGCAAAGTGAGGAAACGTATCTTCTGGCAATGTTTCGTGTATATATAGTCCTATAGATGACGACGGCCTTTATAGCAGGAGAAGCAGTCTGGTACAAAACGTTCAGGGGTTTTTTGCACCTCTGAATATAGCACATATGAACTGCAAACGTACCTTCTGGCATGTGCGCCCGATGAAGATTCAAATCAGCGTGCGCTTTCGCGCAGTCTGATCAAGGTCTTCATTGTCCACATTAAGAGCCTTTGCATCCTTGATTATCCAAAATGTGTCCAGTGAAAAAATTTTGTTCAGACTGTGCGAAAGCGAAGGCTGATCTGAATCTTCACTGGGGGACGGTACGTTTTATTTGCTGCTCAAATATGTACAGACTCATATATCAAATGACGCATTTTCATATGCACCTTTTGTGCTTTATAAAATATATTGAATCGGATGTGGATGGGATTGGGCTCTACGATCGACCTGGAATTGACCTTTTCATGCCATACGCAATCAGTATATGCGATATAATACCTGTATTTCATTACTTCCTTGTAGCACTTCATTATGTCTGGCATTTACATCACCACTAATGATTTGTCCTGACATGGTGTTTGATTTGTCCTGACTTGGTGTTTTATTACTTTGCCGTTGCCGTTCACAGGCGTCAAAGATTCACCTATGAACAAGTGATTAAAAGTATATGCTAAGTGTATATATAACGCTTTACGTACGTAGTGTTAGAGTGAATGAATATACTTCATAGATGTTGCGCAATTTTTTTGCGTTTTCTTTCGTTCCTTTGCTGCAGTTCTTCTTTGTGCTCGATGGTCTCAAATGCATCGTTTCTTTAGTCATAATTTATTTATCATACCTCTTTTCTTTGGTTCCTTGGGAAGACTGTACTTCGTCATTATAGGGAATCACACAAGAAAAATATAAGGGTCACTTATATTTTTCTTGCGTGCTTCTCTGCACATCAAGTCTCTTTTAAACGATTTGATTTGCTTTCTGTTAAGAGAAACATTCGTGTTAGAACACTGTGGTATATCTACACCGGCACTTTGGGGTTTCGTCCTTCCGCCGGTGTCACCATAAACAAATCAAAGCTTAGAAGTTTGTGAAAATATGAACTACTCTGTGATTTATTTTATATTTTAGTTAACTGTGAATGAGAAATACTACCCTTCTGTCTAGAAAACATGCAATTTCGATATATTAAAGCTCTAAAATATTTTAAAATTAAAAGCATTAATTGTACGGTTTCGTGAAAAATGGCCGGTTTCGCCATAAAATAAATTCCGTCATTGACGAAACTGGACTTTTTTTTTGACGAAACCGTACAAGTAAAGTTTTTGTTTTAATAAGACTTTAGAGCTTAAAACTGTCAAATTTTCATGGTTTCTGCAAATAACAATGAATTTTTATCTCAGCTTATTAAAAAAGTACAAAAGAAATCACAACAGTAACCATACTTCCCAAATGTCCGAAGGTAACGTTTTTTACTGTAACATCGGTGGAAGGACGAAACGAAAATTGCCGGTGTAGATAGACCACAGTGCAGAAATGGGGCAAACACATTTCGAGTTGCCTTAGAAGTTTATCTGTCCACGTTGAAATTCTCTTGTATTGTCATTGTAGTGAAAATGGTTATGTGCATATCTCTGATATAGTTCCTGATACCATAACCACTTGGCAAGCAACTGCCTACGCTCTTAACAAGGACACTGGACTTGGTATAGCCGAAGTTCCTTCAAACGTAATGTATTATCCTTTGTTTATAATTCTTCTATATACTATTTTACGCTATATTTGTTGAGTTATGATTGCATCTCAACATGTGTAAACTAACATTTCTCGTTATTACTATTTTACACTAATTTGGCACAGCTTGACTAGTGGAGAACAATTTCAGAATGGCATTTATAACTTGATAAATCTACTAAGCTAGCCTTGTTCATGGGAGCTAAAACAGAGCTGCTCTACAAAGCTGCGCAAGAAACTGCTTTGCTTTTCTATCGGAGTCTCCGGTTTTCGTTCTTTTGTATTTTCTTTTTGTAGATTTCTATAATAAGCTGCTTAACTCAGGTCTTATAAAACATGATCGAATTGGAATTAAGAGACGCATTTTTTTTCAGTGGATTTATTGATGTGTAATCAGTAAATCACTCGTGAACCTATCAAAGCTTTATTAATTTTTTAAGTGGTTCGCCAGCGTTACTCATCGATAATGTCAATAAGAATAAAGTCCTTAGTATAGAAGGTTCATTCACTTTTCTTGTGGATAATATGAAAGCACATTATATTCCCTTATACTTTCGCATTTGCACTATTCTGGAGCCAGCGCATTACAAAAACTCAATACAGTCGACTCTCGTTATCTCGAACTCCAAGGGACTCTATGAAACACTTCGAGATATCCGTACTTCGACATATCAGATTTGCGAAACTGAGGAAAACAATTAATCGAACAACCACCTTTAACAGAATGAATATGTAATTTGACTCCTAAGTTAGAGATATATTGAAAATATTGTGGAAAAGAGGAGAAATTGCTCCTAAGGAGCAATTTCTCCTCTTTTCCACAATATTTTGTTGCCTGTTGGTAGATCTCTGTGCTATAACAGGGACCAGATTTTCACTTCGAGATAAGCGGATATTCGAGATAAGCGAGTTCGAGATAACGAGAGTCGACTGTATTCAAATATGCGACAAATCAAATGAATGCAGTATTACATAAAGCGTTTAGCTTAAGAACTGTTGTTTTATGAGTACTGAATAAGATATAAGATGATATCAGTAAGCAGTGCACTGTGTTTATCCTAAGTTTTCGCACAGACAGGCCCTGAGCAAACAGTATAGAACTAACCAGATGCCACATGACATGGCGTCTGATCAGGATCTACACTGTTTATCACTTATCCAGAATTTTTTACACGTACAAATACTCTTATTGACTTGTTCAAAGTTTAGGACACCTATGGTAAAGACTTAAAGTGCCTTAATACTTAGAATAAATACAGTAATTCTGTATTGTTTAAACTTCTGAACCTTTAAGTGACTATGTTTTTATTCTTTCATTCTTTATATTTCAGCTTACCGTATATATGCCATTCTTCGTAACCCTCCAATTACCATTCTCGGTTATCAGCGGAGAAATAGCCGTCATTCAAGCTGTTGTATTTAATTACTATCCTTACGATATGTATGTAAGTAGAGAGAAAGCAAGAAGAAAATACCCAGCTAGCATTCTACTTAAATGTCTGTCGGGCCGTACAGGATTGATGACGGTCCAATATAGATTTAAGTAGAATGCTAGCTGGGCTCATGGGTTAACATTATAAGCGCTAGTCACAGTAGCAACAGACGACATAATTTTGTTTTCGGAGACGGTTAACATAAAATGTAAAGCTTTCTTCTTCTGGAAAACAAACCACGATTGAATACCATCTGCTATAATTTTGAATGCTCTATAAGAACGACCCATAGATTGTTGAATTTCAAACAAGTGTATTCAAGATTACAAAAGAAAAAAGATCTAGCATGTGCTATTCTTGGATTTACAATGTACATACGCAAAAGTACTAAAATGGTTTTAAATACAATATGATTCAGCAGAATTTTATTCGCGCGTTTAGGTAAAAATATTAATTAATTTGAATCCCATTAGTTATAGACATTGCTCTGACACATGCAAATCTTTTGCCGTTAAGTATGACAAAACTATTATTTTTTTTATTTATTTATCATCACGAAAACACGCCTATATAATTTTGACCCCCTTAAACCCCACTTTTATTTAGTAAAACTGGGGTTTAGAGGGGTATACATTATTTTTCTTATTTCTGCTCAAAAACATAGAATGTGGGTACTCGTTAGAACCGCCTCGCCGAGGCGGTTCTAACGAGTACCCACAATCTATGTTTTGAGCAGAAATATGAAAAATAGAGTTTTTTTTATCTGAAAATTTTCAGTTCTTGGAGATGAATTTTTCTATATATTTGAATAGGCTTGTTTTTATAATGTATTAGTTCTGCTAATATGTATACTCTTGTGCTAGAACGACGGTATACTTTTCTGAAAGAATTATTTTATTTTTCTGGATTGATGAACATTGAGAATCTAATTCAGTCTTTCAGTCTGCGCAAATTGGGCTTTTTTGGTGCATCTTTTTCAGGTGTTAGTTGTTCGTGTACATTTTGTTTTCTTATTTATTACATACTTTCGAAATGTCAGGTGTTTACTGACAAGTATAAGCTTTTACAAAAAACTTCATCTAGCTTAGACCAAGCTTTTTTGTGAAAGCTAATACTGCTTATAATAACACTCAACATCCATGGAAAATGGCATTGGACAAGTCCATGACTTTTTTATAACATCACGAAAACATACCTATATAGTTTTGACCCCCTTAAACTCCACTTTTATGTAGTAAAACTGGGGTTTACAGGGGTATACATTATTTTTCTTATTTCTGCTCAAAACATAGATTATGGGTACTTGTTAGAACCGCCTCGACGAGGTGGTTCTAACGAGTACCCATAATCTATGTTTTGAGCAGAAATGTAAAAAATATCAGAGTTTTTTATCTGAAAAATTCCAGTTTTTGGCGGTAAAATTTTCAATATATTTGAATAGGCATGTTTTCGTAATGAAGTGCTTCTTGAGCAATGGCACACAGTTATATTGTTTACGCCCGTGGGCATGGACAACAAATGCGACAGGAGTTAGAAACAATCGCAGCCACAGCTTCTTTATTCGCCAATATCATATACAGTTTATTTGATGAGATAATAAACGTTGCCTCGTCTGTTTTTTTTTTATTTCATTAGGTAACCGTAACCCTGAAAGAGTCAAAGGACGATTTTGTTGGAACAACTATTAAATATGGAAGACAAGAAGTCGATGAAAAAGGCAACATGACGCGCTGTATACTCGTAAGTAGTCGTAGATAGCTGAACACACTTTTACTAATCAATCATTACATACATACCATTACGAAAACACGCCTATACAAATATATAGAAAATTTCACCTCCAAAAACTGAAAATTTTCAGATAAAAACTCTGGTACTTTTTCATATTTCTGCTCAAAACATAGGTTGTGGGTACTCGTTAGAACCGCGCTCTATGTTTTTGAGCAGAAATAAGAAAAATAATGTACACCCCTGTAAACCCCAGTTTTACTATATAAAAGTGGGGTTTAAGGGGGTCAATATTATATAGGCATGTTTTCGTGATGCAGTACCCTATTGTCTCGGTATCAATTAATTCTTTAACTACTGACTGGTTCAGACCAGTAAATATACATCACAAAAACATGCTTATATAATTTTGACCGCCTTAAACCCAACTTCATATAGTAAAACTGGGTTTACAGGGTATACATTATGTTTCATATTTCTGTGATACTGTGATCACCTTGTTGGTGAACAGGGGGCTGGTTGCTTTTCTATTAGGTCTGTGGCTTGTGTAGTGTTTCTGGTGGTTTGTTTGGTTTTCCTCTTGGTGTCTTGGTGTGCTATCATCTATGATTATAGCTGTTCCAGGGCATCTATACTAATTGAGCCAGCGCACGACAAACATTCAATAATACTTTTGCGACCAGCAAAGACTCAGATCAGCCTGCGCTTCCGCGCATCTTATCAATCTTCGCTGATCGCATGTGCCTTCTACATCCTCCAGGTCCTCCAAAGAGGGATTAACGAGAACCCTTGCCATACTGGGTTGATGTGCAGGCTGATCTGAGTTTTTCCTGGTTACACAGGTCATATTGTAGATTTTGCCATCCACTGGCTCATTTTTGATGTTCTTAGAATAAATATGAAGATACTCACGAAAAGCCATAATCAGAGAACACAGCGGTCTCAAGGTACCGAATTTTGTTTGAATGACATAAAAACACCGTGATGGCACTTCATTCAAAACGAAAACACCGCTTTGAAACGGTCATATTAATAAGCCAGCGCACGACAAAATCTACAATAAGTTCTGTGTGACCAGCATAGACTCATATCAGCCTGTACATCCACCCAGTATGGCAAGGGTTCTCCTTTATTCGTCTTTGAATAGCCTGTGGGCTGTAGAAGGCACATGTGATCAGCAAAGACTGATCAGTCTGCGCGATGCGCAAGCTGATCTGTATCTTTGTTGGTCGCACGTATCTTATTGTAGATTTGTTCGTGCGCTGGCTAATGTTCTTTTATTATTAATAAAAAATGTTTTAACAGAATAGCAGACATATTGTCTTATATCTTTATATTCTGTAAATAGAGAGAAATGTATGTTTGAAACAGACATTTTACTCTAAGAATTTGCGTAAATTTGTATTTTACATGGTCAAGATTGCCATAGCTGTTAGTCCTAATGGCGAAAATCAAAACGGTAGGAGACGGTATAACGGTAGGCAGACGATTCGCACGAAATATCAAGCCTTATTTCCCTGGGCCCGGTTGTTCTAAGCGTCGTTAGCTTAACGAGCTCGTTAAGGGCCATTTCGTTAACTATTTTAGCAGATTCAATATACAATTTTCTGAAATTTTTTGCTGAAAAAATGTGAGTAGCTTTTGCACTGCAAAAGCTACTCACATTTTTTCAGCAAAAAATTTCAGCATATTTGGGTATCACTCGATGTAAATTTTAACGAATCGTTAACTAACGACGACGTTAGCTTTGAACAACTGGGCCCTGAAAAATAAAATACATACAATATCATCTGCTACAGTTTTGCATGGCATTTTAAGGGCTAACAAATGCAGTCTCTATACCTAAATGATTCTTAAAATAATCAGATCATTCACTTATAGATTTTAAGGGAACTGGAACATTTCGTAAATTTTCAGCTATCTTTTACAAGGGAGACAACTTTGTCCTGTTTGCGTTCCTGGCAACAAGCTCCTTCTGTAAATGGCGTCTACTCTAAAAGGAGAGCATTTGCAGCAGATCCGTTCTGTTTAGAGAAGATCCCTTTTCAGACAGGACTTTTTATACTGGAAAGGAAAAAGGAACTCACAGAAGATGCATCACTTGCACAAATGGTGGAAATTTGAGCAAGTCCCCTTAAACAAATGGATATCCTCCATGAAAATCAGCAATGTCCTGTTAGTAATTGTAACCCTCCTCAAGGTAAAGAAACACTTAAAGGAAACATTTACTTCCAGTGAAAGCAAGATTCTCTTGAGAATAAATCAAACTACCAGAGGATTGAACACTTGTTCTGCTGACCGCCTCCATTTGAGAAGAAAGGCAACAATTTTAAAATCGGCGAATACACTCGCATTCATATGTGTCGCACAACTGAATGTGCTTTCTCTTTAAAATGTTTCGTTTTATCTTAAATAAAGTCGTTTTACTTTCTTTACACCAGGTCAAATCCAACGAAGCGTCTTCAGCATACTTTAACATACGACCTATACGCAATGGTATGATTGACCTTGAGGTGCACGCCTCTTCCCCTCGGGGAAGTGATGCCGTCAGACGATCTCTCATTGTAAAGGTGACTGAACCAGCTAATTACCTATCTACCCAAAGTTTGGGGACCGACAGTCCAGTCCTATGCAAACGGCATAGATTCAGATCAGACGCTGCAGAACGCTGCTTATGATCAGGTTCCACACTGTTTGCCAAACATCCAGCAGTTTTTAGACATACCAACAGGTAGTAAGATGGGTTTGTTCAAAATTTAGGATAAATGTGGTAAGGAGTTAAGCTGTGTTAAATATATTTTAGGTAAGTACGGTATATACTGGCTATTGTACGAATTATAACATTTTGTGTATCTGTCTTAGGAATATGTTCACATATAGAAAATACCCATTTTTTTTTGTTACACTATTACCTTAAATATTACGCCACCTTTATTCCTTGTCATTTTTGTTTTTGTTCAAAGCATTAAACAAGTTGATTTTTTGTGTCTAAACTGCGTTTTGATTAACAAACATGATATACCCTGATCTGACGCCAAGTTCGGAGGCGTCAGATTTGGGTCTGCATCATTTGTCTAGGCCTGTGTCCTATACTAAGGCAAATGCGGTAATGTACTTCGACCAAACATGTTTTATCAACTGAATCAAAACAAATAAATGACGCTACCAAAGAAAGGCTACAAACACAAAGCGTAGCCCTCCGGAGGCAACGAAAGAAGAGATGAAGAACTAACAAATCAAATCAAATCTGTTTTTTTTTTTTACAACAAATGATGTACAAACACAGAGGAACTGCAGCAAGGAACCGCTTTTTAATGGTTAGCAGAAAAATAACACATTGTAGGACACCCTTACCAAATATGTGCTCGATTCGCGTCAGGTCCTTTATCTCATTAGTGAAACATCACAGTAAACACATATAATCACAAACACCATGATGAGACATAGCAGAGAGACCAACGGCAGACTGAAGCCAGAGTAGAAAAAGCCCACAAGTAGGACCATGATGGGCCAGACTACAATTTTGCATATAATAAAATAATGCACTAATTACTTGTCATCACGAAAACACGCCTATAAAATTTTGACCCCCTTTAACCCCACTTTTATATAGTAAAACTGGGGTTTATAGGGGTATACATTATTTTTCTTATTTCTGCTCAAAAACATAGATTGTGGGTACTCGTTAGAACCGCCTCGTCGAGGCGGTTCTAACGAGTACCCACAATCTATGTTTTGAGTAGAAATATGAAAAATATCAGAGTTTTTTATCTGAATATTTTCAGACTTTGGAGGTAAAATTTTCTGTATATTTGAATAGGCGTGTTTTCGTAATGACTTACGGTCCATCTCAGTTCTACGTTAGGCACAGCGGTGAAGTGCCAGGAAAAACACAGATAATTTTTACCTGTGCATAAGATACCTGTTTAAACTTATTACACGTTTCAATCAAGACGAGGCTAATTTCAGAGTGTAAGAATAGCTACTCTCAGTCCATTCCTACTAATGCAATTATTTCAATACAAGTTATGGCCTTTGTCTTGCAAACTTCAGTACTGCTTATGAAGAGTCTCAATAAAACCGAGACTACCATTTTCTAATCCGTAGTGTGTTCTTTGTTTCCAAAGGCAATCTTTTGACACTTATTCTTAACCTTTCCTTTTCTAAAGAAAAGATACAGGCACTAATTTGAACCTTTTACATGCTTACATCAAGAGAAATTAAAGTGCAAACTAAACAACCGTAATCAATTACAGACTTTTTCGTTCCCACAATCAGTTACTATTCTTCAGTAATGTTTGCCGTATACATTTCATTTTATAATATCTCAACACACTGTTGACGTTTTATAGGAGATTGCAGCATAAGATGTGGAACACATTGTTTTCTCCTCCATCCAAGTGTCTTGTCTATTTGTCTGCCTGTATGTCTGTATGAATGTCAGATTGCCGGTCACTCATTTTGTCAAAGTTCTTTGAATTACCTTTTCATGTGTGGTGTGGGTGAGTGTATGGGGTGTAGGTTCAGAATTAATGTTAACCTGTTCTGAGCTCAAACCTAGCAATATTGATTGACCGATGCCAAGGGTCTTCGCTTATAGCTTGTATGTTGTTTTGTACAATGGCATTTGAGCCGTAACGTCAGAAAACATACCTTCTGACATGTACACCCAACAATGCAACTGGCGCAGTTTGATCAGTCTTCTTTGTCCACATGTAGAAACTTGCATCCTTGACTGTCCAAAATGCGCACAGTGAATTCTGATCTTGATCTTCTCTGGGCACACATGCACGAAGGCAAAATCTAAAAGGTTGCATTTAGAAACAAAGAACACAAAAATGGAGACTCGAGTTTATTAAGTCTCTTCATATGCAACACTGTAGCTTGCGAGAATAGTTTTCTGACGTTTCGGCTCATTTCATCACGAAAACATGCATTCCTATTTCAGCCCCCAGGTGAACCGAAAGAAGAGAACATGCCAATCCTGGTCACAATGCAGCCGGGACAACAGTTCCTTAAAGAAATTCCAATAGAATATCCAAAGAATATTGTTGCAGATTCACAACGAATTAGGATTTCAGTAACAGGTAGGCTAAGAAAGCACACATTTTTTAACATATATTTATATACTTAGCATCCCCTAAAAGGGACATTAGCAAACAGCATAGCCCCTGATCAAACGCCACAGAACAAGCACTCTGACCAGGGCCTACACTCTTTTCATTAAAAACATGAACTTCTATAAAACAGGGTAGTTCCATAAAGAAAAAAATCACCAGAGACATCTTCTATAAACTGCTCCTAATATTAAGACAGAAAAGCTCATTAGGCATAAATGGGTTAACAACATGCAAATCACAGAGTAGTACAGTATTAAAAAAACATCTCAGTCCAACCTCAATAGCTCGAACACCGATGGCTCGTTTACCATAGCTAATTCGAACTCGTTTTAAAGTCCCTTCCGATAGCCCCAGTAAACAAGTATTTATTGAAAGTTTCTTATTTTATCAAGAAATGTATGTTGTATGTACTCATTAGAATCGCCTCATCGAGGCAATTCTAATGAGTACACTCAACATATTATTATTGTGTAGAAAATCAAAGATATTTCCCTAAATCATCGTCATTTGCTTCCTGACCTGGCGCTATGATTAATCCTCAGTAGCTCGAACTACCCATATCTCGAACAAATTTACATGGTCCCATAAATGTAGGGCCATTGTGGTTCGGCTGTATTTTCTATTCTTGATCTTCATCCAGGAAAGTGTACTAAATTATATGTAATAAGTCATAGAAAGGTTATTTTACCGTAAGCGGAATGGAACACTCTCCGAGGAGGCTGTTCAAAATTGTTTTGCCTCTCTTTCGAAAAGTGGTCTACGATAAAAAAGCAAGAACTTGTTCAAACTCTTTCCATTTAGAATAGACCCCTTTTAAAAGGGCTTAGTGTACAGGAAAGCAAACAGGAAGCCATAAAGTTATGTTTTTAAAAATAGCGTACAGTCTGCCAGATGAATCCAGACCCCTTAAAACAATGCCTTATTTCAACTGATTATGAGTTTTGCACAAAATTTTGTTATCTTTGCCGTTGACGAGATATTAATAATTTAATTATTGACATTTTGCAAAGCAAGCGTTTTTGACTAACATAATAATTAGCACATACCTTTCATTAAACTCAATGTGGTTTTAGGGGACTAGGTACATCTGATAGATTTTTAGCAGAGGAGATTCCGTTCGGTTTTCTACAAATAAAACCCATTCTGAAAGGAGTATACTCTGAAAGTAAGCAAATCCTTTTGATTAGACCCTTTTAGAGAACACTCATTTTCAGAAGAGAGCAAACCAGTTTTGCCTGCCCTGAAAGTGAATCAGTTCTACTTAAAAATATGTAAAGATACCAAGGAAGTTCCACAATTACGAGGCACTACAAGATGGAGAGGTGAGGAAAATAAAGATAAAACAAACTCCACATATGAAACCACCGATGAAGGAAGGAAACAAACTGTAGCAGAGGATCGGACAGCAGAAAAGCTACTGAGAGGTGGGTGGCGTGTCGAGGGCTGGTGGGGGTGGGGTGGAGCTTTAACCAGTCCAGTTTTATTCGTGCAAAACCTCACCTTAATTCTGATGCTATTACATAGCATTCATGCCCAGCTAGCATTATTTATAAATCTACAGCGGTCCGTTATTGGCCCGTCAGCTTCCCTGATAACGGCCCGCTATAGATTTATGTAGAATGCTTACTGGGTGTATACCTGTTTCTGTATAACTGTATTTGCAGGTGATATGTTTGGCCCATCAATGGATCATTTAGATGCTCTACTTTTAACGCCATGGGGAACAGGAGAACAAAATATGGTGCGGTTTGCACCAGCAGTCTATGCAGCGAACTATTTGAATTCTACTGGGAAACAGGACCAGGACCTACAGGCAGAGATAGAAGAGATCCTTATTACTGGTAAGATTGGCTGCTCTAATGTTTTGGTTTTCACTTTAGGGTGGTTTAAATTTTTGTTTGTACATATTTTGTACATCTGTCACAAACACATCAAGAAACAAGACATTGGTACAAAAACAAGTCAGAATACAGGTCTGTATGGCATTTCCTGTTATTTTATGTCATTTTTACGTCGTGATTCAAATGAAACGAGATCTGAACATATTGAATAACCCAGAAATGTTGCTTAATGATATATATATATATATATATAGGCGCTGCCAGCGTAGCCGGCGTGGGTTCAAGCCTCACTCAGTCAAGTGGTTTTCATATTTCTCCCTATACACTTTTTTTTGAAGTACTTGCATCAGTATTGATCCTGGGCCGGAATTCTTTGTTGAAGTTTGTTAAATCTTAAATTATAATAATATTTTCAAGCTTCAGTATCCTATGGATCAGAGAGTTCCTTGTATCAAATTAGGGCGCTAGCGCACCAAAAATATACCCTATCCGACGGGTCATTCAGAGCAATCAAGCATAATACTGTTCCATGAAACTTGTTTTTAACAAGCGTAGTGGTGCAGTGGTTATGTCTCCTGACTCTGAAGGGCTAGGCGCTGCCGTCGTAGCCGGCGTGGGTTCGAGCCTCACTCAGTCCAGTGGTATTTCATATTTCTCCCTCTACACTTTTTTCTGAAGTACTTGCATCAGTATTGATCCTGGGTCGGAGTTCTTTGTTGAAGTTTGTTAAATCTTAAATTATAATAATATTTTCAAGCTTCAGTATCCTATGGATTCAGAGAGTTCCTTGTATATAATGAGTGCGCTAGCGCACCAAAATTATACCCTATTAGACGGGTCATTCAGAGCAATCAAGCATAATACTGTTCCACGAAACTTGTTTTTAACAAGCGTAGTGGTGCAGTGGTTATGTCTCCTGACTCTGAAGGGTTAGGCGCTGCCGTCGTAGCCGGCGTGGGTACGAGCCTCACTCAGTCCAGTGGTATTTCATATTTCTCACTATACACCTTTTTTCTGAAGTACTTGTATCAGTATTGATCCTGGGTCGGAGTTCTTTGTTGAAGTTTGTTAAATCTTAAATTATAATAATATTTTCAAGCTTCAGTATCCTATAGATCCAGAGAGTTCCTTTTGTATTATGAGTGCGCTAGCGCACAAAAAAATATACCCTATCCGACGGGTCATTCAGAGCAATCAAGCATAATACTGTTCCATGACTCTGATGGGCTAGCGGTGCGTCGTAGCCGGCGTGGGTTCGAGCCTCACTCAGTTCAGTGGTATTTCATATTACTCCCTATACACTTTTTTCTGAAGTACTTGCATCAGTATTGATCCTGGGCCGGAATTCTTTGTTGAAGTTTGTTTAAATCTTAAATTTTATATATATATATATATATATATATATATATATATATATATATATATATATATATATATATATATATATATATATATATATATATGTGTGTATATGTATATGTGTACGTGTGTGTGTGTGTGTGTGTGTGTGTGTGTGTGTGTGTGTGTGTGTGTGTGTGTGTGTATCCAGAGAGAAAGAGAGAGATCAGGGCTTAATGAGCTTGTTAATGACAAACTCACTAACTGTTGTAGCCAAGTTATTTTCAAAACATTGTAATTTTGCTGCAAAAATTTAAGTAAATCAAAGGCTATTTACATTTTTATCTGCAAAAAATATATCAATGTATTTGACAATATTTCAAGAGAGAAACCTTAACGTCACGTGAGTTAACAACTTGGTTTCGTCTAAACAACTGGGCTCTGATGGATCATTTATTTCTTTGTACATCTTTGTCCGTAAATCGATGGTTTCATGTCTGTTGTCTCCTCATCTCTTGGTGCCTTGGAAAGGATGTGTCTTGTGATTGTGGCATTCCAGGGTTTCACTTATATTTTTGTTATGATAACCCGAGTGTTAACTGTTATTGCTGTCTTTATATAATGTAACAACGCCAAATGAAGTATCAGATATGATGGTCATTTATAACGTTTGTTTATGATAACCAGGGCCCAACTGTTCAAAGCGTCGTTAGCTTAACGAGCTCGTTAAGGGTCATTTCGTTAACTGTTTTAGTGGATTCAATATACAATATTCTGATATTTTTTGCTGAAAAAATGTGCGTAGCTTTTGCACTGCAAAAGCTACTCACATTTTTTCAGCAAAAAATTTCAGCATATTTGTGTTTCACTCGATGTAAATTTTAACGATACGTTAACTAACGACATCGTTAGTTTCCAACAACTGGGCCCAGAATGATATGTCTTTCTTAATGTGGGGTACCAGCGCCAGACGAAGTATCAGACATCACGAAAACATGCCTATATAATTTTGACACCCTTAAACCCCACTTTTATATAGTAAAACTGGGGTTTACAGGGGTAAACATTAGTTTTCTTATTTCTGCTAAAAAAGATAGATTCTGGTACTCGTTAGAACCGCCTCGGCGAGGCGGTTCTACGAATACTCACAATCTATGTTTTGAGCAGTAATATGAAAAATATCAGAATGTTTTATCTGAAAACTTTCAATTTTTTGGTGGTGAAATTTTCAATATATTTGAATAGGCGTGTTTTCGTAATGGATACAATTGATCATTTAGTGCTTTTGTTCATGATCCCGCAATATAAGTTCTTTCTTTATATACGATACCAGCGCTAGATGAAGTATCAGAGATTAGATGAATTCTTTAGTGCGCTTGATTTTGGTGCCCCTAATATATTTTTTGTATTTTTTGTGCGATATAGGCGTGCCGTGACCCGTCCGTTCGTCCGTTTGTCCGTTCGTCAACAATTGACTTGTGAGCGCAACTCCTCCTACAGTTTTTGGCCAATCGTTTTGAAACTTCACAGATGTTTTGGCCATAGCGTGTAGATGTGCATATTGTTTGCTCATAATTCTCAGATTTTTTTTTTTCAACTTTTTCCGCTTTGTTAACTTAGTCGTTTTTTACCTAAAACCCTTATAGTCAGTGTGTGACTTGTGAGCGCAACTCCTCCTATAGTTTTTGGCCAATCATTTTGAAACTTCACAGATGTTTTGGCCATGGTGTATAGATATGCATATTATTTGCTCATAATTCTCAGATTTTTTTTCAACTTTTTCCGCTTTGTTAACTTAGTCAGTTTTTACCCAAAACCTTTATAGTCAGTGGGTGTCTCGTGAGCGCAACTCCTCCTACAGTTTTTGGCCAATCATTTTGAAACTTCACAGATGTTTTGGCCATGGTGTGTAGATGTGCATATTGTTTGCTCATAATTTTCATATTTTTTCTTTAACTTTTTTGCTTTGTTAACTTAGTCAGTTTTTACCTAAAACTCTAATAGTCAGTGGGTGTCTCGTGAGAGCAACTCCTCCTACAGTTTGTGTCCTATCATTTTGAAACTTCACAGATGTTTTGGCCATGGTGTGTAGATGCGCATGTTGTTTGCTCATAATTCTCAGATTTTTTTTTCAACTTTTTCCACTTTGTTAACTTAGTCAGTTTTTGCCCAAAACCCTTATAGTCAGTGGGTGTCTTGTGAGCGCAACTCCTCCTGCAGTTTTAGGCCAATAGTTTTGAAACTTCACAGATAATTAGGTCAAGGTCTGAAGATTTGCATATTGTTTGCACATAAATCTCAGATTTTTTTTCCAACTTTTTTCGCTTTGTTAACTTAGTCAGCTTTTGCCTAAAACCCTTATAGTCAGTGGGTGTTTCGTGAGCGCAACTCCTCCTGCAGTTTTAGGCCAATAGCTTTGAAACTTCACAGATGATTAGGTCATGGTCTGAAGATATGCATATTGTTTGCACATAAATCTCAGATTCATTTCAGCCCTTGAGTTAGGGGCACTTGATATATGCCCAAAATTGGTTTCCCGCTCAATATCTTGTGAAAGAATTGATGGATTAGGATCATATTTTGCATACATATTGCTGTTAACAATACCTAGCTTGGGATTGTCACATGACATTTTCGTCAATTTTCAGCTGAGTTACTGGCCTTGATTAATGGGCAAAAATGATATCCGCTCAATATCAATATCTTGTGAAATAATGAACAGGTTTAGATAAAATTTTGCAAGCCAATATTCCAAATTTTCTACTTTGTCCATTTTTCTAACCCATCAATTTCTTGAATACTGCAAAATAGATTTTTTTTCAATACAAATAGGAACTTGTATGACTTAATCCCTGCAGGTGCGACATCACTTTCCGCGGATTTCTTGTTCTTTATACAGTGTAACAATGCCAGATGAAGTACCAGTGACATGATGGAACATTTAGTAGCTTTATAATACCCCGAATATAATTTCTTTATATAGGGTGCCAGCGCCAGATGAAGTATTAGAGATATGATGGACCATATACTGTTTTTTCTTTATGATACCCCGAATGTAATTTTCTTCTTTATAAAGTTATTTAGGACCCGATGAAGTATCACAGATATGATGGATCATTTGTTTTTGTTAATGATACCTCGAATAAACGTCAAAAAGATTGCCTTTGGAAATAAATAACACACTACGGATTAGAAAATGGGAGTCTCGGTTTTATTGAGACTCTTCATAACCAGTTATGAAGTTTGCAATGCTGCTTACAACATCTAGCGTATACATGAGCAGAACTCCATTTTCAAACATTTTCGAATGTCAGTTCCTTCTTTATATAGGGTACCGGTGCCAGAAGTAGTACCAGAGATATGATGAATCATTTATTGTTTGGTTTATGGTACCCCGAATGTCATTTCTTTACATAGGGTACCATTGCCAGATGCAGTTTCAACGATATGATGGAATATTTATTGTCTTTTGTTTACCTGGTTGTCATTTCTTTCTTTATATGGGTTACCATCGCCAGATGACGTATTAGAGATATGGGGGATTATTTAGTGCTTTCGTTTACGGTGCCCTCAATATACTTTGTTTCTTTATACAGGGTTCCAGCGCCATTTAGTACTTTTATTTATGATACCCCGAATGTCATTTTCTTCTTTATACAGAGTAACAGCGCCAGACGCGGTATAAGAGATTTGATGGATCGTTTATTACTTTTGTTCATGGTACCCTGAATGTTATTTTTTTCTTTATACAGGGTACCAGCGACAGATGAAGTATCAGAGATATGATGGATCCTTTAGTGCTTTTGGTAATGAAGGCAGTTTCTGGTATGTGTTTAATCCAAATTAAGTCTTAGTTTTAAAAACATCAAAAGAAAGACTAAAAAAGTTGTATTGCATTAGCTACTATGTTTGATAGAAGTGTAGTATATATCTTTGGTCCTTTGTGATCATTGAGCCCGTTCCGGGAGTTCAAAAAATTTATACGAGGTTATGATGAGGCTTAACTGGAGGAAACTAGCTAGTCTGGGCCCAGAGAAACAGACACTTCAACTATTTTCAGTTTGTGTTCATTGTTCTCAAGGGTCGTTCGTTTTAGAATCTATATACCACTGATAGTAAGCTCTTATTGGTTTTCAATTACGAAATGGTATACGAGAATACAAATAAAAACAAATGTAAAAGACAAATTATTTTGAATTTTTGCACGAATAAATATTCGATGATCATGAAGGTTTTATATGTTAACCTATAAAATAGTACAAGGCCTACAGAACAGTGTCATGGATAGTTATTGAGAAGTAAAAATTATAGATATAATTCATAATGCTATATATTGTATTAAGGCTTTATATGTTCAAATGTGTTTTCAATAATAATAATAATAAACAATGATTTTATACTCGATCAGCGAGTGGCATGAAATACTAAAGTACAGTCATTTGTTAGCATATAAGAAACTACGGTGCATTTTTTCCAGGTTGACTGCATTTGTCCTGAAGTCTTTTGCACAAGCAAGCGACTATATCTTTATTGACACAAACGTTATTGAGAAGGCTGCTATGATGATGATATCAAAACAAAATCAAGATGGGAGTTTTAATAATACCGGTACAGTGATCATGAAATCCATGCAGGTAATATTATCAAGCTTTGTGGAGGCGCTGGAAACTCAGAAATACATATTAGCTGGAGCTTAATAAATCAGAACGAAGGAAAGCAAAAGCTTTCAATTTAAGAGTATTTTCTTTCTGAGTGTTTAAATATATATATATATTACTATCATAAAAAAAATATTGTTCAAAAGCTTGAACGAGAAGCAAATGTCTATTTAGATTAAATTTTGTTGGCGTTTTTTTTTTTTTTTTTTTTTTTTTTTTTTTCTGTTTTACAAACTCCAATCTTAAATAATCGGTTATAAACAATAATGCATAAATAGATAGGGTGCCTAAAATAACCGCAATCACAGAATATAACCTAACAATGACACCAAAAGAAAGAGCAAATGAACCATGACAGACAGAACACAAGCCACAAACCAAGGAAAAGCAAAGCACATTACGAAAACACGCCTATTCAAATATATTGAACATTTCACCACAAGAAACTGAAAGTTTTCAGGTAAAAATTCTGATATTTTTCATATTTCTGCTCAAAACATAGATTGTGGGTACTCGTTAGAACCACCTCGGCGATGCGGTTCTAACGAGTACCTCAATCTATGTTTTTGAACAGGAATAAGAAAAATAATGTATACCCCTCTAAACCCCAGTTTTACTATATAAAAGTGGGGTTTAAGGAGGTCAAAATTATTTAGGCATGTTTTCGTGATGACCCGTTCCCTCTTTCCCTAAATATGATCAACTTAACACAACAATAAGTCAACGAAAAGAACAAGTCATAACAATCTAGCGGCGAGCAGCCACAAGGCCTAACAAAGAACAAACAACACGAGAACCACCCCATGTAAACGGTCAGACCTCGAATAATATGAGCAACTCAATTTTGCACATAACAGGAAAGAAAAAAATGATGGCAAAAAAATAGTGGCAGAAAAGTTAGAGAAATTAGCTGTTATTAAGTGCAGCAAAATTACACAAACATTGATTTTTTTCTTGTGCGCAATGTATATATCGAGCAGCTGGGTATCAGACGGCTAGTTGCACTGACTATTTATTGGGCACCGGACTTCTAGAAGCTCACTGACCACCCTTCCGAACAGGTTGATACGTACTTCCTAAGAGGCAAAATACCCGACCACATGTTTAAGTTATCACGTTGCAATAGGTGGTTGATATAACGAGTTATCCGATGTTTAGTTTAAGCCAGGCCCCTTAAAAGGCAGGATTTGTCTCTCACTATTTCGGAGATAATGTCTCCGCATGACTGAACTATTGTTGACTGGGACGTTAAAGTAATACGATAACTCAGGAAATGATACAATCAGATTCACATCAAGCCCCCAACACCAAAGAGAAAGACAGACAAATAAAAAAAGCAGCCACAAAAATGAAAACAAAACGGCAAGCAAAGTTGGCAACTCTTTCCCAAAAAGGTGGGACCTCTGAAACACAAACAACTGAATATATAAGCAATTTACATAATTATTAAAAAAACATTAGAAAGTGAAACACTACATAACAGTTAACAAAAGGTACCACAATGAAAATACTGCCTTGGAAGGGTCAGTAATGAAATACTGGGAGGGGAGCTTAAGCTAGCTTTACGAGATCCCAACCCTCGCCCTCAGCTTCCATTGTGGTAAACCATATATTTTTGGTCGTTTTGGCGGTCTTCTTACTCATACATGAATCATTGCGGGCAACAGATAAATCACAGATAAAGCCTATAATGAAGCAAAGATGTGGACTTCACAGAAACAAACTTTCTGTAAACATGATTTTTCAGGGAGAGTCGGCGTCTTCTAGAAGGGCATTGACAGCATTTGCACTAATTGCTTTAAAAGAAGTTCAAGACAGAGAAATAGTAGTAAGTATAATGTATAAAAGTATGTATTAATTGAGCCGCAACGTCAGAGGAATGTACCTCGGACATGTGTACCCAGCAAATATACAGATCAGCCTGCACATCATCACGAAAACATGCATATATAATTTTGACCCACTTTAAACCCACTTTTATAAAGTAAAACTGGGGTTTACAGGGTATACATTATATTTTTCTTATTTCTGCTCAAAAACATAGATTATGGGTACTCGTTAGAACCGCCTCGCCGAGGCGGCTAACGAGTACCCACAATCTATGTTTTGAGCAGAAATGTGAAAAATATCAGAACTTTTATCTGAAAATTTTCATTTTTGGTGATAAAATTTTCAGTATTTTTGAATAGGCTTGTTTTCGTAATTTTCGGGCAGTCTGGTTAGAATCTTCATTGGTGCATTTCGGATAGCATAGTATGCAAAGGTTCTTTATGCGGACAACAAAAACTCTGATCAGGCTGCGCGGATGCACGAACTCAATTGAGTCTTGGTTGGGCGCACGTGTTAGAAGGTACGTTTTCTCACGTTGCGGGCGAAATGAGTTTTCATTCTGTTTATGATTTTGTTTCTTTGTATTGTTATCATAATTATTATTATTATTATTATTATTATTATTATTATTAGGAAACAAATACTGATGATAAAATGGGAGCACATTTTAGAAAATCACAATAAAATTTCTCACTTTGCTCTTTAAAATGTTGTATTAAAATAGCGTAATATGTCGGGGTCACTTTGCCACATTTAGGAACATCTCCGTTTACATAGTTGTTGGCCACATATAAGTCCGCTGTTTAAATACAAGATTTATTTCTATCACAAAAAAACGCACAGGCATACATATATAAAGGTTTGCTTTTGCGTTTGGCAAAACCAAACAACTTTCTGTTAAAGCAACGAAATATCAAAAATAAAAAAAAACAACATTTTTTTATTATTATTTTAAGCTGAATGTGCGAACTTACTTGCATTGATGCAGAAATAACTTTATCAAGTGAACCACAACTTAAGGAAACATATCGTCTGCCATGCGCCCAACGAGGAATCAGTTATCCGTATGAAGAAACTGCATCTTCGGCTATCTAAAATGCTTCCAGTGAAGATTGAATTCTCGCTGGGCTCGTTTTCTGACTTTGCGGCTGAACTTTGTGCACGACAAATGGCACAAATCTGTTTTACTTCCTTCGGCAATACCAAAAACGCACAAGTGTTGGAGGTTAACCGGAGACAAAAGGAAACCAAACCAGATCTATATGCTCAGCCAAAAAAATCAGTTCAGCCGGTGTACCTGTGCACGCTGAACTTAGTCTTTTTACTTGCGCTGCAAGAGACCTTCGATGCTTGACTGTCATAAAGTGCCAGGCAAACATTATGATCAGACTGAGTAGTGCATGCTAATCTGAGTCTCCTATGGGCAGCTATGTTTGAAGGTTATATTTTCTGACATTGCGGTGTAAATGGAGATTGAAAGAAAGATGACAACTTTCCCCTCTTTCACATTCGGGCTGCGTTCAGATATCAAGAGCCTTCCAGAGCGTTTTCCACAAACTATTTTTGAACATTTAAATGATTATCATAAGTCTCTCATAGGACTTCAAATAAAGAGATACACTGTTTACCACTCACCCAGCAATTTTAGACACTTCAACGGGTGAACAAATGGAATTTTCAAACCGAAGAGTGATGTAAGGTAAAGCAAAATCAATATAAGTCTAAAGAAGATGCTGTATACACGACTGTTAAGGTCAAATATTGTTGCAGCTGTTATTTTAGGTCGTGCTTATTGAAACAAGGCTTTATGACGTCATAAAGCCTCATTTGATATTTAAAATGGCGGCGGACATATAAGCAATTTTGAACTCTTCAAATATCGATAATGGTCTTATTTTTCATCCGCTTTTATCAAAGTTGCATCAAAATACATAGGTTGTTAAGAGTTTTCATTACAGTACAGTTTCCGCCATCTTGTTTTCCCCATTAATGTTGAGGTAAATAAATTGTATCACTATCTATCCGTTTAAGTTAGGATTCAAAAATAATATCATTGCAATATTATTCTAGCAACAAACAAACTTACACAAACGATATATGCATTGACCGCCATTGATGACAGCTCAAGATGTAGTTCGCGGACATTCGATACATTACGCCAGAACTGTCAAAGTGACTGCTAACCTTCGCGAATGTTTTTATTTACTGAATGCAGCTAAGTCATATTACATTACGAAAACAAGCCTAATCAAATAAATAGAAATTTTCACCACCAAAAACTGAAAGTTTTCAGATAAAAAACTCTAATGTTTTTCATATTTCTGCTCAAAACATACATCATGGGTACTCGTTAGAACCACCTTGGCGAAGCGGTTCTAACGAGGACTCACAATCTATGTTTTTGAGCAGAAATAAGAAAAAATAATGTATAACCCTGTAAACCCCAGTTTTACTATATAAAAGTGGGGTTTAAGGTGGTCAAAATTATATAGACGTGTTTTCGTGATAATCTAATGATAAACAATACAAATGCCAAATAAATTTCTGTGTACGAATAGGAAAATAAAAAGGACAATGTGACCATGGCTACACAACGAGCGACAAATTACTTGAATCAGGAGCTGTCAAAGATGACGACCGACTACGAGCTTGCCATTACTGCTTACGCCCTCGCATTGATGAAATCTCCAAATGCTAGGAATGCACTAACACAGCTATCCTTAAGCTCAAATATGGTTCCAAATGCAGATAAAAATGGTAAGTTAACCGTTTAACTCGAGTTAATTAGCAATGATCATTTTGCAATTACCATGTTGTTGAAGAGCTCCAAAGACTTCCCTGTTATCGTCATAGTGAAGACAAATCCAAGGTTATACATTTAACAACCTAAGCCTTTGGAAAACAAACAGTAATTCAGGGAACACATACTTTAAATAAATATTTTTTTTCCAAAGTAAGCAAGGAGTTATCACTTTTGCGGAGAAAGACAAATTTCTGCTCTATATATACAATGAAGCGACAAAACTACTTTTGCAAACGCATTGGTAACATTGGTAAAGTGAGGCATTCAACATAGTTTTTCTTGTCGGGATGTTTAACTTTAGCATTCGCTGGGCAAAATCAACAGACGACAGTGGTTTAGCCAGAATGGAATTATTTTTATATACATCCAGAACTTTTTTGTAAATATTCTCCTTAATATCATTTTCAAAATAGGGACTACTCTTAAAATAAAGAATAAGCTTTGTCTGCGGGAACAAATTCTTTCCTATAAGAGTAGCTCTTATTTTGGAAGCTATAAATTATTTCCTTTTAGAGTAGCCCCTATGGTAAGGCAGCAAACTATGTAATGTTATTTAATACACCTATGCTGGCTGTGCTGTACATTGCGCTTCTGTTTGTGAACAGACTCAACTAAATCTAGTCAGTCGTTGTTTGTTAACATGTCATCGCGAAAACATGCCTATATGATTTTGACCCCCGTAAACCCCACTTTTATATAGTAAAAATGTGGTTTACAGGGGTATACATCATTTTTCGTATTTCTGCTCAAAAACATAGATAGTGGGTACACGTTAGAATCGTCTCGCCGAGCCGGTAGTCTTAGACACAATCTATGTGTTTAGCAGAAAAAAGAAAAATATCAGAGGATTTTATCTGAATTTTTTTTTAGTTTTTGGAGGTCGTGTTTGCGTAATGATTTGATGTGTTTCTTGTTTCGCGAACGCTAAAGCTTTTCAGACTTTAAAACAGTCTGTGCATCCTGGTCTTCTTAGTTCGCCGGTATATTCAATAAACATATAAGTGAATCTACCCAAGAATGCCACAATCACGAAGCACAGCCTTCCCGAGGCACCAAAAGAAGGAGAGGTGAGGAATAAACAACCACAACACAAATGTCACATATGAAACCACCACACACAAACAAAGAACAGCAACAGGAGAACTGCCTTTGAATGGTCGGTATCTAGTGATTCTGGAATTACATCGCGTTTTGACCCCTTTAAACCCCACTTTTATATAGTAAAAGCTGGGGTTTATAGGGGTATACATTATTTTTCTTATTTCTGCTCAAAAACATAGATTGTGGGTATTCGTTAGAACCGCCTCGTCGAGGCGGTTCTAACGGATACCCACAATCTATGTTTTGAGCAGAAATATGAAAAAATATCAGAGTTTCTTTTACCTGAAAATTTTCAGTTTTTGGAGGTGAAATTTTCTATATATTTGAATAGGCGTGTTTTCGTAATGGGCAACAAATACCCAGATTAATAAATGTTATTGCGCAGACTGATCCGGTTTTCGTTTTCTGCGTCTGTGATAAGGACCTTTTCTCATGTTACGGCTGATGTGTTTCAGGAGATTGGAAATACTGGAAGAACAGTGACAAGGCCCAAGCGATCGAAATCAACTCTTACGCTCTACTGGCGTACTTAGAGCTCCAGGATATAAACAGTGCTCTACCAATAGTTAAATGGCTCGTGAAACAGAGAAATCCACATGGAGGATTTGTATCTACGCAAGTAAGATACGCACTGGCGAAGAAGATCCAACAACGTGACAGCGTCCCAATGTTATTTACCGTGTTTACCATAAGTATTCAGACAGAAAGGCCTCAGCAAACAGTATAGACCCAGAACAGACGCCGCAGAACGCGGCGTCTGATCTGGATCGATACTGTTGGCTACTTAGTCGGTAGTCTTAGACACATTAACAGGTAGTCAAATGAACATTAAAAATTAAGGATTAGTATTATAGATAGTTCAGATGTCCGAATATTCATGGCAAACCGGTAAGTGAACATATAACCTGGCAAGGCTTTGGGGTACTGTTTCAAATACAATATTCGACCTTAGGGTTTTCCAATTACTGGGAAAACGTATGGTAAATTATGCATCTGACTGCTAAGGGTATACTTTAAAAAAAGGATCAACAAAGAACTTATTTGATAATGTTTATGTGATTTTTTTCTGATTTTCTTCATAAAAACATATGTTGTGGGTACTCATTTAAATTGCATGGAGAAGTCGAAAGGGTACACACAACATATGCATTTATAAAGATAGACAAAAAGTACACAGGCTGTATTCTGAAGACTACGAAATTGCTTAAATTTGCGCTTAAACGGCTATGTGCGGTAATGAGGTCTAAAACGGTAAATCATTTGACTGTCTTCAGATGTTTTTTGTATAGATAAAAATATAGATACCCAGGAAATGCCACAGTCACGAAGCACAGCCTTCTCGAGGCACCAAAAGAAGTAAAGGAACAAACAATGACAAAAAAAACGCCACATATCATCACGAAAACATGCCTATATAATTTGACCCCCTTAAACCCCAATTTTATATAGTTAAACTGGGGTTTACAGGGGTATACATTATTTTTCATATTTCTGCTCAAAACATAGATCGTGGGTACTCGTTAGAACCGCCTCGGCGAGGCGGTTCTAACGAGTACCCACAATCTATGTTTTGAGCAGAGATATGAAAAATATCAGAGTTTTTTATCTAAAATTTTTCAGTTTTTATAGGTGAAAATTTGTACATATTTGAATGGGCTTGTTTTCGTAATGTGAAACCACCAACGAACAAACAAAGAAGAACTGCAACAGAGAAACCGCCTTGGAACGGTCAATCGGAAAACTACTTAGCTTTCGACATCTTCCAGAAATTTGCTTTTGTTTTCTTGTTTGTTTGTTTGTTGTTGTTTTGTTGTTGTTGTTGTTTTTTAAACTTTTAATATGATTCAAAGCAAAACCTTTTGTCGTGTTTTGTCGTGACCACTATGCACAAAAAGTTATATTCTAATTATTGGTTTGAAATAAAAAGAAGAAAAAAAATATTTTTTACTTTCTTTCCATAATAAAATAGCTGCAAACTATACAAAAATCGTTTAGGTACCTTGGAGGGAGGTTTTCAACAAGTATCGCTTACTCAATCATTCTGAATTGTATTGTTATTGTTGTGAAACATCAACAATTAAAGGTCAGCAAAGAAAAGTAATAAATATTTTCTTTGGCAAAAATTCTAAAATATCTCTTTACTCCAGGAATTGTATAGGTCAGACTGTTTGGCAGTAAATTTAGTTTTAGTATAAATATTTGAGAACAAAACACAGAAACAGAAAAGACTAATGGTTTTAATTTAAAATAAAACGCCATGCAAAAACGAGTGATGTCGAAAGGACAGTTAGACTGATCATGTGATATTCTGGGGTAGGGAGGTGGTTTTCCTCGTCAGGCTTTTTATTTTCTGCTATCATAAAATAAACGTCAAAAAGATTGCCTTTGGAAACAAAGAACACATTACGGATTAGAAAATGAAAATGGGCGTCTCGGTTTATTGAGACTCTTCATAAGCTGTAATGAAGTTTGCAACACTGCTTACGCCCTCTAGCACATACATGGGCAGAATTCCATTTTCAAATATACCATAATGGGCCCAGTGATCCTAAAGAAAATGGAATATAATCTGCACTATGATGATAAAGCCAGAATGTTGTTTTACAGGTTCTAGAATTTCAAATGACCCACCGCTTCATACAATTATGAACAATAATATTATTATTGTTGTTGTTGTTTCAGGATACTGTAATAGCCTTGCAGGGACTTGCAAAGTTCGCTTCTCTTACGTATTCAGATGACGTCAGTATTACAATTACTATTGAATTACCGACCAAGAATTTACCTCCCTTTGTTTTGAATTCAGAGAACAAAAACATTGTACAGTTTATTGATGTAAGTACACCTTCATGCTTTTTCTAATTTGATTTCATAATGGATTGGATTAAGGAAACTGCATACGACTGGTAGATGTTTGCCAAATTTACAAGGGTAACAATTTCGTAACTTCCTGTTTCCTTTCGTGAATACCAGTTACCTTCTGAAAAGGGGTGTGCTCTAAAGGGAAAGAATTTGCTCCCAAACTACTCAAAAGAGTAAGAATTTTTACCGTGGGAGCAAATTCTTTTCTTTTTACAGTAGAATCAGTTCTTAGAATGGAGACAAAAATACATTTTAGAGAGTGCTTGCGTTTTATTAAGTCTTTTCAGATTGCCCACTGAAAACTAAAACATACATTATTCTATGATATAGCAATATCACTGAAATATTTATGCTCTGGTGTTATTCAGGTATTACATGTACAGTTTTATTATTGTCAGGAGAATAACTAAATAATCACTGACATTTCTAACATTTTGTACAAATATTGAAATAAACATGTTTATGCACCAGTCATTTGAAACTCCGGTCCCTACTACAGGACCGGGGAAAGCGGGTACATAGCGGACTTAAGGGCCGTCATTTAACCTCCGATAAGTCCTAGCAGTGCCGTAGAAGTGCCGAGGCAATAATTTCCCGCCAACATTCTTTGCATACCTAAGTTAGAGCCACATCAACCTCAAACTTTAGTTTTCTAATAACCTGGCTCATACTGTGGATGGCACTTTACCTTTGAATTTAGTTGTATTGAATAAACCAGACCTTTTACCATGATAAAGATCAGGTTGATTCTTGAAACAGAGAGCAGACTGTTCCAGGAAACAAAAACTGGCCCCGGGATGGAGGGGCTTTTAGCAGAGATTTTACAATAAATTTGTCACCGCAGTGCAGGGTGTTTAGCAGGACTTTAAAAACTAAAAAGTTAAAGCCCCGCTATTCCCCGGCTCCGCTGGGGCCGGGACTACGAATGACTGCTGCAGTATACCAGCCTGTTCAGTTTACACTTAGACATTTTATTTAAAAAAAAATATTGACCGTAGTGTGTGCGTGTGCGTGTGCGTGTGCGTGTGTGTGTGTGTCAACAAAGAAAAAACATGTGATAACACTGACAAAACAAAATGACATTAGTCCTGAAAAGCCAATAGTTACGCATGGAATTAGATGGTGGAATACTTAATGTAAACAAGTATTTTCCTTAACCCATTTATGCCCAATGGACTCTTCTACCTTCACTCTTCAGACATTTCCAATGTAAGGGGTATCTGTCTAGTTTTTTATTATCACCATGTTTTATAGAAATTCATGTATTTAATGCAAACAGCGTAGACCCTGATCAGACGCCGCCGTTCTGATCTGGGTCTTTACTGTTAGCTAATGTCCCTTCTATGGGACGCTAGGCATAAATGGATTATTGCTTTACTTAACGTTCTCACAAATATTTCTTTTGTTTTTACACCATAGGTCCCTGGGTCACAAGAAAACGTCAAGATCACAGCAGCTGGTCTTGGTACGGGGCTTGTAGAGGTAAACCCATTTCGTGTTTTATTTGCTGAGATAATGTCAGGAGGTAGTTGCTTCTTCAAAACAATATTTTCTGTTCTGTGGCATGTCATCAGGGGCTTCACTGTTTGTTGTTATTTCTTCATACTTTTCACGCACTGTCAGAAAATTGCCAAAATATCTTAGGTGACTTTTTGACATTGTCTTGTTGCTGGACGCCAGTTTGATATTCTTGTTGCATCTGCGTTAGGTCGACTAAGCCGTGCAAGCTTCCGTCTGTCCGTCCGTTCGTTCGTCCGTATACTTACGTCCACCCTAGCCACCACCCGAAATGAAGTCTACAAACTTTAAAACTTTTACGTTCGTTTTACTTTACTGGGCCCAGTTGTTCGAAACTAACGTTAGTTAACATATCGTCAAACCTTTGATCATTAAATATGGCGTATACTTTAATATTTTTGCTGAAAAATGTGAGTAGCTTTTGCATTTGCAAAAGCTACTCACATTTTTTTTCAGCAAAAATGACTGTGAATTAGAGCATTTTACTTACTAGGACAGTTCAGTTTGACCACTAACGAGCTCGTTAAGCTAATAACGCTTTGAACAACTGAACCCTGATTGTTAATCTCACTGAGCTAAACAAGGATGACAACTGCCACCCTTCTGATACTTGATTCCATATTTTTAAGGCGCAGGTTTGACATAAACAAGGTCTTTGTATTTTCGAATAACGCCGCTTGGGATTAACGCTGAATCGTGATGGCTACATGAGTGGACAGTGGCGTGGAGATAGTGTACCAATCTGGTAATACAAAAGCAAATATACTAAACATGGGTTTACCAAGGAAAAGCCACAATCACGGAATACAGTGCCCAAGGAAAACTATTTTTTTCATGCTCAACTCAACTGAGCATGTAATTTGTCTTGCTAGTAACTATCAAGTTACTAACAAGTGAAATATGTTTTGCCAAACATAGCTGAGCATGAAATTTTCTCTGCAATTAGACGTCAAAAGGATTGCCTTTGGAAACAAAGAACACACTTCAGATTAGAAAATGGGAGTCTCGGTTTTATTGAGACTCTTCATAAGCGGTAATGAAGTTTGCAATACTGCTTACGCCCTCTAGCGTATACATGAGCAGAACTCCATTTTCAAAGATACCACAATGGGACCAATGATCTCAAAGGAAATGAAATATAATCTGCACTATGTTCAAGTACGGGGAGACGTTCTATGGCCGCCACACGGCACTAATACCAGTTGCAGTGAAGTAAAGTAAACGTCAAAAAAGATTGACAATGACTCTTGTTATCAGCCTCATATTTATTAGCAGAGAAAATTTAATGCCCAGCTGAGTTGTGAGCGAAAAAATAATGTTTCATACCTCGGGGTCTGGTTGGAATGACAGTAACATCATAGAACATCACTCTGATGAAAAAGAAAAAAAGCAGAAAAAAGAAAACATAAAATAAAAACGAAGAAGCACTGCAAGTGAAATACCGCCACGGTGGAAAGTTCAACTGTAGAGCGGTTGGTGATGTAAATCAGGACCCGAGGTTATATATTTTTTTCCTGCCCACCTCAAAAATAGTTGGCATTTTCATATTTATTAGCTGAGAAATATTCATGCTCAACTATGTTTTGCAAGCGTTAGTTGACATTAATTAGCAGTACAAATTTCATGCTCAGCTGAGATGAGCACGAAAAAGGTTTTATAACCTCGGAACCTGGCTTTACGAACGCTTAATTGCCCTTAACCCTGATATAGTTCAAGCTACATTTTTAGAAAATAATTATTTGGCCCGTGCCGTGCGAAAACGTGCCTTCGGGCATATGTGGACAGCGAAGGCCCAGCAAATGCCGGAATAAGACTCGCATGCACGAGATGAATCTGAATCTGTGCATTTTGCGCATGTTCGAAGACGCATTTTCGGTTGGGGAGGCTCATTTTAAATATAGATACAGCAACCATAGTTTACGTAGCGCCCATAGTTTATGAGTCTGAAACATCGGAAAATCTAAAAGGTTGCCTTTGGAAACGGAGAATACACAAAAGAACGAGAATCGAAGACTCGGTATCATTAAATATCTTCATACACAGCTGTGTAATTTGCGAGAATACGTCCCCCGAGCGCCGTGTTCAATTTATAATCTAACCATAATGGGCTCGTGTCTACGCATCCGCATAAGGCATTCATGCTAGAATATTTCGCTACTGTGGAATAGCAAGGAGACCATTTGCGTGAAATGTCAAAGACTTTTCCGGGAAAAATAAGGTAAGTATCATGAATTTATTGTCTGCTGAATTTGCCCATAGAATTGTAAAGGTTAGATATACTTTGTGTTTTTTCTAGGTGGCATCTTTCTACAACGTTTTAATGGAACGTTCTACCGATGCCAAACTACAGCTAGCTCTCACAACGAATGTCACGAATATAAACCAGTTCGTATTAGAGGCATGTGTTCGGTAAGCTAAAAGTTCATTACTATTTTTTGTTAGCTGAATATCAGATAGGTCAAACAAATTATATGTGAAAGCAGCGGGGCCCCAGTCCAGTCTGTGAATCACAGACTAATCGGGCCTTCATTTAACTATTGTTACGGGTAACTGCCACACTTTCAAGGGAGGCAAATTTGTCAAAATTATTTTGCCTATCTTCTGAGCCGCTGTCTTCTCCAAAAGGTAATAATTTGCTCTCAGGGGCTTATTCTTTCCGTTTACAAAAGATCTTTTTATTCGGAAGAGTCTTGCTTCTTGATCGTGACATTTCCTGGATAGCTTTAGTTATATTATTAATTTAAAGGAAAGTTACCATTTTAACCCATGTATGCTTAGCGTCCTATAAAAGGGACATTGGCAAACAGTGTAGACCCAGATCAGAGGCCGCATAATATAATAAGAACTGGCCAGATACCCTTACATTGAATATGTATTAGTCCGAAGAGTGAAAGTTGAAGAGTCCATTCGGCATAAATGGGTCAAAGATGAAGGACAATCAACCAAGTGAATCTAGTTTCCTTAAAGAAAACATGTTCATACAAGGAGCTACATCAAAAGAAACTGCAAACAGTTACCGTATTAATCTATGTATTTGTACAGACATCCCTAAGCAAATAGTGTAGACGCAGATCAGGTACCGCGTTCAGAACTATCTGATCTGGATCATACTGTTTGCTTAAGGATCTGACAGAAATTCAGCAGTTTTAGACACATAAGCAGGTAGCCAAATGGAAGTTTCAGGGTCGGAATATTTAGTATATATATGGTATGTACATTTAAGCTAATAACTGAACCCCGACAAGAGTAAACAGCCGCGTCGTCGTGACAAGTATTTATTTTGGTGTATTCGAATTGCACAATTGTAGACTAGGTTATGTACTTGCACAGTCTTCTGAACATGCGCCGATCACTTTAGTACCTATAAAGGTTATTCTGACCAAAAATTTCACATGACCCATATTTATGGCCAGCAATCTCACTGTATTTACCCTACATATCTGGACATCTTCACTCCTAACCATACATCCTAATTTTATTCCCTCCTGGTGTGTCAGACATGCTGAATGGCAAAAAGTGTTGACCCTGATCAGGAGCCGCAATGCGGCTTCTGATCAGGATCAACAGTGTTTACTCAGGCATCTCTCTCGGAACTCTTGGGGTCAATACTGTATTCAGAGTTGCCCTCAATAATCAGAGCCGGTATTTATTAGAACATCACTGGTTACTACTTTTCTTCAACTGAAGAAAGAATTTACACAAAGATAAAGCATCTTAACCCTTCTTTTGCTAAACACGACGTGCCCTGTCTTACAAACAGTGTAGATCCAGATCAGTTGGCTTCTGAAGCCAACTGATCTGGATCTGCACTGTTTGTCACTAAATATGTGAATTTCTATCAAAAACCCGGATCAAGTAATCTGATTGGCTGGAAATAAGAAGTGGGCGTGGCATCTTAATTTATTCAGCATGAGAAGATTTAATTCTTTGCCTTGAAGAGATTGTCACAAGTCTGAAAATGAGCCGGGCCACAGCCATTCCTATAAGATTGCATGTACGCCCAGCGAAGACTTAGATCAGCCTGCGCATTCGCACAATCTGATCACAGACTTCACACGAAAGTCTGTGGGTAGCCAAGGATCAAAAACGGACAGCGAAGACTGATAAGTTAACACGGATGCACAGGCTCATCTGTGTCATCGCTGGATGCACACGCAATACTGTTGGAAATGTTGTGCCCCGGCTTTAATTATGATGAGCTGGTGATACCACTGATCCTTTCTGAAACTCCTGTAAAGTAATCACCTAGTACATATCTCTTGTACGCATGAGATGAAACAGTCTGATTAAGTCCTCTGTTCTGCCATATATTCGTAATTCTACAATGCCGGCCTCGGTGGCTCATTGTTTGGATGCGCGTCCGATTGGTGATCAAGAGGTTACGGGTTCGACCCCCTCTGTGTCGGCAACATTCTTTCGTGGAGGTTGATCATGAAATATTTTCTACGGTCATTCTCTCCCTTCTGCTGATGCAAGAAGGGTACTTGTCAGTTTCTGGCAAAAGAATGTGCACAATACTGGTTAACCGCTTAGAGGAATAAGCCTGCCCAATAAAAATGTGGTTAGGTAAACTGATTGCGCTCGACATGGCCCAAATGGGCTGACTGAGCCCTAAAACCCCAACACAAAAAATATTCTACAGCAATCAGCAATCCAGAAGCATACAGAGAATACCCTAATCGGACTGCTAGTATTGCGCAGTCTGTACTTGCAGTCGAATATGTGCCTCCACTGTAGACAAAAGTTCATAAGGTCCATTTTGCAGTGTTGCCATACACATTTTAATCGTCTGTGCGAAAGTGTCTAAAACCTCGTCATGATTTCTCAGGTCGAAAACACCTGAAAGAATGGGTATGTTGCTCTTTGACATCGGCGTGCCGTCAGGCTACTCTCCGGATCTGAACTCAGTCACAGCGCTACCGTTCTTCAAACCTAAACACAAGGAGATGTTAGGAGACAGGCTGATTGTGTATATCGAGGAGGTAAGCCAAAAAATCAACTCTTAAGAGAATTTGATGCACTTTTAGGAAAGATAACTCAGTCAAAATTTGTCTAACTTTTGAGAAGGGGTCTAATTTTAAAGGTAAGAATTTACCTCTCTAAATAACAATTGAATACATATGTTTTATAAAAATGCCAATGTATTTAAATATTTTATCATTATGGATTAGCATAAAATATTTTATTTCACTTATCGCAAACCCTCCACAAATGTTATTTTAAAGCCTACATGTATATTAGACTTTAAGAATGTCGTCTGTGAAAAGAGTGGAATTCCTTCTCCTACTTCTCTGTTTATGAATTGCCATGAAGCAGAGTACAATAAAAGAGGCTAAATTACACAATATATCCTAATTTTCATGTAAAATTAATCACGTTAATTTTTATTTAACTAAAAACAAAACGATGTTAGTAGTATAGGCTAGCAAGGTTGGCCATAGTGCCGTCCTATACTACTGATGTTATATGACTTACACTGTGTTAAAATGTGCATTCCATTTCAAGGCCCAGAAAAGCCTGTGTTGACGCATGGTGTGATTATGATCTCTGTTTGTTGATATATTGTATAGTAACCTTTTTTTTACGTTGTGCATCAAATAGGCAAAACCGAATACCATATTTGCCCTTGGTATTCAGACATATAGGCCTTGGCAAAAAATGATGCTGTGGCATCCTTTCAGAGTCTACACTTTTTGTCACTCATCCAGCAGTTTTTAGTTTCATCGATAGTTAGTCAAATGTACTTTTTAACCCATTGTAGTCGGAAGACCCGTAAAAGGGTAATTAGCAAACAGTGTTGACCCAGATCAGACGCCGCAGAACGCGGCGTCTGATCAGGGTCTCCACTGTTTGCAAATAGTTAAGCCATTTTTCTCTAGGAATATGTTAATTTCATAGCCGGACGTACCTAAAATTGAAATTGGACTTTTCCAATATATAGTGTGGGAGGGTCGACTCAGTCTACAATGGGTTAATATGCTATATGTAGGACAAGTACTACCAGGAGCTAACAATGGAGTAGCCAGAACGGAATTATTTATTACGTGCATCCTGGAAAAATCTTCAAAAATTATGTCCCTGGTATCGCTTCCAAAGTAGGGTCTACTACTTCTCCTAGAGTAGCCCCTATTTTTGAAATGATTAATTATTTGCTTTAAGAGCAGCCTCCAAGGGTAAAAAAAAATTCTCATGCTAGTTGGTGTCTATTGATTGCAAATACAGTCGAACCTCGTTATCGCTTATTTCGAATTACCGCTTATCTCCACATTATTTTATATATATATTTCTAACTTCAGGAGTCAAATTACATATTCATTTGTTAAATGTGGTTGTTCAATTTATTGTTTTCCTCACTCTCTCAACTCTGATATGTTGAGGTACGGATATCTCGAAGTGTTTCAGTGAATCCCTTGGAATTCGAGATAATGAGAGTCGACTGTATTTTTCTTACGCATGTTACGCACATGCATAACATTACGAAAACACGCCTATATATAAATTTTACCCCCTTAAACCCCACTTTTATATAGTAAAACTGGGGTTTAAAGGGGTAAACATTATTTTTCTTATTTCTGCTCAAAACATAGAGTGTGGGTACTCGTAATACCGCCTCGATGAGGCGGTTCTAACGAGTACCCACAATCTATATTTTGAGCAGAAATAAGAAAAATATCAGAATGTTTTATCTGAAAATTTTCATTTTTTGGTGGTAAAAATTTCAGCATATTTGAATAGGCGTGTTTTCGTAATGATGTGCGTCATGAGCATTGCGCCTGTGCGTTTACTTCGGGAAAATGCGGTACAACGGTCTATATTCTTTTATAGATATCAACCCCTCCACGGTGCATGAGGGTGACGATTAAGAAGGAAGCGATCGTAGGAAAAGTACAACCGGGAAATGTTAAAGCCTATTCGTATAATGATCCAGGTAAACTGGGGTCTTGCTCGAAAAGGTGCTTTCAATATCCTTTGGAAAGGCGTGTTTTACTTGACGTTTTATTTTAAATGAAAATATTTTGTTTTGATTGACTAAATCTGATCAGAAATCATTTGTGGTGTCGGGAGAGTAGCAGGTAATGTGAAAGGCAAACGCAGATCTTGTTCTGCCGGGGGCGCTATTTTCTATAAGATGAAATTTCGGTCTAATCCGTTCAGTCTTTCAAAAGTTATTGAAAGTTCAAGTTGGTTCAGTCATATACACTCAAAATTAAAGGCACACTATGAAAACCATGGACCTGCAACCGGTTTAAGAGGTCTGTGTCTTATCCATGGCAACGCACCTGCTCACAAGTGTGTTCTTGTCCAAGACGTTTTGAAAGAGGAAAGGGTAGTTCAGCTTTTTCATCCACCTTATTCGCCAGACCTTAGTCCCTGCGACTTTTCCTGTTTCCTTTACTAAAGAAAACCTTTTCTGGTCGTCGTTATAAGTCCCGAAGTGCACTTGGTAGTGCAATTTACCAGTGTCTTCAGGGTATACCTAAAAAGCCTACTTCTCTGCCTTTACAGAATTGATTTCGAGACTTGAAAAGTGCGTTTCCGTCAAGGGAGAATACTTCGAAGGGTTGAAGTAAACGAAATGTGAATGGGATTAATAACGCGCCATGCAGAACCCCAATGACAACATTAAATGAACGCCCCTCGTAATGACAATTGGAATGTCACGAAACCTTCGCTCAAGAGGTGACAGTTAATGAGACATTATGCAAAGAAAATGCGTTAAAACAACAAGCAACATATGTTTTGGATATTTGTTATAATCGCCTCTCTGAGGCGATTCTAACAAATATCCTATATTCTATGAGGAAATAAGAATAAACAAGGTCTTTCTTACATATCATTCTATCCATTAAGGATTCTTTACAACAGCAAATTCATTTTAATGGCAACATCTTTGGGAACACATGCTGTCGTTGTAATGAGGGTTCACTGTAGCATGGTTATGGCATGTTCTAATAACATTTTAATTAATAAGTTTTATTCACCAAATTCCATACATAGTAATATCATATCCATCATGTTCTAATAGTTCTAATAACATGTGAGCTGTAGCATTGTATAATATATGCTCCTGGCGTGATTAGAAATATTTGTTTTTCTTCAGATAATAGCGTTACCGAGTGGTACCTTCCAAGCGTCCTCAGAAACAAAAGCTTATGCGATGTCTGTGGAATTGAATGTGGTTGTAAATTTGATCCAAATAAAGTCCCAGAGGTAAAGTGTAAAAGCAATGCAAGGCTGAGCATACACTGTCAAAAATAGAAATTCCTGGGACTTCCCAGTCAGCATTCTACGTAAATCTATATCGAGCCATCATCGGCCCGTCAGGGTAGCTGACGGGCCGATGACGGTCCGATGTAGATTTACGTAGAATGCTAGCTGGGTTTCTTGTTTCATTAAATGAAAGTCAAGCTGAACAAAATTCTTTCACACTACAAAAATCTCCTCTACTGTTGTTTTACTCCAAAGTATGGGTTACACATATCATTTTTGGGTTAAACAATATTAAAGTTTAATCTAAATTTATTTAGTTTATGAATTATGGGGTGTGTATAAAATTGGAGGGTAGGACTTCCAGGCATCTGCTTTTGGGTGCCATTGCCAGCCTGTGGGAGTATCTGACATAATTCCCTTTATGCAAGCACTAATAAAACCTATTAGTCCGGCTATGGTGAAAGATTTGTATGACATTTCCGGGGCGGTATTTCTGTTGCAGTTTCTTCTAGTTTGTTTGTTGATTTTCGATGAAGTTCCATTTTTAATGATGTCGTTTTATTTATACAATACGTATCCGGTGTCTGGGCAGGGTGAAGTTAGCTAGCTGTAAAAGTGCTTTAAACCCCCGGTGGTTTGCTCTACTGACCGTTCTAAGGCGGTGGTCCCGGTGTTAGTCTTACTCTTTGTTGCCTTGTGGTTTATTCTACGAGGCGATTTGTTGTATGTCTTTCCGTGTGTCATTTTGTTCTTGTGTTTTTTAGTCCTTTTAGTATTGCGATTACCTCGCTTGGGGAAGAGAGAGCTAATCTTAGTGCTTTACGTACGTTTGTTCGGTTTGTGCTTGTTTGGATTTGTCGGTTTCCTCTTCCTCTTGGGGTCTGGGAAGGTCTGCGGTTTGTGATTGTGGCACTCCCTGGACTTTTCTCTTACCTTTTTTTTTTTAGTCTAGGTTTGTTGATTTTCGATGAAGTTCCAATTTTTTGATGATGTCATTTTATTCGTCAACACTTATCCGGTGCCTGGGAAGGGTTAGTCTCTGTGAATTCCGTTAATGTACTTATGCGACAATGCAAATTAAGGATAATGTATATACTTCGTAGAGTTTCCGCAATATTTTACTCAATCATTTTTGGCCCGTGTATACTATTGAAAATCCAGTTTGGACTTAAACCTTTCAGAACCCCTACCCCCCTGTAAACCAAAACAGACATATTTGCAAACAGTGTAAAACCAGATGAGACGGCTCGTACGAGCCGTCCTATCAGGATCTACACAGTCCGCATTTTTGGTTTTGACTGACATCTCTATTTGCAACAGTGACATGTCCAAATTTAAAGATGGAAGAGTCCACATTAGAAACCCGAGGATAAAAGGGTTTATCTGCACTCGAGTTCTCGGTTGTTTTTGTAAACAAAACCACGACGTTGTCATTGAATGTTTAAGGCGGGCCGGCCACTCACAGCCCCATATGTCTAGTAATACTGTCACTGCCAATCACTCACAGTCCCATATGTCTGGTAATACTCCTACAGCCAATCACTCACAGTTCCATATGTCTATTAATACTTCCACAGCCAATCACTCATAATCCCATATGTCTGGTAATATTTCCATAGCCAATTACTTACAGTCCCATATGACTGGCAATACTCCTACAGCCAATCACTCACAGTCCCATATGTCTGTTATTACTTCCACAGCCAATCACTCATAATCCCATTTGTCTAGTAATACTGTCATTGCCAATTACTCACAGTCCCATATGACTGGCAATACTCCTACAGCCAATCACTCACAGTCCCATATGTCTGGTAATACTTCCACAGCCAATCACTCATAATCCCATATGTCTCGTAATATTTCCACAGCCAATTACTCATAGTCCCATATGTCTGGTAAAACTTCAACAGCCACTCACTCACAGTCCCATCTGGTAATACTTCCACAACCAATTGCAATTACTCACTGTCCCATATGTCTGGTAATACTTCCACAGCCAACCAGTAACGACTAGTGCATTACATTTGCCTTTTCACCCCTGAATTTGTTAAAAGGACTCTTTCATCTCTGAACCTGGCCACATCCATTAGTGCAACTAGGGGTTTCAGTCAAAAATCAATACCAAAATGGCAAATAGTGCAGATCCAGATGAGACGGCTCATTATAAGCGAGCCAATAACTGCTTTTGCCCATCAGTCCGAATGGCACGATTTTTCTCTGTCACTAGAAGCCATGCAATAGTCACTATAAGCCATGCAATAATTGGTATGAAACGCCCAACTTTGTTCAGAATTAATTGTCTAAATGATGCACGTGCCAAAAGCGAGGTCGTCATGTTTGTATAGTGTCACTAGTCAAGCGTTCCATTCAGTAACTTTACACCGAATTGTTTTACCTCCAGCAAAAGTTCATCCTGCATAACGTTCGACCTGTGCGGTGATAATAACAAAAATATAGGCACTCAAATAGTGCATTATTTCTTATATATCTAAACAATATTCATGGTCCTTTGTTATCACTGAACGTATTCCAACCTTTTGAACATTCATTTAACTGAAAAGTAAATACGTGAACACAGGATCTAGTGGTTAGCAGCTAGTCTGGCCCAAAAACTTTTACACCAGCTATTTTCATTTGTTGAGTGTTTGTTCCTTGTTTTCAATGGTCATTCGTTTTAAATTCAAATAAATAACCCGTCCTGCAAGCTGTATTTGTAGGTTTATACCGTTTTCACGTTGTCTGTCCGTCTATATGTCAATGACGTTTTGTTTTCTGATTGTCTAATAAAGCATGGTTATTGATACGTTTTCATTAACAATCTGTGTGTATCTTATTTTCATCTTTTTATATTTGTTGCGTTCTTAAACTTTTATACAAGGACAATATACAATGTCATATGCAAACTGCATGGAAGAGACCTTAAGCCATTTTGGGACAGCCTCGCGCAATTAAATATATAAGAGGCTATATTTTGATGTCTTCTAAACATCCAACAATTCTGAAAGTGGGCAATGAATGCCCTAATCAGACTGTTCGAGTGTGTAGGCTGATCCCGAGTCATATGATAAGCAGCGCGGCAGGCTGAACTCGGTCTCCCTGTTTGCAGTCTCCCTGTCAACCCTTAAGGCCACAAGCATATTTGTAGCAAATGACATTCTCCTTCAATCAATTCTGAACTTAAGTTTCAAAGTTTCAGAGAAAAGAAACGACGTTTCAATGAATCGTCTGCTGAGCAGATGATTCACATGAAGCGTCAAGTCTTATGCACTGAAAAAATAAAACAAATCAGAATATCGTCTGCTGCAGTCATGACTGGCTTTAAGGGTTAACATGATTTAAGCTCATCTTCTCATGGCATGGCTGACGCAATAAAATCAATCTATTATTAAACATATTAAATTTGTTCAAGGTTTATGTGTAACCTATCTGTATACACAGAAGAATATATTTATACTGATTTAAATTGCGCAGTCTTTATACCACCAAATCCCGGTCAAAAGCACTTTAGCATTTATTAATTCAATAAATGAAAAGTAGATGTTAATTGCATTGCTATGAAAACTTTAGCCTTAATCTTATATATAGCTATAGTCTTAAGCTTTACACTTGTGTTGGTATGTTATTTTGTGGTCACATCCGGTGTTGTTAAGAGTTTATACTGAGGATGTAAATTGTCTCCCTTAACTTTGATATAGTGCTGCTGTCATTTAATTTTGTGTTCCTTTGTATCTATTGGATGTATACACAGTGAGCCGCCAAGCGATATAAGCGTCCTGCGAAGACTCAGATCGCCTGCGCATTCACGCAGTCTGATCACAGTCTTCGCTTTCCAATGAAGAAACTTTACACCCTTGTCTATCCAAAATGCGTTCTATTAACATTCTAACCAGACTGTGTGAATGCTAAGGCTGATCTGAATCTGCGCTGGGTGCACATTGGCCGAAGGTACGTTTTCTAACGCTGTGGCTCAAATAACTTTGCTATCCATTCACAAAAAATGTACATTACTACGCCAAGACAATTCTAATTACAGTCGACTCTCGTTATCTCGAATTTCAAGGGACTCTCTGAAATACTTCGAGATATCCGTACTTCGATATATCAGATTTGCAGAATTGAGGAAAAAATAATTCGAACAACTACATTTAACAAATATATATGTAACTGGACTCTTGAAGTTAAAGATATATTGAAAATATTGTGGAAAAGAGGAGAAATTGCTCCTCCTCTTTTTCACAATAATTTTTACCTGTTTTTAGATTTTCATGTTTAGGCAGGGGCCAGATTTTCACTTCGATATAAGCAATTATTCGAGATAAGTCAGGTCGAGATAACGAGAGACAACTGTACATACTATGACATCGTTTTCGAAGAAAACTACATATAAAGTCACCTTATAATAACAAATATAGCTGTTTAGCGTAGTTGCCTTTTTACTTTATACATTATCACACCAGCTAATCAGAACTTTGCTATACATGTATGTTTTGCTTTTTGTTTTTCAGGAAAGGTGTAAAATTGGCTCACTGGTTCCCGTGATGCCCTATTCCTCATCTATGCGAGGCACGGTTGCGAATACCATGGGACGACGTGCTGAAACGCGTCGAACAGGACAACTAACGATGCCTATAAGCAGGACATGGACTCACTGGACTGGCGTACAACCACCTATACCTGTGGGTAGCTCGTGGAGTCGAAGGTCGAGTACGCGAAAAGCAGGAATGCCGTCCGTACCCATGGGAACATCATGGCGTCGGGAAACTCGCATACGAGCTCCTCCATCGATTCCAGTTGGCTCATCCTGGAAAAAGCAAACACGTATTAGGGCTCAACCTTCGTTGCCTGTTGGTACTTCATGGCGTAGAGAAACCCATGTCCGAGGTTTGCCTAACGTCCCTGTCGGAAGTTCCTGGCAAAAGCGAAGACAGACACGTATTATGGGACAACCAGCGTCGTCGGCAAATACGTGGCGAAGAGAAACGAAGATTATGGGACAGCCGGCGCAGCCTGCCGCGTCCAGCTGGCAAAGCCGCCGAAATGTTTGGACAAACCCAAGGATGAATAGCAACATTGTGGCGTCACGAAGCTAAAGTAAATAGTTAAATTAATTTTCAAAAATCATATAAGCTTAAAACAAATGTCACTGCCATACGTTTTTACTGCCATAGGTTTTACTTCAGTCATTTCAAATGTGCCATTTTTTCCCCATCTATGCCTGGCATGACGCAAAAAAAAATAAATAAAAGACTGGCAAACAGTGTAGACGCAGATCAGACGCTACTTACGTGACGTCTGATCAGGGTCTGCACTATTTGCATTAAATACAGGGATTTCTATAAAACATGGTAATTACAGAAACTAACAAGACAGCCCTTCTACTTGAAATGGACCTGTCCAAAGAGTTGAGTTAGAGAAGTTAATTCAGCATAAATGGGTTAATTGTTAGTTAACTGTGTTATTCTTGGTGGTAAACATGGGAGCCGTCACGTCAAAAAACGTACCGTCTGACATGTGCGCCCAGCGAAGCTTCAGGTCAGCCTGCGCATCCGCGCAGTCTGATCAGAATCTTCACTGTGTGCATTTTGGTTAGCCAATGGCGCAAAGTTTCTTCATGGGAACAATGAAGACTCGGATCAGACTGTGCAGATATGCATGATGATTGGAGTCTTCGTTGGGCGCACATATCGGAAGGTACAGAAGGTTGTGTTTCATTTCTTCTTCTCTTGCATATATACGGGCTCTTTCTTAACTCACCATACTCACCAAACATAATGTTTGCATAAATCGCTCGACTTCTGTAGATGTATCATGATAATAGCGACGAATCTCTCTGGTTGGGTGGTGGGTTTTGTCACAGGAAGAATCAAACTTGAATGAATGCGCGTGGCAATGTTTGTTCAGTCTGCTTTTAAAAGTACTGACTGTCAGCAACACGTTCCAACCCGATTATTGAATGTGTTAGCGCGAAATTGGCAATTAATCGAGTGTGCACGAGCTTGTACAATGTATATCATCTCGAGAGGTCGATAGCTTACTTCATCGGTAACCTAAATTTCTGTCTGCTACACAACAGTTCTTTTGGTGACATGATCTGATCGTCAGTAACTTCTAGGATTTAGTTTCACAGTTCATATTTACCGCTTTCGTGATGATATTTTTCTTATATTTCTCAGAAAACAGGATTTAACAATTCATGCAAATTGCATGAAATGTTAAGACCTGTTTTCAAGGAAAATAAGACAAAATATCAGTTTGTCGTCTGCTGAATCTGCCTAGAGCGTGGTAAAGGTTAGTAAGCGTGGTAATTAGAATTGAAAAAGGGATCGTAATGAGCTTATTCATCACGAAAACACGCCTATATAATGATGACCCCCTTAAACCCCACTTTTATATAATAAAACTGGGGTTTACAGTGGTATACATTATTTTTCTTATTTCTGCTGAAAAACATAGATTGTGGGTACTCGTTAGAACCGCCTCACCGAGGCGGTTCTAACGAGTACCCACAATCTATGTTTTGAGCAGAAATGTGAAAAATATCAGAGTTTTTTTTATCTGAAACTTTTCAATTTTTGGTGGTAAAATGTTCAATATGATTGAATAGGCTTGTTTTCGTAATGGAAGTGAAAAAAAAAACACTGACACGTACATGTAGTACTGACAAAGAAAAAAGTAAAATAATACTACAATTTATACTTTGAACATTGCACAGCTACAATATTACGTAACGCAATTACTGGGTCAGTAATCGCAAAAACAATGTAAGTGGGCGTACATAAAGAAAATATTAAATAATTCAGTAAATACAGGAAAGCTATAATACTAACATTAATTACTGACCTCTAAATGCATGAACTATTTCCATTACAAAAAATACATGGATTATTTTTCAAAACACAAAATTGCTGATGTTTGCACTTTTACTAGAAGTAGAACATGTCCCGCTAACCTACAAATCATTGTAACCTGACTATCTGTTAATATGAAATTATTGATATAAATGTAAAAACAATATCTACAAATACAATAATCAGATATTCTCAACTAGATATCTTGTTGAATGACAGCATCTCATTCCTAACTATTGAATGTAAGGGTCAAGATCAGCACATACACTGTCAGAGACGTAATTGTCAAAATTGTTTCCACTTATTAAAAGGGTCTTGTGTGTTTGTGTTGAGGTGTTACAGCCCAGTCAACGCAGTGGGGTCATGTCGAGCGCGATCAGTTTACCTGTCCACACTATTACTGGGCAGGCTTAGTCCTCTAATCGGTTAACCAGTATTTTGCGCATACTTTCGGCAGAAACTGACAACTGCCCTTCTTGAATCAGCAGAAGGGAGAGAATAAGCGTAGAAATATTTCATGATCAAATCTCTACGAAAAAATGTCGCCAACCCGGCGGGGTTCGAACCCGCAACCTCCTGATCACCAGTCAGACGCGCATCCAACTGAGCCACCGAGGCTGGCTTCTGTAAGGGTCTGCTATATTATAAAAGAATTTGCTTTCATAGGGAGGATAATCTTTCCTTATAGAGTCCCTTTTCCGAAGGGTGTGCATGAAAGCGAACAAGCTAGTACAAAATTTATCTCCCTTTAGTAGCCGTGTATTTGGTGATACATGCCTATTAACTTCTCCATAGCAACAATGCTAAGAGTTTAAAAGTCTCTTGCCTGCTACAGTTCTATGGTCCCAAATCAGATCCAGGCTTTATTTGAAAATGGAGTTCTGCTCATGTATACGCTAGAGGGCGTAAGCAGTGTCGCAAACTTCATTACTGCTTATGAAGAGTCTCAATAAAACCGAGACTCCCATTTTCTAATCTGTAGTGTGTTCTTTGTTTCCAAAGGCAATCTTTTTGACGTTTATTTTAGTATGATATGATGGCCACTTAAGTCAGCAACAGATCCTGGGATTTTGATGTCCTCTCCACCACTTTATAATCACACGACATTGCCCGCCATATGACATCCCAAAGACTCGTCTTATTCAGGGTTACAAACTGTGATAACCGTTCGACTCATTGTAGCATTCCACACAGTCAAATAGTTACCTTAAGATTTTTTTACTAACTGGAATTGTTCTCCTCCAGTAACCTCCTGTTGCCTGAAAAAAATGCATTTGTTTTACCTACACTGTATACAACATCTACCCCGTACATTCTGTTATAGATAAGACTATTTTTCAGGGTACCAAACACAATGTGACCTCAATGGTAGTCTGGTTTCATTTCATGTGATTACTGCACTCGTCTAGTACAGTGATTCTCTTGTATGCATACTCTATCCGCTTTTATATTAATACCAAACATTTCAATTTCAGTGAGTCTATCAGTGTTGATCAATAATGAAAATTCAACAACATTTCCAGTTCAGTGAGAGAGGCAGTGTTTGATCTACAATGAAGTTATGTCAAAACGTGTATTTTTCAGTGATACAGGCAGTTTTTTTTACTACAATGAAGATACCATGCAAATTAGTTCTGTTTGAGTGATACATGCAGTCTTTGAAATACAAAGAAGATTGTTTTCTTTCAACTAAGATAACATTGTAACAGTTGTCTATAGATGTAAATAAAATTCATAAAGCAGTTTTACTTACTGTTATCTATGGTTAGAAGTGATCATACCGAAATTTGAACAAACATGTGTCAGGAAACAATGCAGGTCGAGATAAATCTTCTCAGGAAGAGTCTGCAACAACAACAACAAAAGCACAGGTATGGTTATGTGACATTGGTGTAATGTAAGTTGGAAATTAGGTCACATATCTTTCAGTTACAAACGATATACCAATAGATTAAAGCTTGAAGTGTCAATCACTTGTTTTCCTTTTTGTATTTTCAGAGAAAATAAAGCTTGTCATTACATGTGAATCATCTGTATCACATGAAATGTCAAGTCTCATTTTCTCTGAAAAATAATTAAAAAAAAATACAATGTCGTCTCCTACACTTTTTCAAAGCGTTTTAAGGGTTAAAGTGCATTGAAATGATAATTATGGTTCAACAAAATTTGATGTAAACAACTCGGTTCAAGGATCTGGTGTTACTTATGATTTAAGAACATTGACTTTTGTAAATATATTCGCAGATTACTATGTCTTATTTGTTGATTCTGGCAATTCTGCGGCGTCTGATCGGGGTTTGCATTGTTTGCCAATTACCCTTTTAAGGGTCTCCCGACTACAATGGGTTAGACACTGACAGCCAGTGCTAAAGAAACCACTAGTTGTTCTACGGAGGGTCCGAAAGACATAACATAAGACATCAATCTTTTAATGGAAGATTTAGGTCGTCAGTTTTATAGAATTTGAGACGCTACCTACTGTCGTCCAATTAAAGTTGAAAGCACAACCATCAACCGTGACAAGATTTAAAACTAAGCATGCCATCCATGTTCTATCCCATCCTTATATAAGAGGCAATATTCGCTTGGATTCTTCCAAATAAAGTCTTAAGCAAGGGTACCGTTAGCATAAGCCACGCAAAACATTTTCTAAGGTTTATCGCCGTCATTCTGAATTCATGTCCAAAGTTGGTTTGAGACTACTTCAGCAAGAAGATCTGTCCGACCCTGAGTTTTTGGCGACAGTCTATAAATTCAGAAAAAAATGTTGGTAAAACAGATTTTTCACAATAATGTAAAGATATTGTGACTTGCTGCAAAACATGGATATTCCGCGGCAAACTGCATGCATGGCTTTTAATCCAATTTTAATCCAATTATGGTTGAAAACTTAGCTTCCCTCTTTATTTGCACAACGGTGAGTTGGCCCTCAGTCTAAATGACGACCCCCTCCTCAGTCTATTTCAGAAGGTAGGCATCTGACTATTAATGTCTGTGGTCGGGCCCATCGTGGTCCTGTTTGTGGTTTTCTTGTGTTCTGCCTTCAGATCGTCATTGAGCCCTTCATTACGAAAACAAGCCTATTCAAATATACTGAAAATTTTACCACCAAAAAATGAAAATTTTCAGATAAAAAAATTCTGGTATTTTTCATATTTCTGCTCAAAACATAGATTGTGGGTACTCGTCAGAACCGCCTCGCCGAGGCGGTTCTCACAAGTACCCACAATCTATGTTTTTGAGCAGAAATAAGAAAAATAATGTGTATCCCTGTAAACCCCAGTTTATCTATGTAAAAGTGGGGTTTCAGGGGGTCAAAATTATATAGGTATGTTTTCGTGATGTTTCTTGTTTCGCCACGGTATTTGTGTTTATATGTGTTTCACTATGATGTTTCACAGGCGAGACACAGGACCCTGTGCGGACCGAGCATATGTCTGTAATTTGGAACTGTGTCAGAATTAGCGGTGAGCTTTCGCGCAAGTAAACTGATTTAAACCATCCCATCACGAGAACATGTCTATATAATGTTGACCCCCTTGAACCCCACTTTTATATAGTAAAACTGGGGTTTACAGGGGTATACATTATTTTCTTATTTCTACTCGAAAACATAGATTGTGTGTACTCGTTAGAACCGCCTCGCCGAGGCGGTTCTAACGAGTACCCACAATCTATGTTTTGAGCAGAAATATGAATTATATCAGAATTTTTATATGAAAATTTTCATTTTTTTGGTGGTAAAATTTTCAATATATTTGAACAGGCTTGTTTTCCTAATGCAGTATTTTTTTCTACTGACCGTTCGAATGCGGTGCCTCTCTTGCAGTTCTTCGTCTGTGCGTCGGTGGTTTCATCTGTAAAGTTTGTTCGTCATTATTTGTTCTTCATCTCTCCTTCTTTTGGTGCCTCGGGAAGGCTGTTCTTCCTGATTGTGACATTTCCTGGGTATCTAAGCATATTTTTGCAGTGTTTATATGACTGGGCCCAGTTGTTCAAAGCTAACGATGTTATTAGTTAACGATTCGTTAAAATTTACATCGAGTGATACGCAAATACGCTGAAATTTTTTGCTGAAAAAATGTGAGTAGCTTTTGCATTGCAAAAGCTACTCACATTTTTTCAGCAAAAAATATCAGAATATTGTATATTGAATCCACTAAAACAATTAACGAAATGACCCTTAACGAACTCGTTAAGCTAACGACGCTTTGAACAACTGGGCCCTGGTTGTTAAATTCCTGGCCTTATGTTTTCTTAAATTGCTGTTTTACTTTAACAGTGCTAACATTGGTGTACATATCACATAGGCAGTTTATCTGTCGTTTACGTTCCTTTTCTTTCTGAACAATCCATTGTGTTACAATCACAGAGCAATAGTACCACAATCCTATGCATCAGAGACACAGAGTGAAAATAGAGGTAACATTACACGTCGCGCGACGACATGTATGCAGATAAGGAGATGCTTTTTGTATATCTAGGAAGAAGTAGGTAGAATTGTAAGTTGGGAGTTTGGGGAGATACCAAATATACTAATCTCTATTTTTTGGCATAAAGTAAAGCTTTAAGCAGTATTGCTTCACGGCAAAAGAATACCTTTTTAAGGAAATACGCGTCATTACCACACAAAAAAAAATTATAAAACTGACCCTTGTCCTAACCTTGCATCACCGATTCCCGTTGTAGTAGGTTCGATCAGATAGGTTATAAAGAAACAATCTGTGTTTCATCCCAAAGGAGAAACGCAAAGAAAAGTGAGAGTAACACCTTTTTTTTTCGGTTTCAATAAAATTATATATGCGTTTTTGCCCACAATTTCTTGTATGTATACATTATATTGAGAAATAAACAATTCAAATATACATTCGATTGTTGATTTACATGCACTTTTACACATTAACCCAGTTTTTTCAGTAATGGTATATTAGTCTTCGTTTCTTTTGCGTTTTTAGTAGTGTTGAGTTTCTTTTTTTGGATCGTTTATTAATGAAATCAATGTGGCTTTTGTATACCATGATCTTAAATACATGCGGAAAATAAGGCAGTTCTATTAACGGACAGCAAAGGCCTTGCTCAGACTGCGCGAATGCGTAGGCTGATCTGGGCCTTTGATGTCCGCATGTGCTCGAAGACACTTTTTCTCATAGCGCGTCCCATATGGATGTGGTCGTTGTAGAGGGATTAAATATACAGCAAAACAGCACAGCACTTTGGGGAAAGAGAAAAGTAATTGTTGTGAGAAGGTGGTTGTGGTTGAGAGGCGATCGTTTGTGGAGGTTCCACTGTACTAGACCTGGTGGCTCAACCAGATGCGCGTCCGACTGGTGATCAGGTGGTCGCGGATTCGAACCCCGCCGGGTCCGGCAACATTCTTTCGTAGAGATTGGTCATGAATTTTTCTACAGTCAGTCTCTCCCTTCCGCTGATTCAAGAAGTGCAGTTGCTAGTTTCTGGTGAAAGAATGTACACAAATACTGGTTAACCGCTTAAAAGATTAAGCCTGCTCAGGAAAAGTGTGGTAAGGTAAACTGACCGGCTCGACTTGGGTTGACTGGGCCGTAAAACCCTAAGTAAACGCAATCAAATCCACTGTACTTTTAATTGAAACTGAAACAAACAAAGAAACTGTGTGTCCTTATCTGCATCCATGTCGTTGCGCGCGCGACGTGTAATATTGTCTTTAAATTCGGGAGTAGGGGACTCGTGAAGTCCGTGATTCGTTTGCATCTTGGACGCATAAGGTGATTATACCATTTTAAAATAACGTTTGAACTACAAACGGATCACCCGCTATGATGTGTTAGTTGACCATATGATCTTAAATAAGCCGCGTGATAAAACGTGTCTTCGTTGCATGGCCAGACCAGACTGCTTTTCTAAAAACTAGGACGTTACGGTCAGGCCATACAGAGTCGACTTTGTAAATGTGCATCTTTAAATAGAAAACAGTCTTATGACATATGCGATCACCGTATACCCAGATCATCTATGCATCCACATAGTCTGATAGGGGTCTACGTTGTTCGTTAATAAAATATTTATTGTCCATAAAATTGCCTATACATGTGACCAGTGTAGACTCAGATCAGACTGCGCATATGCGCAGTCTGATCTGAGTCTACACTGTACGCATATGTGGTAAGATTATCATTTATTTTGAGAGAGAGGCTCAACTACACATGGACCAAATACTGCAGTGTGTATGCCTTGATCACTTAGCAATCTTCTTAAAGCATGCACATGTTGCCTATGACCGAAGACAGATTTTCTCAGGACGTGTTTAAAATGGTGCGCAACGTGGAAAAAACGTCCTTAAGCTACATGCGAACAGTGCCGGTCCAGATGAGTGTACACATCCGTGCAGTCTGATCTGGTCATACTTGTTCGTCAACATATACTACAGTATCCATTGATTCTTTAAGCGGACAACGAAGGCCCAGATCAGCCTGTGCGAATGCGCAGGCTGATCAGGGCCTGCGTTGTCCGCAAATTGCATAAGGGCCTTTTTCGTGTGTTGCGCATCAAATGTAATTTACACGCTCTCTCAGTCCCTTGTGGCTTACTGTTTACCTGGCTGCACATCTAGTTCCTTCTAAAAAAAGGGTCTATCCTTAAAGGAAAGAATTTGCTCCTAAGAGGAAAGAATTCATTCCTTTTAGAGTAGATCCCTTTTTAGAAGGGAATCAAAACAATTTTGAAAGAGTCGCCTGCCCTTCCAATTGCATCCATTAACCTTAAATAATTAACTAAACCAGCTGAAGTCAGTGATGTTATTCGATAACCACATCTAACTAAAATAAGCTAGTTTCATAAAATTTCATTTTCCTGTTACATTTTGATGTGTTTTTCTTTCTTTTTTTTTTTTCTTTTTTTTTTTTTTTTTTCTTTTTTTAATTATATTAAATCAAGCCCGTTGACCTTGGCCAGAAATTGGCCTTGGGCAGAGGACTGTTGACGTAAAGAAACTTAAGTGCCAAACAGTTTGCCGTTTAACCTATAAAGAAGGAACTGAATCAGCTTGACGACAGCTATCAAGTACAAATTTCATGTTACAAAAGGTAGTTGAAAATTGTCTACAACAAAACAAAAATATATATATTTCTTTCAAGAAATACAGAGTTGAGCCCCTTTAAAAACAGTTTCACTATGCGTAAATGGAACTTTTATTCAAAGTTCTATCAATTTAGATATTGAAAATAAAATTTGCTATATCTCTTTTACGAAATAAAAACAAAATTCCCGATATGGTATTGATGTGTTTGTTTAATAGTGCGTGTAAGCGGATGATAATTCCTGATATGTTATCGAAGTGCGTTAATGTTATTACAATGCATGCGCGATTGTGGCGTGCAGGAGAGAGACTTTCTTTAAACACTTGATAAAAACTGAACAATGTCAACAAAAAACGTGAAAAAGTGGTTAGATTTGTTTTTAATTCAAAATGAAAAGATACCATTAAATTTGACAATAATAAAACTGCTTAATTACTTTTTAGCCATTACTATAAGTAATTAAAACAATGAGATCGAACCTAGTACCATAATGTAAACGTCACTTTAAGACGAATGCTGCCGTTTGATGCAGTTTATCCGTAATACATGGTGTAATAATACATGGTGTAGGATCTCATTAGACTTTGGGTATGATCCGTACCTTCCTTGTTTCCATATGCCAATAGGTACCATTTCCTTGCATCCTGGCATTTGGGTTATTACATGCAACCGCTTCAGCTTTACTATTCTAGTTGTTATATGGACACTCTAACAGGTAGTAAATGAACTTAAAATGGTCGTTAAATGCTAGAATTGAGACCGTGAAACGAAGCCCGGACTTTACCATAGTACTTATAATATTCGTTTTACAGGTCCTTTGGGAATATTTAGCTCATTCATTATATGTAAAAATAGAATTCCGCTCAAAGTTGATGGGGGCGTAAGGGGTATTGTATATTCTATTATTCCTCACGAACAGACACTACTTTTTTTAAATTAACAATACAAGAAAGGAAAGGATAGAGCTGCCCACTGTCCAAGTGCAATAGTTTGTGAGAACGAACCAGTTGCATCGAAAGTCTTCAAACAGCTAAAAAAATTGTCTACTTGTATCAGTTGTTGTTCAGTTTCAACGATGTCTCTCTCTATCTCTCTCTCTCTCTCTCTCTTATCCCCATGCTTTAGCAATGGGAATATTGTTAACGCCTCCGTCCGTCCGTCAGTCCGTCTGCCTGTTCGTCCGTCACGCTATCTCCTCCTAAAAGCCGGGCGGAATTTAACAAAACTTGCTACATGACTTCCCCTCGTGATTAGGATTGCAAAAGCAACTTTGGCATGGAGCGCGGGGATAGCGTGCCATCGACTGCGCGATCTAAACTTTTTTCAAATATTGCTTGTCTAGTTTCCTCGGTAAGTGAAATTTCCCAGAGATCAATGTTATTGTAACATGTGACAGCATTAAAGAGATTAGTTCACTGATTTCAATACTACTGAGAACGTAAGAACAAATGCTATAGGTTGTCAATGTCAGCAATGACATACGTGGGATTCAGTTATATTCTTTTGAAAAAAAAGCATTGTTTAATGAACTGTAGTCTGCTCTTAGGGGGGGGGGTGCGTGTGTGCGTGTGCGTGTGCGTGTGCGTGTGTGTGTGTGTGTGTGTGTGTGGCTTGCCTGTATACCGTGTAAAACTATTTTGAGATAGTTGATTTTTGTTCTGTTATCGTACTGTTATGTTAATATTTAAAAGAATTTAGTCTATCACATTTTTGTCAATCTGTTGTGGAGAAAGTGCACTTTGTTGTTGATACAAAGAAAAAATAAACAAACATAAAGTACGTTGTGAAAATGATATGTTAAAAGATAAACCAGATAAGATCTAGATACGTATGAGCTTGGATAAAAATAGTACCTTTGTCGCATACAGCAATGACCTTAAACCAGATATGCCTGCGCAGGTACTGATCAGGCTCTAGGATGCTCTCCCCATGTTGATTCTAAACAAGTCATACATTGCGTCGGTGAAAACCGGACCTGACTACTAGTATTGCTGTAAGCTTTTCATAGTAAGATTACAATACAAAATACATTTGTTTTTCTGGTTAGACTGGTTGTTTGTTTACGAAACTGATATATGCATGTATTTAAGATTCATTTTTACTTCGTCATATTATCAATTTAATATAAACCTTGCACCTATCAACTTGTAAAGTGATGTGCATAGATAGTTCTTATCCCCTAAGCGGCTAACGAAGGCTCAGATCAGCCTTGGCGAAAGCGCAGGTTAATTAGGGCCTACGTTACCAGCTAACAGAATCAATAGAATCTGTACAATATGCACATAAAAAATTGAGGTCCTGGTCAGACAGCGCGAAAGCACAGGCTGGTCCGGGCTTTCATAGGCGTAGCGCTCATTATACGCATTACGCATGTGCGTAACATGCGTAAGAATATTTACAATAAACTAACATAACCATAAATATTGTGCTTCTTAACCATAGTCCCTAGTTAGGGGCTACTCTTAAAGGAAAGAATTTGCTCCCTCTGGGAGCAAATTCTTTCCTTTAAGAGTAGTCCCTAGTTTGGATGCGATTCTAGGCATAATTCTTGAAGATTTCTCCTGGGTGTGCGTAAAAACAATTATGTTCTGGCTACGCCAATGGCTTTCGCTGTTGGTATATGGTATAAGGACAAGTTATCCATGTTGCGCATTGCAATGCAGATAAAACCTATAGTCTGATTCAGAGTATTGATTTACACAATCTACTCTGATTTCGAAAGAAACACATTTTAGCCTGGTGCGTTTTACGTAGAGATGAATTAATGCAAATTTTAATCATGATTCAATGCGAAATATTCTGTTGTAATTACCCATTATTATGTTGTAACTACCTATGTAAAAAAAAAAAGTTATATTCTTATCATCGATTTTTGTTTTGTGTGTGTGTGTGTGTATGTGCGGGGGGTGATGGGGAGGAGGCAGCGGTTAAATCGATTTTTTTTGTCACATTGTAAGAACGGGGCAGTTAGTTTGGAAGCAAGTTTTAAAAATTCCATAGGCTTAAAATTCCTGAAATTTTCACAATTTTGTGATGAAACATCAGCTATTAAAAATCAGTTGTACGTAAAGTTAATTTTGTGGCAAATATTTAAGAACAATAGATAAAATTAGAAAAGACAAATGCACCGCAACGTCAGAAAATGTATCTTCGAACATGTGTGCACAGCGAACATTAACCCTTGTCATGCTGAATAAATTAAGATGCCACGCCCGCTTCTAATTTTCAGCCAATCAGATTACTTAATCCAGACTGTTGATGCAAATTAACATACTGAATGACAAACAGTGCAGCCAACTGATCTGGATCTACACTGTTTGCAAAAGCAAGACATATCCGGGTTCAGCGGGACTAAGGTTAAGATCAAACTGAGAAGTCGCTCAGTCTGAAAAGAATCTTCACTGGGCGAAGTTTAGATAGCCAAGGATGCAAAGTTTCTTCATGAGACAATGAAGAATCTTATCAGACTGCGTAGATACGCGACTGCTTAGATACGCAAGCTGATTTGAGTCTTCGTTGGGCGCAGGTGTCAGAAGGTACGTTTTCTCACGTTGACTACCTTGCATTTTGAATAAAATGCCAAGCAAAACACAGCTTTCCAAATGATGCTAACCTGGTCCTGCTGAACCCGGATATGCCTTGTCTTTGCAAACAGTGTAGATCCAGATCAATTGGCTTCTAAGAAGCCAACTGATCTGGAGCTGCACTTTTTGTCATAAAGTATGTGAATTTATTTCAAAAACCTGGGTTTCCTCTTAGAATAAAACCATTTCCAGAAGGATAGCAAAAACCATTTGAATGGCTGAAAAGTAGAAGTAGACGTGGCATCTTAATTCATTCAGCATGGCAAGGGTTAAAATCATAGTCATAAGAAACAAACGGTACATTACATGTACCAGTGGTTCTTCTATTACTGGAACACTGGTGGCTTGAAACCAACCCATTCATTTTCTATAGAATTAGCCGCGTCGAGAGAAAAGATGTCTTTGGGACATGTACAAACAGTATAGATCCAGATCAGTCAGTGTAGCTGCACAATCTGATAAGGGATTTAATTTGCTATTTACTATAGTCTACGCTTTCCCATTACTCAAACACGCAACCTTTCTGCAACAGCCACATTTGAATGGGGGGGTGGGGGTGGGGGAGGGGCATAAAACTAGCTGTTGTAGAGATTTTAAATGAATAGTAGAACAGCACATTGGGAAATCAGAAAAAAGCCGGGCTGTTACTAGGAGGTGGCTGTTGTTGAAAGTTTACGATTAGTGTAGGTTTCAGGAGTGTGTCTCTTACACACACACACACACACACACACACACGCGCGCGCGTGCGCGCGCGCACGCATGCGCGTGTGCGCGTGTGTGTGAGAGAGAGAGTGGTGTATGTTTGTGTATGCTTGTGTGCGTGCGTGCGTGCGTGCGAGCGTGTGTGCGTTTGTGTGTGTATACCATTATGCATACATGATGGATATAATCTCCCCTTCTTTAAGACGGAAGATCAAGAACAAGGAAACACATGTATTCTTTTTTTTTTTTTTTTTTTGTATGTTAAACAACGATGAAATAAATGGGAACTGATGTAACGAACTCATTAAAGAACAATAGATACAAAAAAAAACAAAAAAACAATATTGATAACAAATATTAAAAAAAGAAAACACGCACACACACAATATTTTTATTTATTAATCGATATGTGCTAAACCCTGATTAGAAATAAATGCGTTCTTTGTCAACAGCTGACTTACATACTAAATCTCAAGGATGGTTATTAAGATATGAAGTTATTATGCAACTTTATGTGATACCAATGATATATCAGGGTTATTTAGTGTCAGCTGATATAAAATATGCGTAGCTAGGCAAATTTCCATTCCCCAGATTATCTAATTTAAGACAAATTGATACTCCTTCAGGGGAGCTCTGTCAAAATAGTTTTTTGCCTCCTTTCTAAAACTGGCTTTATTCTAGGAAGAAACCATTGACTCTCCCCGCCCCTCCCCCCCCCCCCCCCCGCACCCCCCAACCCCCGAGACAATTTTTCTCTTTTTAGAGTAGACCTCTTTTGAGGAGGGGCTTGAGGTGCGGGAAAGCACTGGGCCCAGTTGTTCAAAACTTAACGAGGTTGTTAGCTAACCTGATGTTAAAATTTCTACCTTGAAATATGGCAAATGCATTGATATTTTTCACTGAAAATGTGGGTAGCTACTCACATTTTTTTTCGGCTAAAATATCAATGTATTTGAAATACCTTAGCTACAACAGTTAACGAGTTAGTCATTAACAAGCCCTTTAAGCTAACGATGCTTTGAACAACTGGGCCCAGGTAAATTGTCTCTTTTGTCAAAAATGGCAGAAAATCTACCGAGTTCATCCAGTCCCCTCATAAATGCTTTATTTTCAATAAAAAAAAACCTCAGTTATATCAAGTCATTACGAAAACAAGCCTATTCAAATATATTTAAAATTTCTCCTCCAAAAACTGAAAATATTCAGATAAAAAAAAAACTCTAGTATTTTTTATATATCTACTCAAAATATAGATCGTTGGGACTCGTTAGAGCCGCCTCGCCGGGGCGGTTCTAACGAGTACCCACAATCTATGTTTTTGAGCAGAAATAAAAAAAAATAATGTGTACCCCTGTAAATCCTAATTTCACTACATAAAAGTGGGGTTTAAGGGGGTCAAAATTATATAGGTATGTTTTCATGATGAAAAAAAAAAAAAAAAAAAAAATCCGCGAAATGATTCTTACAAATGTTAGCTTGCTGTCCAGTAATACCTTCGGCAAGGTTTTAGAAAAATGTGATATTTAAAAGAAATCTCTACGTCTGAAGAACTCCTGCTGCTTTCTCTTTAATGGTTCCATTACGAAAACACGCCTATTTAAATATAATGAAAATTTTACCTCCAAAAAATGAAAAAAATCAGATAAAAAATCCTGATATTTTTCATATTTTCTGCCGAGGCGGTTCTAACGAGTACCCACAATCTATGTTTTTGAGCAAAAATAAGAAAAATAATATATACCCCTGTAAACCCCAGTTTTACTATATAAAAGTGGGGTTTAAGGGGGTCAAAATTATATAGGTATGTTTTCGTGATGTCTTTGTGTAATGCATTGGTCAGTTTCAATAACTTGTAGAATTCTGAAGACATATCAAATAGCATAATATTCTTGTCCATCTGTATAAACAGGCAACTGATACAACATATTGCCAGTTTTGATTTTCACATTTTTTGAGACCGTCGTTAGAGTATTCAATATAAATTTAGAGTTAATATTGTAACCTTAAAGTGCTAAGCAAATTGCAGCAGGTGACTTTTAATATTCTCAGAGAAAATAAGGATAGGTATTTCATATAAATCGTCTGCTAACGACACGCAGATGGTTCACATGAAATGCCAAGCCTTATTTCCTCTGAGAAAAAAAATCAACATGTCGTCTGCTGCAGTTGTGGTATACGTTTTAAGGTATTGAAAGCCGACGTTCAGAATAATCAAAATGCCATTTATATTTCATATTTTTGTTTGTAATATTTTATAGATATACGATAAAAGTTCACCTGCATCACTCACGTAATAGTATAAACCAACAAAAATATTTTATCTGATTGGGAATTCATACACTTTCATGGAAGGTCGCGCTGCGAAATTGCTCTTCCCTTCCTTCAGGAAAGAGATCTGCTTTTAACTCTTTCACTGCCACAGGCGATAATAACAGGCTTTTGCAAACAGCATAGATCCAGATGAGACGGCTCAATGAGCCGTCTCATCTGGATCTACGCTGTTTGATATTCTGTCTTTCAACTTCACATATAAACGTCTTTCCAAACGATAGTTTGATAAAATAAAAAAAAAGATGAACGACAAATGCCATCTGAAATTTGGCGCCAAAGAGTTAATAAAAATCTCCCCTTGCCTTGGGAACACATTTTTCTTTTAGAGTAGACCCTTTCTATTAAGGGGCTGGATATGCTGGAAAGCTAACCACAGACGTATTTGTATTATTCCGACTTTTTATTACTTATACCTATCAAAGATGCCGCTTTCAAACAGTCAGGTGTTTTCCCTGTGGGCATGCAACGCTGAGACAACGTCGCATCAACACTGATGCAACGTCATGACGTTGCGTCTACGGTAATGCGATATTATCTCAATGTCATGTGTCCGCTGGGTCGCAGTCTGATCCGAAAAGCTAATCTATTATTAAAGCGCTATTCAAAATTGTAGCAGACGACATTCTATATTACGCTTGACATTTCATACATTTGATGCAAATCATCTGAAATATGAAGCCTTATTTTCTCGGAAAAATAAAAAAGGTATTTTAGAATATCGTCTGCTGCTCTTGTGAATACAAGTTCAAGGGTTGATTTTATAGGTATATAATAAATGATATTATTACTACAATAACATGATCTAATGCTATGTTTTACGCCATGTGAATGTTCTCTGATAGCGTTAGATCATGTAACTTTCAGATAATATAAGTATGAGCTTAAACAAAAAGCAGCTTTTTGTTGAGACTAATACTTCATTATAATAATGTTTAGCAGTCCATGGAAACTAGCATTGGACCAGTCCATGACCTTTCACAAGGTGGTTCCGGAGCAATGACGAACATTAATATTGTGATGTTTTAGGAAAACATGGCAGCTGTTACTACTACTACGGTAGTACAGATGCTACTTGATAACTTCATCTTAACACTACTACGGTAGTACAGATGCTACTTGATAACTTCATCTTAACACGACCTTAATCACCCCATCACCCCATCTTCATTTGCTAAAGTTTGATGCTTCGCATTCGTTACATTCATCACATGACTTCGTCATAATTTCTGAACTCACCCACTCACTCTCTCCCCTAATCCCCCACTTTTACCATATAGTGGTAAAATGGAAGTTACCTGAATCTGAAAAAAAAAAATGTTTTTTTTTTTTTTTGTTGTTTTTTTTCTTTTGTAAGGTTGCGTTAAAACCCTTTCAAACAGTTTAAAAAACTATCATGTTCTTAACAGCCCACTGCAAACTAACTGCAAGCACATTGAAGAGAGCTTAAACTTAAACTTGCTGACAATAAATAAAAGCAGAAAACATTTAAAAGACCCCACAATGCATGTTTTCGCGGTGAATTATTGGGGAACATGGAAGTGATTTACTCCTTAGTCGCTGAGGTAATCCTGCCCAGCGGGCACATGACGTTTATATAACGTCGGCTCAACGTCGATGCAACGTCATGACGTTGCATCGACGTTGAGGCGACGTTGTATAAAACTATCTGATCCAGACCTATGCAAAGCTACGCCATATCTTATATTTGACGGTAGCTTAAGAGTGTCATAAGTACAACTACGCTATCGGTCATCTTATTTGTTAAATATGTCAGGTAGATTATATATCTCAGGTGAGATAAGATTGCACCTAAGTGATAATCCTCTCGATCAGCTGATCATATGCTCATTTTGTGTCTTCCACAACCGCAGTAGAGATGAAACTACAAGCTACTTTATTGTTGAGCGTTTTTGTGGCCCAGGGGCTAACCGCACCCTGGACATCCTGGTTTAATTGGGGCGATGACGACGAGGATGAAATCCCACCTGAAGAAGGTTGGTACATTCAATTTTCTGTTTTGTGTAAACGCACTGTGACAGCGCAAAATGTGCAGAAAGGTGGAAATTTCTATATGTTGCATAGCTGCTAACCTAAAATAAAGACAACATATGAGCAAGCGCTCGACAAAACCTACAATAAGACCTGTGTGACCAGCAAACATTACGAATACACGCCTATTCGATATATATAGGAAATTTCACCGTAAAAAAAACTCGAAATTTTCAGATTAAAAACTCCGATATTTTTCGTATTTCTGCTCAAAACATAGATTGTGGGTACTCGTTAGAACCACCTCGGCGAGGCGGTTTTTACGAGTACCCTTAATAAAAGTTTTCGGGCAAAATAAGAAAAATAATGTATACCCCTGTAAACCCCAGTTTTACTATATAAAATTGGGGTTTAACATCACGAAAACATACCTATATAATTTTGACTCCTTTAAACCCCACTTATATATAGTAAAACTGCGGTTTACAGGGGTATAATTTATACTCCTGTAAACCCCAGTTTTACTATATAAAAGTGGGGTTTAACATCATGAAAACATACCTATAAAATTTTGACCCCCTTAAACCCCACTTTTATATAGTAAAACTGGGGTTTACAGGGGTATACATTATTTGTGTCTTATTTCTGCTCAAACACAAAGATTGTGGGTACTCGTTAGAACCGCCTCGCCGAGGCGGTTCTAATGAGTACCCATAATCTGTGTTTTGAGCAGCAATATGAAAAATATCAGAGTTTTTTTTATCTGAAAATTTTCAGTTTTTGGAGGTAAAATTTTCTATATTTTTGAATAGGCGTATTTTCGTAATGGGGAGTCAAAATTTTATAAAGGCATTTTTCGTGATGAAGACTCAGATCAGTCTGTAATTCCACCCTGTATGACTAGGATTCTCTTTTATCTTTTTCTGGATTGTCCGTAGACTGTAGAAGGCACATGCGATCAGCGAAGATTCTGATTAGACTGTGTCGATGCGCAGGCTTATCTGAGTCTTCGCTGGTCCCACAAGTCTTATTGTAGGTTTTGTCATGCACAGGCTCATCTTGTTCTTATTAGCATCAATGCAAATGTAGAACAAATCTACAGTTCGTGTTGATATCATCACAAAATGTAGAAAGAAATCTACAGTTCATTTTAGCATTAACACAAAATTTAGAGAAAAAAAAAAATCCAAAGTTCATCTTTGCATCACGGAAACATGCCTATATAATTTTGACCCCCTTAAACCCCATTTTTATACAGTAAAACTGGGGTTTACAGGGGTAAACATTATTTTTCGTATTTCGAAATATGAAAAATATCAGAGTTTTTTATCTGAAAATTTTCAGTTTTTGGAGGTGAAATTTTCTATATATTTGAATAGGCATGTTTTCGTAATGTGCATCAACGCAAAGTACAGTTCGTGTTAGCATCAACGCATAATGTAGAAACAAATCTACAGACCATGGTAGCATCAAAGCAACATTATGAAAACACGCCTATTCAAATATATTGAAAATTTCACCTCCAAAATCTGAAAAATTTTCAGATAAAAAACTCTGATATTTTTCATATTTCTGCTCAAAACATAGATTGTGGGTACTCGTTAGAACCGCCTCGCCGAGGCGGTTCTAACGAGTACCCACAATCTATGTTTTTTAGCATAGATAAAATAATGTATACCCCTGTAAACCCCAGTTTTACTATATAAAAGTGGGGTTTAAAGGGGTCAAAATTATATAGGCATGTTTTCGTGATGATGTTGAAAATCTAACGTTCATGTAAGCATCAACGCAAAACGAAGAAGAACAAATCTATAGAGTAATGTCAGCATCATCGCAAAATGTAGAAAAAATCTACAGATCATGTTAGCATCAACGAAAAATGAAGACAAATAAAAAGTTCATGTTGTCGTCAAGGAAAAATACAAAACAAATCACGTTGGCATCTGCGTAGAAAGTACAAAAATCTACAAATAATGTTAGCATATCAACGCAAAGTCTAGAAAAATCTAAAGTTCGTGTTAGCGTCAACACAAAATCTGGAAAAAAAATCTAAAGTTTATCTTACCGTCAAAGCAAAGCATCAACGCAAAGTATAAAAAAAATATCTTCGATTCATGTCAGCATCAAGGCAAAATGGAGTAAAAACCTACAGTTCGTCTTAACATCAATGCAAAACTGCAGCCATTCTTATTTTTTTTTTTTTTTTTTTTTTTTTTTTTTTTGTTTATTTTTTCTACATTTTAAGTCAATATATTAGTTGTAAAAAACAGCTTTACCATTAGTGTATCTAGTTGTATTATGTTTTGCACATCCGAGAGGTATACTGTTTTTGTCACTGTCGTCTGTCTATCCTCCATCTGTCTGTAGCTTTAGGCCCAGATTTACTTTCCACATAGGCGTGTTAACTTTATGACACACGAAAAATGATTCGACTGTGCAGATGTGCAGACTAATGTCAGTTTTCATTGGTCCCACATGTCCCTGGACGCATTTTCTCAGCGTTGCATACATTCATTTATAACGTTAATTGTGAAATGCATATCCCATATTCTCCATAATATAGTGAAAATTGGGTTATACAACGATGTACATTATAATGCGAATTTTCAGATATATATATTTTTTTTCAGTTTTTAAATCTGCGTGGGCCGTTTTGGACAAACTAGATAACTTTTGGATACTAATTTTATCTTAATTTAGACACATTAACTCGTTACCATACTTCTCCTAAAATTTGGAACATGTCCTTTTAACTACCTGCTCACGTGTCTAAAAACTGCTAGATGAGTGACAAGCAGTATAGACCCAGATCAGATGCCGCAGAACGCGGAGTCTGATCTGGGTCTACATTGCTTGCTCAGGCCTGTCTGTCCCATTACTTAGGGTAAATACAATAGTTGATCAAATAGACACCTTCAGTATTTTTGAATCCCCGAGTAAATAAAATCCGCGATTCACCGCTGGAAGTTATGTTTTCTCACCGAGCCAACAATCCTGGATTCTATTCCTTTCCATGGGGATGTTTAGAGCACAAAATTTGTCAATTTTAATCTGGTACCCCCACTCACCCCCCACCCCCCCCCCCCCCCCCCCACACACACACCCTCCCGTCCCTACCAAAGAGTAATTGGCAAATTGTGCACACCCAGATCAGACGACGCAGAATGCAACGTCTGATCAAGGGCTCCAATGTTCATATATCGTGGGGGAATCTATTCAGTCTAAATGGGTTGAAATATGTTGATTGATGTCTGTACCTGTTGAGAAATGTAGCGAATGACCAGAATGCGCAAACTGGAAAATTTCGACTCTCTCTCTCTCTCTCTCTCTCTCTCTCTCTCTCTCTCTCTCTCTCTCTCTCTCTCTCTCTGCCTGCCTGCCTGCCTGCCTGTCTGTCTGTCTGTCTGTCTCTCTCTCTCTCTCTCTCTCTCTCTCTCTCTCTCTCTCTCTCTCTCTCTCTCTCTCTCTCTGCAATATCTAAAACAGTTATCACAGTTTATCAGTAAACAACTCAGATATATAGGCGTATCAAGCCCCACCCCCCACTCCCCCTCCTCCTCCCCCCACCCCACTAAATGCATTGAAATACGAACAGCTAATTTCAAGGGTACATTCTGTGTATTTGCCAAAGGAACAATACCGAATTATTGAAATATCTAAACTCCTTAACCCGTTTATGCCGAATGAACTCTTCTACCATATCTCTTTGGACCGATCCATTTCCAATTTAAGTGTGTGATTTGTTTTCAGGGTTATTACTTTTTAGAGAAATTCTTATACTCTAAGCAAACAGTGTAGACCCTGATCGGACGCCGCGTTCTGCGGCGTCTGATCTGGGTCTATACTGTTTGCCAATGTTCCTTTCATGTACATAATCAAAACAGTGCAGACCCTCCTGATCAGACGCCCTGTTCTGCAGCAGTTGATCTGGGTCTACATTGTTTGCAAAGGTCCCATCTATGGGACGCTAGGCTTAAATGGAGTAACATACTTACGCTAAAATGTTGAATAATCCAACTTTACTGTCTGTTGATATGTCTACAAGCTGCTGGATGAATGGCGAACAAGGTACCCAGCGGGCACAAACGTTAAAATAATATCGATTCAATATTGATTCTAATGCACTTGCGTATGCAACGCGACGTCTGATTGGATAAAGTCAAAAATTTGCGACGGTATATTCTGTGATATACTGTCGGAAATCCGACGTCATCGTGTTACGTCGCTTCTCATTGGCTGGCATTTGGTTTCACGCAGCTCACAGCACTTGTCGCTTTGTGCAAATAGTACATTTTGTCAACAGAAAAAATGAATAAATGCATTAGAATGGGGATAACTGCATTCAAATTTGTAATTTGGGGAGGTAAATCGGCGGTTTTACGGTCGCAATTACGTTTTACGGCTCCGCTGGCGCGTCGCCGTAAAACGAAATGTCTGACCGTAAAACCGCCGATTTACCTCCCCAAATGACAAATTTGAATGCAGTTATCCCCTAGTTCAACGTTAAAGACGTTGAATCAACGTTGAATCGACGTTGTTTTGAATGTTGTCCTTGACGTTGCATCAGCACTGGATCGACGTTGTGTGCCTGCTCGGTAGACTGATAAAAACGCTGAGGTCTGTGGCGTCAGATCTGATATACACTGTTTGCTCAGGCCTGTCAGCCATAATATTTAAGGTATATACGGTAATTGACTAGTTTCCAGAATTTGCGCTTCGTTACTTTTCTATAATGGAAATAAGCACAGTCGTTGTAACGAACTGCAGATCCAGGGGTAGTGATTTTTTTTTTTTTTTTTTTTTTTTTGCACGATTATCCTCTGGTTCCTCCACTGATTCAAGAAGGACAGTTGTCAGAGTGTGCACATAGTACTGGTTAACCGCTTAGAGGACTATGCATGTCCAGAAAAAAAGTGTAAGTAAGTTAACTGACCGGCTCGGCATGAACTTTACAGTGTTTAAGGGGTTGTAAAACTCAAACTCCATCTCAAACTAAAGTAAACGAAATGGGTTTTAACCCTTAAAACGCTAAGCAAATTTGAAGAGACGAAATTTTGCAACATTTTTAATTTTTCAGAGAAAATATGACTTAACATTTCATGTGAATCGTCTGCCTAGCAGCTGATTCATATGAAATGTCAAGCTTACTTTTCTCTGAAAAAAAATCAAAGTGTCGTCTGCTGTATTTGCGATAAGCCCTTTAATGGCTAATCTGTGTCTTTTTTCCATCACAGATACAACCGAGGAATGTCTAAGACTAGCGGGATGGGGACGATGTGCCTTTTACGACTGCCTGGAGAGAAGATTTCCCTGTGGTGAGGAGGGGTATACACGGAGAGTTAGCAAACATTTCTGCTCAAAGATCGACCGCAATCATGACAGCTTTGATAATTTTGTAAGTCCACTTTTTGTTCTTGTCTACACATTAAACAGTCTTAATGTTTGTCATTGTTTAGGAAGCACTTTATGAAAGGAATAGTTATTCCAGTGCTATTTTCGATGGACTGTTGAACGCGATTTTAATCAAGTATTAGCTTTCACAAAAAAAAAAAAAAAAAAAAAAAAAGTCTGCGCTGAGCACTTATTGTGCGCTAAGCGTAAACCAAGCTTTATTTATGAAAGTAGTACTTGTAGAAATAGGTGACCAGTGTTGCATTTTCAGTTACTGTGCATCAACTCAGTAAAACCGAGTCGTTTTCAATTCATTGATGTGTTCGTTGATTCCACAGGATTCCATACAGGATATATTTAAGGTTAATAAATATAGAATCTACTTGGTTAATTTTACTGCCTATTTTAAAAAGGCAGTCAAGTTTTGTGACTTTCTTTTTTTTTTTTTTTTTTTTTTTTTTTTTTTTTTTTTTTTTTGCTCCCCCTGCACACCAAAATGTTCCATATGAAAAGGAAATGATTCGCTCCCCTTGGGAGCCAATTATTTTCATTTGGAGCAGACCTCTTTTCACAACGGAGGCAAAACAGTTATGATAGAGTTGTCTCCCTTGAAAGTATATCCATTCGCCTTAACTTAGCTATAGTTAGCGTTAACACTTAAAGTGCCAGGCAAAATTGTAGCAGATGACAGTCTGATTTTTCATCATTTTATAGAGAAAAAAGACCTGACTTTTCATGTGAATTGTGTGTGTGTGTGTGTGTGTGTGTGTGTGTGTGTGTGTGTGTGTGTGTGTGTGTGTGTGTTTCGATTGCACGACCCCACTTTCAGTCAGTACCACACAAGGACCATTCATTTCAAGCTACGGCTTATTTTCACCATTACATTTTAGGGGCGCATATGGTTAAACAAAACGAGCATCTGTCTGGTGGCAGACATGATTCCTCTCTATAACCAAGACGCACTCAAATGTTCAGACATTCAGGATGCCGGTATAGAGTCTATCGTTAGATGTAATGATGCTACAATAAATGGCAAGACTTTCTGCGACTTCCTGTCTACAAATGATGACGCCTACAATGGTCTCATGGGAATCGATGAAATGATGCGACTGATATCTCTCCGTGATCACAGGTCAGTAAACTGGTTCCATTAATTTCTGCGCTTGTCTTTTTTATGACATATTTTCTATCACTTTTTTTTAGCCTTATTTGTCTTTCTAACGCTTTGCATGCTGGGTAAAAGTTTCAGCAGACGACATACTAATATATTTTCTTTCTTTCTTTTTTTTCTTTTTTTTTTTTTTTTTTTTTTTTTTGCAGAAAATTTGTATTTACATTTCGTGCCAATTGTTTCCAATGGTCAAACTTGTTTTCTAATGAAAATTAAGGAAAATATCATCAGTTTGTCGTCTGCTTAATCAGCCCAGAGTAGTAAAGGTTAATTCCAATTCACGGTGCTACGTACTGCTTTTCTTTTCTTTTTGACTAAGGGACATAAATGATTAGAACCTTGCAAGCTACACTAGATTATACTCCTTGTAAAAGACAAATTATATAACCTTTACCACTCTCTAAGCAAATTCAGCAGACAACAAACTGATATATGTTTTCACAGAAGACAGGCTTTGACATTTCGTGCAACTTATCCCTTAAATAGTGTTTAATTTTAGCTCACCGAAGACTCCAGGGGAGCTTACAGGAAGGTAGGTTATCCGTTGTCTGTCGTCCGTCGTCCGTATGTCGTCCGTCAGCCCCTTTAATCAATTATATCTCTGCAGGCTGATCTCAATCATTTCTCATGTATAGCATGCCTCGGATGGGGCATTAATCACATAACCTTTTCATAGAATCCTTGGTTGGTATGGCAACCACAAAGTCCCATAGACTTACAATGGGAAAATACTTGTCATCACGATAACTCGTTCAGTATTGATTGGATCTTCATGAAAGTTGATGATAAGGTATAAATGGATAGAATCTATGAGTTTGAAAACTGCCCAGATCGGATCATTTGTCTTAGAATTACGTCCCCTTGATTGCTGAAAAAGCCTCTCTGTAACATAATCATCAGCATAACTCGTTCAGTTTTGATTTGATCTTCCTGAGACTCGCAGATAAGGTAGACATGGTTGAAATATAGGATGAATTCGAAATCTGGCCAGTTCGGATTAATTGTCTTAGTTACATCTTTATTGAAAAAGCTTATAATTGGTTTTATCATCAGCATAACGCATTCAGTTTTGATGGGATCATCCTGAAACTTGCTGATAAGGAGGACATGAATTACGTCTTAAATTAATTCGAATACTGTCCAGATCAGAGTACTTATTTTAGAGTTACGTCCCCTTGATTGCTAAAGACGCTCATTTTTGACCTTGTCATCAGCATAATTCCTTCAGTTTTGATCAGATCTTCCTGACATATATAAGATCGGGTTGAAACTTAGTCGACAGTTAGACCGTGAGATGATAGAGCGCATATTGCTTTGAGGTTAATTACACCAAATTCTGATGATGTCACAATTTTTAAAGATTTTTTTTTCTGACATGACTTCGTTTCTGGATAACTAGTCCTACAGTTTTCATCTAATGCGGTTGAAACTTGGTGGCCAATTAGACTATGAGGTGGTACAAGCATATTGTTACGAGGTTACGGTACACCAAATTCTGATAGTGTCATTACTCTTTAAAGATGATTCAAATATGACTTCATTTCCGGCGAACTCCTCCTACAGTTTTCATCGGATCGGGTTGAAACTTAGTAGACAATTAGACCATAAAGGGTACAGCGCATATTATTTCGAGGTTACAGTATACCAAATTTTGACAGTTATCACTATTTTAAAGACTTTTCAGACGTGACTTGGTTTCCGGATAACCATTTCTACAATTTTCAATTAATGAGTTTGGGGAATATCGGTAGACAGTTAGACTATGAGGTGGTGTAGCGCTATCCATATTGTTTCGAGGTTACAGTAGACCAAATTAAAGAGACATTAAAGAGTGTTCAGATATTACTTAATTTCCGGCTAACTCCTCTTACAACCCTCAATTTTAACACACTAATATCAATGCATGCCTATCTGACTGTAGGCAGCCATTTTTGATCCTGACCTGTATTTTATGGTTCACATACTTTGTTGAAATTTGTACATCTCATACAGCTTTGATCAAACTGTCCTGGAAATTGATATACGTAGATATGTCAGAGTTACATTCTTCCATAGGTTGATGAATAATTTTGATATTATGCGACGTAGACCACCTTTTCACACTTCGCTTTACATGGTCCTTGATTGCTAGAAAGCCCTTAGGAGTAAAGCTCCTTCAGTTTTGATTGGATATTGCTGCTTATGAGGAGGGCATGGATAAACTTTCAAAATGTTTGATTTTGAAAAGGTTTGGAAACCTACACAATCTGGTACATAGATAGCACTTGATTGCTAAAGATACCTATAGTTAATCTTATTTGCTGCATGGCTCCATCGGTTTTCATTACGAAAACACGCCTATTCAAATATATAGAAAATTGTACCTCCAAAAACAGAAAATTTTCAGATAAAAAACTCAGAATTTTTTTTATATTTCTGCTCAAAACATAGATTGTGGGTACTCGTTAGAACCGCCTCGGCGAGGCGGTTCTAACGAGTACCCACAATCTATGTTTTTGAGCATAGATAAGAAAATAATGTATACCCCTGTAAACCCCAGTTTTACTATATAAAAGTGGGGTTTAAGGGGGTCAAAATAATATAGGCATGTTTGCGTGATGAACTGGATTTTCCTTAAGCTTACAGATGGATGAGGGAGAGGGGCATTGGTATATTAAGTTGTGTCCTCCAGATTAATGATTATTGTAGTCATTGAGTGACCTTGACCTTCTTTTCAACACGGGTGAGCGTTAAGGACGACCGTGGTCATCTTGTTTATTTTACCCAGAAAATATGCTTAAACATTATATGCAAATTGTTCCCATTTTCCCAGTTAATAGGCTTTGACATTCCATGCAAATTGTCTCCTTACTATTTACAAGGTAGTGAATTCGGAGATGGATTTTCAGAATTTTGCAGTCTCTAATCCCTTTTTTTAGCTGACCTGAGCCGAAGGCTCAGGATGAACTATTGTGATCACTCACCGTCACGTCGTCAGTCCGTCCGTTTTAATTATCAGGAGGATTTTCAGAATTTTGAAGTTTTTAATCTTTTTTTTAGCGGCTCAGGATGAGCTATTGTGATCACTCACCGTCTGTTGTCCGACGTCCGTCCGTCATCCGTTCACACCTTTGAACGACTTCTTCTCTGAACCCCCTAGGCCAATTTTCTTCAAACTTCATGTGGAGCCTTCTGTTTAAGGGGGATTGAAAATTTATACAACTGGTAACGGCCCGTTAAGCAAGATGGCTGTCATGCCCACGTATGTTAATAAACACTTAAACATCTTCTTCTCCAGAACCAAGAAAGCTTTGTGGCTGAATATTGTTATATAGCATCGGAGGCTCAAGATCTACTAAGTTTGTTCAAATGATGACCGTAGGTTGACCTTTGACTTTTTTACGGCAAGGTCAAATTTGCGTCCCTATGCATTTGTATGGATAAAATATTGAAAAGTCAGTTTCTCAAGATGTATTAAAGACCTACGGATGAAACTTACAATGTATGATCAAAGTAGCAAACCCTTTTAGTTACAATCAAAACTTTTGTCCCCCGAGGTTATCTGCCCTTGCCCTATACATGTATGATAAACGTCTTCTTCTCTGAAACAGCTTAACCAATTTTCACCAGATTTCACATTGAGTTTTCTGTTGAAGGGTATTATCAATTTATTCAAATGGTTCTGCATCCTTTAACAAGATGGCTACTATGCCCACATATAGTAATAAACACTTACAAATCTTCTTATCCAGAACCAAGAAAGCTTCGAGGCTGAATCTTGTTGTATAGCATCAGGGATTCAAGATCTACCAAGTTTGTTTAAATGGTGACCCTAGATTGACATTTGACTTCTTTTTACGGCAAGGTCAAATTAGCGTCCCTAAGCATTTGTATAGGGAAAATATTGAAAATTCAGTTTATCATAATATATTAAAGACTATTGGTTGAAACTCACAATGTATGATCAAAGTATCAAACTCTTTTAATTACAATCAAACTTTTGTCCCCGGGATTACCTGCCCTTGCCCCTTGGCTATATCCATGTTTAAAATCTCGTAATCTTTAAAGGTCATCTTCTCTGAAATAGCTAGACCAATTTTGACCCGATTTCAAAATGGGCCATTTTGACCCAATTTCACAATGGGCCGTCTGTCGAATTTGCTCAATTTGTTCAAACGGTCCTACATCATTTAAAAAAAATGTCTGTCATGTCCAGATATGGTAAAACACTTAAAAATCTTCCTCTCCAGAACCAAGAAAGCTTCAAGGCTGAATCTTGGTATATGCATCGGGGACTCAAGGTCCACAAAGTTTGTTCAAATGATGATCCTATTATGACCTTTCTATGGCTAGACCAAATTTGCATACCCGTACTCTTGTATCTGGAAAATTTTGAAAAATCATTTTCTGAAAATGTACTAAAGACTAATGGCTGAAATTTGCAATGTATGATTAAAGTAGTACTTCTTTTTAGTTACAATTGAAATTTTGTCCCCTGGTAGTTATACGCCCTTGCCCCTTGGCTATATATATGTTTAAAATCGTGTAATCTTCTAAGCTTCTTCTCTGAAACCACTTGACCAATTTTCACCAGATTTCACATGGAGCCGTCTGTCGAAGGGATATTGACAGTTTGTTCAAATGGTTCAACACTATTGAACAAGAGGCTAAAATGTTAAAAAAAAAAAACACTTAAAATTCTTCTTCTCCAGAAATAAGAATACTTTGAGACTACACCTTGGTATATAACATTTGGGACTCAAGGTCTACCAAGTTTGTTCAGATGATGATCTAAGGATGATCTTTAACCTTTTTATGACAAGGTCGAATCTGTGTCCCCATTCAAAATGTTGAAAAACCATTTTCTTAAAATGTATCAAAGCTTTATGGCTGAAACTTTCATTGTATGATTAAAGTAGTAAAACTTGTTAGTTACAATCAAAGTTTTATCCCCTGCTGGTATCTGCACTTGCCCTTAGACTTGTACATGTATAAAATCGTATAAGTCTTTATTTAAACGTCTTCTGTGAAACCATTTGCCAATTTTCACCAAATTTCACATGAGGTCTTCTGTCAAGTAGTACTAACAATTTGTTCAAATAGTTTTGCACTAATGAACAAAATGGCTGCCGTGCCCATATATGGTAAAAACACTTTAAAATTTTCATCTGGAGAACAAAGAAAGCTGCAGACTGCATGCCTAGTTGTCAACCCAATCATTGTTGATGGCTATGTTTCACTTTTTAATTGCACGACGGCGGTTCGGGCCTCAGACTCAATGACGGCCTCTTCGTAAAACTTTAACCAGTGGATTGGGGCTTGACGATATGTCTTTGGCTGGGCCCGCCGTGGTTCAACTATTGGTTTTCATTTACTCTGACATACAGTAGAATTGGCCATGAGTACTCGTCTTTGTTTATTATATTGATTAATTTGATTTTTATGTTTTCGCTTTGATGCATTGACTGAATTGGGAGCCTTTATGCGAACCGAATTTATATGTATTTCTGTATTAAGAGTAGCATCGGGACCCAGGGTGAAGTTAGCTAGCTGTAAAAGTGCTTTAAACCCCACGGTGGTTTGCTCTACCGACCGTTCTAAGGCGGTGGTCCCGGTGTTAGTCTTACTCTTTGTTGCTTTGTGGTTTATTCTACGAGGCAATTTGCTCTATGTCTTTCCGTGTGTCATTTTGTTCTTGTGTTTTTCAGTCCTTTTAGTATTGCGATTACCTCGCTTGGGGAAGAGAGAGCTAATCTTAGTGCTTTTCGTACGTTTGTTCGGTTTGTGCTTGTTTAGATTTGTCGGTTTCCTCTTCCTCTTGGGGTCTGGGAAGGGCTGCGGTTTGTGATTGTGGCACTCCCTGGACTTTTCTCTTACCTTTTTTGAGGCTGAATGTACGCAAGGTCTACCAAGTTTGTTCAAATGATGATCCTAGGATGGCCTTTGACTTTTTACGCCACTGTCAAATTTCTGTCCCTAGTTGCTGTGGCAATACTGAAAGAATGTTGCGTGGCATCTGCAGATATGCAATGACCGTTTTACTCAGGTGGGCGAATCGTGGACCATGGGCGTCTTGTTAATAATTTAGGTTTTGCTAACAATATTTTTACCGCATAAATCTGTCTTTAATGTGTTTAGCAACTATATTCTTCCTCATTTCCCATATTATATGGTGAAAATGCCTGGCTTACCGAGCTCTAAAAAAGAGGAATATCGTGAAGAATACATCACGAAAACATGCCTATATAATTTTGACCCCCTTAAATCTCACTTTTATATAGTAAAACTTGGGTTTACAGAGGTATACATTATTTTTCTTATTTCTGCTGAAAAATATATATTGTGGATACTCGTTAGAACCGCCCCGCCGAGACAGTACCCACTATGTTTTGAGCAGAAATATGAAAAATATCAAAAAATTTTATCTGAAAATTTTCATTTTTTGGTGGTAAAATTTTCAGTATATTTGAATAGGTGTGCTTTCGTAATGTTTTTTCTTATTTTTGCACAAAAAAAACGTATGTTGTTGGTATTCACTACATGCGCCTCCGCGAGGCGCTTCTAGTCAGTACCCAAAACATATGTTTATGTGCAAAAATAGAGAAATTGTCAATATTTGCATTTGAAAATGCTTACCTAGAGCTATGGCTTAGAAATATACATTTTACACAGGTGTATTAACGTAATGAGATGTATTTAGGGCACATGCGATCAGCGAAGGCCCAGATCAACCTGCATACAACCGCCCTGACTGATCTATTGCTTTGATACTTGTCAGTACAATTTTCAACATGAATGACTGTAATCGGACGTCGAAGGCCTTGATCAGACTGCGATGCACAGTCTGATTTGGGCCTTCGCAACCCGCATGTGCCCTTGAATGTACCTTTCCTCATATTCATAAAGGCCTCGTCTCATTTCAGGGTGGTCACCAGCATGATCCGCCAAGCGATGGATTGCGGAGTACAAAATCTTTCCGGAAAGGTGTCGTCAGTCGTAGGCTCAATTAGCGCATTCGGACAGAGAATTGGAGAAACTATTATGTCATGGTTCAGTTAATCACAGCTAATCATGAACTATTTTGAATAAAGAGTCACTGATAAAACTCTTTGGTGAAATAAAAGTATGAGGATGGAGAATAGTAAACTGTCAACTCCATATTTTTAATGAAGTGGATAGGTTTATCCACAAAAATATATATTATGGGTACTCAGCTGGTTCAATGATTATTCGCATCATTTGTTTTTTTGTTTTTTTTTTTTTGTTTTTTTGTTTTTTTTTGTTGGTTTCTTTTCTTCTTTTTTCTCTTGTTTTTTTTATTATTATTATTATTATTATTATTTTGTTTTGTTTTTGTTTTGTTTTTTTTTTTGTTTGTTTTTTTTTTTTTTTTTTTTTTTTTTTTTTTGTGGAGAAATTAGATTTTTTGTTTAAAATGTCTTATTTAGACCTTTGGCCAACAGGTTTACATATTACATAGGCATATTGGCGTAAATAAATGCTCACTTGTTGAGGATGAGCATTTGGTGATAATTCTGGGCCAAGTAAAGATTCCTCTGCTGTAATCTTTGGCAACTCCATTAAGTATAACTTGCTTTTTCTTTTGAAGTCTAATCTAAATATAGCCATTACGAAAACACGCCTATTCAAATATATAGAAAATTTAATCTCCAAAATTTGAAAAATTTCAGATAAAAAAAAACTTTGATATTTTTCATATTTCTGCTCAAAACATAGATTGTGGGTACTCGTTAGAACCGCCTCGCCGAGGCGGTTCTAACGAGTACCCACAATCTATGTTTTTGAGCAGAAATAAGAAAAATAATGTATACCCCTGTAAACCCCAGTTTTACTATATAAAAGTGGGGTTTAAGGGGGTCAAAATTATATAGGCATGTTTTCGTGATGCATATGCCAATAAAGCTTCCAATATATCAAATAAGAAACTTTTTCTATACATTTAATGTATAATGTAAATATATTTTTCACGTGGATGTGGAAAAATTAAAGTTAAAAACCAGGGCCCAGTTGTTGGAAACTAACGATGTCGTTAGTTAACGTATCGTTAAAATTTACATCGAGTGATACACAAATATGCTGAAATTTTTTGCTGAAAAAATGTGAGTAGCTTTTGCAGTGCAAAAGCTACTCACATTTTTTTCAGCAAAAAATATCAGAATATTGTATATTGAATCCACTAAAACAGTTAACGAAATGACCCTTAACGAGCTCGTTAAGCTAACGACGCTTTGAACAACCGGGCCCAGTTAAATTTTACTGAGTCCCTATTAGGAAAACAGAGGTTTCCAATCAGAAGAACCTAGTTATCATTTGGTCTGCCATGCGCTTTACATTTCAGGGAGGTAATAGAAAAAATACTGCTATCTCTCAATATAAATGAGGTTCTCCCAGGAAATAAATTGGTATTTTCCCTTGTCCCCCAAAACCAAAAGCTTGCTTTTCTATGATCACTTTCCCCAAAGTAAATGAGCTTGTTTCCCTGTTCCCCAAAAACCCTGAGAGGGCCTCAATTATAGAAAAGTTCCCATAGTACTACTCTTTCTACATGTATAAATGTTGAGATTAATAATTTATTTCTGTGTGTATGCATTATAGACCTTCTTCGACCATGCACATGCGTAGTCAAAGGTTATACATATATGTACTTCCATTTTTAACAGCAGCAATGGACAAACTTCACTTGTCCGACTGCACTTCGTGCCATTTGCAGTTCACATGTTCAGGAACATATTTTGTCATGCGGTGCATATGTGGTAAGTGTATGAGGATGTTCTAGGAATGCCAGTGTGTGAGGCTGAATGAGAGGCGTGTGACTTTTAATGCTAATAAAGTGATCTCTAATATGTTGTTGTGTTTTTACGACCCTATGAAATATAGTTTGTATTCAGCAGACATCACTTCCGGTCAAACATCTCAAAATGTCCAATGTGACAAAAACCCATTATACTATTATACCATATACGAACAGCGAATACCCAGATCAGCGTCCAAACATATTTACACTGTACTAATAGGACCTTCTCTGTTTGTCAATTTACCCTACAATATGTAGTAATTCTGTTTGTTCAGCAGTTCAAGGCCGGGCATCTCTCATTAGCATGTGAAATTCCCACGCGTCACAAACGTACAACATCCATCTAAAATACAGTGTGTGGGCGCCGGGGGTGGGGGTATGAAATGTAAACAGCTTATTAGGCCACCCCCTCCCCCCGCCCCCCGACCACGGGGGGGGTGCATATTGTTTTTGGGACGGATCCTGTTGGCGTCATAGTCGGCGTAAACTTCTTGTCCGCTCTGTAACTCGTATACCCTTTGGAATATTTTGATGATACTTGGTAGAACTGTAGAACAGGACCAGACGATGTGTCGCGTACAAGAATGACAACTCGGCCTTTCTTACTTTTGGAGTTATCACCCTTTATTTTATTTGAAAAAGACTTCGTGTCCGCTCTGTAACTCGAAAACCCTTTGGAATATTTTGATGGTACTTGGCAGAAATGTAGAACAGGACCAGACGACGTGTCGCGTAAGAATGACAACTCTGGCTTTCTTACTTTTGGCGTTATCTCCCTTTCTTATATTTAACAATGATAATCGATTGATTTCGTGTCCGCTCTGTAAGTCAAAGACCCTTTGGAATATTTTTATGATACTTGGTAGAAATGTAGAACAGGACCAGACGACGTGTCGCGTACAAAAATAACAACTCTGCCTTTCTTACTTTTGGCTTTATCTCCCTTTGTTATGTCTGACAGTGATTATCCATTGATTTCATGTCCGCTCTGTAAGTCAAAGACCCTTTGGAATATTTTTATGATTCTTGGTAGAAATGTAGAACAGGACCAGACGACGTGTCGCGTACAAGAACAACTCTGGCTTTTTTACTTTTGGAGTTGCCTCCCTTTGTTTTGTTTTAAATAGATTTATTGTCTGCTCTGTAACTGGAATATCGTTCAGAATATTTTGATGGTACCTTGTAGAACTGTAGAATAGTACAAAACGACGTGTTCCTTACAAGAATGACAACTCTGCCTTCCTTACTTTTGCTGTTATCTCCGTTTGTTATATTTGACACTGATTATGCATTGATTTAGTGTCCGCTATGTAAGTCGAACACACTTTGGAATATTTTGATGATACTTGGTAGGAATGAAGAACAGGACCAGACGCCATGTCACATACAAGAATGACAACTTCAGCTTTTTTTACTTTTGGAGTTATCTCCCCTTCTTGTGTTTGAATTTGATTTCTTGACTCTGCTCTGTAACACAAATACCCTATGAAATATTTTGATGATGCTTGGTACAAATGTAGAACAGGACGAATTTACAAATCCTGATGTTATTCTCAATAGAATGCATCAATTGCACAATGTTGATGAGGAAGTTTGTAAAATAATAAACATCATAAACTTGATAATGTGGTAACGTAGTAATGTTATGCTTAAGCGGTCTGTATAGTCTTGGTAGATCTACCGCGATTCCCGCCAGGGGAGGCAATATCGATTATTGTGACTTCTTGTTTGCTTTACTGCATACCAATCCCCCATCTAAAAAAGGGTTCTACTCTAAAAGAAAAGAATTGCCATCCCCCTGGGAGCATTTTTTTTTTTGTCCTGCTATGAATATCGGTTATTTCATGTTATCTTTCAGAATCCTGCTTTGAATATGGGTTATTTTATGTTATCTTTCAGTGTCCTTTTATACAGGATATTTCATATTATCTATCAGGGTTCTGTTTTGAATAGGGGGTTATTTCATGTAATCTTTAAGTGTCCTTTTTATATGGGTTATTTTATGATATCTCTCAGAATCCTGCTTTGAATATGGGTTATTTCATCTTATCTTACTGTCCTGCTTTGAATATGGGTTATTTCATGTTACCTTTCAGAGTCCTGCTTTTAATATGGATTATTCCATGTTATCTTTCGGAACCCTACTTTGTAAATGGGTTATTCCATGTTATCTTTCAGAGTCCTGCTTTAAATATTGGTTATTTTATGTTATCTTCAGAGTCTTGCTTCGACTATGGGTTATTTCATGTTATCTTTCCATGTACTTCTCTGTATATGGGTTATTTTATGTTATCTTTTAGAATCCTACTTTTAAAATTGGTTATTTCATGTTATCTCTGTTTCCTTCTTTTTATATGGGGTATTTCAAGTTATCTATCAGAGTCCTGTTTTGAATATGGGTTATTTTATGTTATCTTTCAGTGTCCTTGTTTGTATATAGGTTATTTTATGTTATCTTTCAGAGTCCTGCTTTGAATATGGATTATTTCATTTATCTTACAGTTATGCTTTGAATGTGGGTTATTCTATTTTATCTTTCCGAGTCCTGCTTTGAATATGGGTTATTTCATGTTATCTTTCCGAGTCCTGCTTTGAATATGGGTTATTCAATGTTATTTCTAAGAATCCAACTTTATATATGGGTTATTCCATGTTACCTTTCTGAGTCCTGCTTTGAATATGGGCTATTCCATGTTATCTTTCAGTGTCTTTTTTAGTTTTGTCTGTCTTCTCTTCCTCTTGGTGTCTAGGAAGGGATGCGGTTTGTGCTTGTGGCACTCCCTAGACTTTTCTCTTACCTTTTTTTTTTTTTTTTTTTTTTTTGCTTTGAATATGGGTTATCTTGTGTATCCTTTCAGTGTCCTTCTTCGTATATAGGTTACTTTATTTTATCTTTCAGAGTCCTGCTTTGAATATAGGCTATTTCATGTCATCTTTCAGTCCTGCTTTGAATATGGGTTATTTCAGGTTATCTTTCAGATTCCTCGTTTGTATATGGGTTATTCTCTGTTATCTTTCAGTGTCTTTCTTTATGTATTGGTTAGTTCATGTTATCTTTCTGTGTCCTGCTTTGAATATGGGTTAGTCCATTTTATCTCTCAGAGTCCTACTTTAAATATCGTTAATTTATGTTATCTTTCAGTGTCCTTCATTGCATATAGGTTATTTCATGTTATCTTTCAGCGTCCTCCTTTGAATATGCGTTATTTCATGTTATCTTTCAGAATCCTGCTTTGAACATGGGTTATTCCGTGTAATATTTCAGTGTCGTTCTTTGTATATGGAACATTTCATGTTATCTTTCTGAGTCCTGCTTTGAGTACGGGTTATTGTATATGGGTTATTTCATGTTATCTTTCAGAGTCCTGCTTTGAATACGGGTTATTCCATTTTATCTTTCAGAGTTGTGCTTATAACATCGGTTATTTTTATGTTGTTTTTCAGAGTTTTGCTTTGCATATGGGTTTTTCATGCTATTTTCAGAGTCCTGCTTTGAATATGGATTATTTTGTGCTATATTTCAGAGTTCTGCTTTTAGACATAGGTTATTTTATTTTTATGTGTTATCTTTCAGAGTCCTGCTTTGAAAATGGGTTATTCCATTTTATCTATCAGTCCTGCTTTGAAAATGGTTTATTCCATGTTATCTGTCAGAGTCCTGCTTTATATATATGTTTGTTTTGTTTGTTTGTTGTTGGTTGTTTTTTTTTGTTGTTGTTTTTTTTCTTGTGTGTGTGTGTGTGTGTGTGTGTGTGTGTGTGTGTGTGTGTGTGTGTGTGTGTGTTTAATGTTATTTTTCAGAGTCCTGATTTGAATATGTGTTATTCCATGTTATATTTCAAGCAAACAAATACCTTTTGTATTATAACTAAATTATGCATTTTAGGGCAGTTAAATGACGGCTATATTACGTAGTAACGCTGTCACGTCCAGATGGTTAACAGGTCTTTTTGTAGCCCTGATGTACTTTAAACATCATAGCCTATAAAATTCCTCTTACGGGGTATGAGATATGTAAAGATTCATTTCTTATAAAACTACGTCTTTTCTCTCCTGTCAAAAGGACAGCGGAATGCTAGGCTTATATATGATAAGTAACAAGTAAAATAAAATAATATAAGTGCAGACTCACAGGAAATGCCACAATCACGAAGCACAGCTCTCCCGAGGCACCAGAAGAAGGACAGATGAGGAACAAATAAGGACATTTAAGGACATAATTAGCGTTTTCAGAATTGTGGGTGTGGCCAGTAAAGCAAGATGGGCAATGGAATATGGTTTTAAAATGAAACCAGCTCAGTCACAACACTGGGGAGAATCATTGAATCATGTCATTTCAGGAGGAATCGTCAGAATCTGTGTATGTTGCAGACAGTATGTCAGGTGCAAATGTGCATTTCTGCCTCCTACATGTCCTAGGAAAAGTATTATCGCAATATCTTGTCAACTAAAAGTGCCCCGAAAGTGCTAAGCATCAGTTTTCAGCAGACCACATTTGAAATATTTTTCCCCAGAAACTAGTATTGACATTTCATGCAAATCTTCAATTTGCATATAATGTCAAATTCGGTTTTCTGGTTAATTTATAACGTAAGAAATATCATTTATTGCCACTGCGGCTCATACCTGTACGGCACTTGTTTTCTGTTGCGGTAGGGGTTTCATACGCCACAAAAAAGTTAATTTTCTTCTTAACCACAATTTTGATTCTTACAAAATTTTCAGGATATTTAGATACTTATGTCTCTCTTCGGCTGGTAGCAAATTTACCCAATTTAATAACCACATTGTTGTACCGCAAGGTAGGCACAAATTAAGTACCGCAAGGTAGGCACAAGGTACCGCAAGGTAGGCACAAGGTACTACAAGGCTGGCACAATGTGCCACAGTTACACACATTTAAAACAACTACAGTAAATACTCCATACCTGTTCAGACTTCCTTGAAAGTTCAACTTTCAATCTGCAGTAAAGCAACTACGCTCAACTATCAGCGCTTACAATTTCCACTCGGTTGCAATTACGCGCTGAATTTTCACCCCATTCATTACGATATTTGAACTCTGTAATGACCTTTATATTTCACCAATAGTCGCTTTGTATCACTCTCAGCCGAACGTTTCGTAACACGCCTAGGTATTGGCTAATTTTCTCCCGAACAAACGCTGTTGTTAAATTTAATCGGGGGGCATTTTTTTGTGTGTGTGTCTTGAAATCTGATATTTACAATCTATCTGCAGTTTGTTCTGCGAAATAAAACCATAACCAGCCTATTCAGATTCTGAAGAAGCCAACTGATCTCGATCTACACTGTTTGCAAAGTCAGGGCATATCCTGGTTCAACAGGACTAGGGTTAATGTAAGAACATTAAATCAACAAGGTATCAGAGAAACAGATACAGCGAGGTTTTTTTTTTTCTTCTTTTTTTGTGATAATTTAGGGATAATTCTATCTATTTCGCCTTAAGACTATGTATTTCGCCATTTATTAGAGTTGCCTCGTTTCTAATGAATACCTACAACATATGTTTTTATAGAGAACTTACGAAAATTATCCCTAAATTATCACCAAATACCTATCTGATCTGTTGATCTACGTAACATAAATAAACTGATAGCAGTTGATGTGTGTTTGTTCAGTTCAGTTTTCAGATTTTTAACGCTACCAGGCAACTGAGTCACATACAGGCAGCGCCATGTGTGGTTGTATCACATAGTAGCTAAGTGGTTTGGTTGTAACAGGTGCTCTGATTGGCTCTTCAGCTGAAGGGGATTCCTCTGATTATAAATAACTGCGGGGTAAGCAATTATCAATGAAATTAAGGAAGATAAAACAGAGGTTTGTCTACGAAAAATTGAGTTAGCAAATCTCTGTGCAAGAGACTATAAAGCAACAGTCCTTGCAATAGAACATTAAGGATAATGTCAAATAGAAATGCTCATGTCCTGATTGGTGGTGACTTCAATTGTGGAGACATAGAGTGGAGCAACATGCAGGTACCCCAAGGGGTACCAAAAAGGCAATCACAGACTCAGTTAGTTGATATAGTTAAAGAGCATTGCCTTTCCCAAGTTATTGATATACCTACCCGGCAGAACAAGACCCTTGACCTTTTTTTAACTAACTCTCCATCCCCTGTTAAAAGAATTAAGGGGATGCCCCCGATCGGCAAAGCGGATCATGACCTTGTCTATCTTGAGTATGATGTTAAAATTAAGCGAGTACAGCAAGCCCCGTGTAAGATTTTTCTTTACAAACGGGCGGATATGGGTGGTCTTCATGACCATATGGGGCAATTTAAGGATTTTTTCCTTTCAGCTGACCATAGTAGCATGACAGTGAATGACATGTGGGTCACTTTCAAGTCTGAGTTTATTGCGGCTGTTGAAAGGTTTATCCCTTCGAAATTGACCAAAACAAAATATGGTTTGCCGTGGATCGATAATTCGATCAAACGTTTAATAAGGAAACGAGAAAGGCTTTACCTTCGTGCTCGGAAGTCTAGCTGCCCAGACTTGATGAATAATTATAAAAAAATTCAGAGCACATGTTCAGAAGGTAATCCGAGATGCATATTGGAGATGTTTCCAATATCTTCACTCTTGAAGAAAATGAAACCGATCCCGATAGTCCCAAGAAAAATATCAAGGTTAAAAGGTTTTGGTCATTTGTGAAGTCCCTTAAAAAAGGAGCATCTGGGATCACTTCGTTGCGAGAAAATGGAATTCTTAAAACTGATACAGTAGAAAAAGCAAACATTTGCAATAGGCAGTTTCAGTCAGCTTTCACACGTGAGGCTGACACTGAAATAACCCTTAAGGGAGCTAGTCCATTCTCCTCCATGGAGGAGATTACAGTTGACCCAGTTGGGGTCGCAAAACTGTTGACTAAGCTCAATATACATAAGGCATGAGTGCCAGGGTACTTAAAGAATGTAGTTCTGAAAATGCTCCTGTCCTGGCCTACATATTCAGTGAGTCCCTTGCTCAGGGTGCTGTACCAGATGGCTGGCGACTAGCAAATGTTACCCCGGTCTTTAAAAAGGGGGAAAATACGATGCTGCTAATTACATACCGGTGTCGCTCACGTGCATCTGCTGCAAAACCTTGGAGCATATATTAGTTAGTAACATAAACAAGCACTTAGCCTTTGAAGTAGTTGCGGTCATGGTACCAAAGCCGTAATCCAAAATCATAAATCCATAAACGAATGACAAATCAGAATGTTCAGACCAACAGACATGGACCCCAGAACAAAGGGTGTAATCAGGCGTCCGCGGATAGTAAGCATTACTTGGTAAGCAAGCTTGCTAACTGTCAGCATGGTTTCCGAAGTCAAAGGTCTTGCGAAACTCAGTTAGTGCAGTTTTACCATGATATTGTTGAGAACTTGGATGGAGCATATAATCGGGGCCATAAGCAGACCGATTTGATAATAATGGATTTTGCAAAGGCATTTGACAAGGTACCACACAGGAGGCTACTATACAAGTTAAGATATTATGGGATTAGAGGAACCACTCTGGAGTGGATTACCTCATGGCTCTCTGGGCGCTCGCAAAAAGTGGTGTTAGATGGCCAAGCCTCAGATCCAGTCCCTGTCCTTTCTGGTGTCCCTCAGGGATCGGTCCTAGGGCCGGTCCTATTTTTGATCTTCATAAATGACTTACCAGACAATATCAGGTCTTCTGTTCGACTCTTTGCTGATGATTGTGTCCTTTATAGAAATATAAACAGCCCCAAAGATTGTGAAATCCTGCAAGAAGACCTGAATAGCCTAGCACGATGGGAGACCGATTGGCAAATGAAATTTAATGTTGCCAAATGTCACTCCATGAGAGTGACTCGGTATCTCCCGGGAAAACAAATTCAGTTTAATTATTCACTCCACCAGCAAATATTAGAGGAGGTTCAGTCCGCAAAATATCTTGGTATCACCATCAATGATAGCTTGGACTGGGGTCAGCATATTTCTGAAATCACTTCGAAAGCAACTAGGACTCTTGGATTTCTTCGGCGTAATTTGACTTTTGCACCTAGGGAAACAAAGGCTGCAGCATACAAAACTTTGATTCGCCCACAATTAGAGTATGCTGCTCCCATTTGGCATCCATATGTTAAAACTCAGGCTCAGCAGGTAGAGAGAGTTCAGAGGACGGCTGCCAGGTGGACTTGCTGGAGATGGCGGAATGCGAGCAGTGTTGGTGATATGCTGGACAAGCTGGAATGGCCGTCCCTGGAATCCCGCCGGGAGCAGTCCTCTTTAACCTTTTTCTATAAGATCCATTCGGGAATGGTTTACGTTGATAAAGACAAATACTTGACCCCTGTAACAGGATTGAGACAAACTCGGGCATCTCATGACTCATAGTATAGAAGATATCAGGCCTATAGTGATGCCCTGAAGAATTCTTTCTTCCCTAGGACTTTTCCACAATGGAATAGTCTCCCTTCCTCAGTGGTCTCAGTTCAGACCACAGAGGAATCCAAATCCCTTACAAATTAATTTGTTCAGAGGCATGTGGATAGCATGCCTCTGTCTTCTGATTGTAAATAGTTCTATTGGTCCACCCAGAATTTTTTTTTTTTTTTTATGCTAAATTCTAAACTTAGCCACCCACCCACCCACCTGATATAATGATCAAAATTGATCGACTCAGTACCAGAAGATAGATAAGCCCCGTACACGCCACCCAATCGGTAGGTCTAATCCGCGTAATCAGGCTGATTACGCGAAATCAACTTTTCTCCGCGTAATCAACCTGTAAAAATGAAATTTCGGGGTATATAGTGGGTTTATTTTATATTTTATTAAACAAGTATCTTTATACACCTAATATACACACATTTATAAAAAAAAAATATTTGGGAAGGGTGATTTTGGACAATACCTCGGGTTTGTATTGAAACTACTGCCGCGTAATCCAACTACTAGAGCTGTTCACGAAATCAGTCTGTTAGTCCGCGTAATCAACATATAAAATGCAAATTTCTGGGTATATATTTGTTTGTTTTTTTAGTAAAAATATTCCATTTATACACCTGATATACACACATATATAAAAATGAAATAGATCTATTTAGGAAGGCTGATTTTGGCCAAAACTTCGTATGTGTATTGAAAACTACTGCCGCGTAATCAAACTTTGTTCACGAAATCAGCCTGATAGTTCGCGTAATCAACCTGTAAAAATCAAATTTCGAGGTATACAAGGGTTTATTTGGTATTTTAGTAAAAATAATATATTTATACACCTAATATACACACATTTATAAAAATAGAATATTTAGGAAGGGTGATTTTGGAGAAAACTTCGAATGTGTACTGCCGCGTAATCAAACTTCAAGGTTGTTCACGAAATCAGCCTGATAAAAGTTGATTTTGGGAAAAATGTTGGTTTATTTCGTGTTTCATGTATAGATAGATATAACTTTATAAGTCTACTGTATATGCAAAATATTCTTTGAAAAATATTTAGGGAGTTGTGGTATTGGAGAAAACTTTCAATGCGTGTTGATGCTATTGCCGCGTAATCAATATTTTTTTGTTCGCGAAATCAGTTTATAAAATCAAATTTCGGGGGATATAGGGGTTTATTTTAATTGTTATTTTAAGTAATGTATAAACTTGTTAACACCTATATATCCTGAGAAAAGTATTTAGGAAAGGTTAGTTTTCAGGACATCAGAACATTTGTTAGAACAAAATGATCGATTTCCATTAGGTTGCATTATTATCAGCTGTTCGTTTAGCAAAATCAACAAAGACGAAACAGACCATCTTTTACAATATTAACAATACATCCAATAGTGTACGCTGACGTGAGACACAACGGCAGTATTAAAGTGCTAAATATTATAATTTTCTATCAAACGTCAGTAAGGGGGGTTTTCGGATCCCACCGGGTGTACAACACGCTGACGTAAAGATCTATCCAAGTTCCAGAAGAGGATATAAACAACACCCCGAGCGCAAAACTGGGTGACTGCTTGAATTTATTGCAAGTACTCATGTTTTGTACTTATGGGACTGTCTGTTAAAAGCAGCACATCGATCGTTTAAATAGTTATGTGAAGATGTAAACAGGAAAAAATACTATCACTATACAACGCTATAACAAGGGAAGAACCGGACAGCAGCTCTTTCCTAGGCAAGTGGTGACTCGTATCGTCAAAACGTAAGTAAGAAAACTTAAAATTTTTATGCATACTACGTTTGTTATTTATTTAGTATATCTTTGGTGAATCAAAACTTGTTAATTTTATGTTTTAGATCCCGCCAATGCCACTGGACTAAGTAAGTCATCGGACCTTGCAAACTCAATACACAAACTTAAACTGCTGATTATAGTTATCCATTTACTTAAAATTCATATTTTCTTACCAAAATGGATTATTGTCATTTAGTTTAATATTCTAATAAACCAAATATTGAGTCAATCATAACAAAATACAAATGAATATTCTGAGTAGGCTGATTTCCCGGCTGATTTCGCCAGTGAAACCAGCAAAATCAATCCCCATTAGCTGATTTGGGCCAAAATAAACACCCCAAAAACATTTTTTGGTATGAATTATTTTATTAATTATGTATAAACATATTTTCAATCATACAGTAACGAAAAGTTATGTATATACCTCATAAATTGAATTTTATTGGCTGATTTCGTCAGATAAAGTTGATTACGCGAAATCAGCCTGATTACGCGGAATAGACTCACCCCTACCCAATACAATGTCCTTCACATTCTTTCCCACAATTTATGCAAGGAAAATTTGACACTTGATTTCGCTTTTTTTCCCCATTTTTATGTGTGTTTTCACCACCCCTGACCAATAAATGACTAAAATTACCAATAAAACTAAACACAGCTCACCATTCACTGATTCAACAAAGAGCAGCAAATATAGCTAAAGGGTATTTCTTTATATGTACACTTAGTTAGTGGCTCATTGTTTTAGCAAATCATTGCAATACATTGTAATTATACGTTTTATACATTGCTTGTACTGCTTTGACAGTTTATAATAAAAACTTAAGTTTTGACCAAGTTATGCCCACCTTATACTTTTGCCCACCTTGTACCTACCTTGCGGTATCTAGTGCTACCTTGTGTTACCTTCCGGTATTTAGCAAGACCCTTTTTTCCTGTTGCAATTATCGCCCTTGAATATTTCTGTATAGAAACCAACAGTTGTGCAATTTCCGTGTGCAGGTTAATGTAACAGTGGAATTATGCTTGTCAGCAGTAAATAAGAAACGGGTTATTGTCAACTTTATAATTTCTAAGGTCAAATGTAACGAGTCGGTAAGTCTACTAATAATACAATGTAAGTCGATTACTAGCGTAGCATGATCCGTTTTTCGACACGTGCTCTATTTCGTCAGTGTTCGTCATTTTTTCTTCTTTTGCATGACTGAACACAAAATCAAAATTGGTCAATTGTATTTACTTATTTCAGGTTACATTAAATAAATAAGGAAAATTCTATGATTATTTAGGGAAACAATATGTAAAACATGCATGGTTCAAACTTCCAGTCAGTTGTGACTGATTTCCAATCTCAGTAAAATTTTCTGGAAAACATCTATATAGGGATCTTTAAATGCTAAATCTTAGATAGGTTTATTGTATTTGTATTTAATGATCAGCTTCTATCCACATTTCCTTTGAATTTTGCCCATATCTTTTATCGATTTTCTTTTGCACACCCACCCCAATACAAAAACGTATAAAATTACAAGATTCGCAACTAAACGAAATCCCGCAATATCTCGTGCGTCCCTGTGTTAAGAGTCCTACGGTCACAAGAGCCGCGCGAGACTTTCGTTACCAAGACAACACAGGTACGCTATCGCCGGTATCGCTCGAAAGAGCGAAGAACCATGACCGTAATTCTTGATTGTTTTCTCTCACAGCATAAATAAACATTACCTTTTTTTTTCTTGATTGTTTTTTCTCACAGCATAAATAAACATTATCTTTTTTTTTTTTCACAAAGGCGTCATTCATACTATTTAATTGATAAAAAGGAGAAATGAATTTGTAAAAGTCGGCGATTTTCAAGAGGCGAAAGATATCGAAGATTCACAGCTGCCGGTAAAAATCTGTCAGGTGTTTTCATTTTGATTATTTTCTGTCCCAATCAGCATCAGAATCTCAATGATACTTGATTTTTTTTTAATTTATTCATTCAGGGTTTTACGTTTCTTTCAAGATTATTTCACTTATATCGATGCAACCGTTAATCAGATGCGGGCCTGACGATGTTGAAACTCGGGCTATTTGAAATCTAAATAGAAAATTGTAGAATAACAGTAGACCTATGTCTAAGCAGAGCATGTAAAAAATAAATAAAATAAACAACTAAATCCACAATCATTAAAAAAGTCAATCGGTCAACTCCCCGAGGTCAAACCAAGCTTATAATATGATACTGGCAATGCCCTACAACTGTGTTCCATAACAAATAATGGGTAGGGTGAATGAAATAAACATTTTCACCTGTTCTATGATGATTTAAGACCTGAAATGCTGGCCAACACAGGATAAGATATAATTTTAACTAATAATAATAATATCTGACATAAAAATCAGAAAACTTAAAAGTTTTATGTGTTACAAAATGGGCAATGCCCCGTCAACTATTCCATAACAAACAATGGGAGGGCATTTGGAATAAACATATAAACTCATAAATATTACATATTGTAGGATGATACAGGGCTTGAAATGCGGGCCAACACAGGTTCAGGTATAACTGTAACTAACAGTAATAATATCTGACAGAAAATTTAGAAAACTGAAATGTTTTTTGCGTTACAAAATGGGTAATGCCTTGGCAACAACCAGTGGTTCCAGTGCATATAACGGGTGGGGGTATATGAAATACAACACACGTTTAATGCATGGTTTGGCCGATTTAGCACTTTAAAATGCTGGCCAACACAGGATCAGATATAATTTTAACTAAAAATTATAGTATCAGACAGAAAACGCAGAAAACTGAAATGTTTTTCGTGTTACAAAAGGGCAATGATTTGGAAAACTCGCATCAGTCTTTCATCACTCAATGTGTACAGCACTGTTCAACGTCTTCTTTCTCAGTTGGTTCGGCAGATGTGCAAAAATAACTGGGTAGTTAGTAAACTTGAGACATTCAAGGACCTATTTCGTTCCCTTAAATTCGCTACATAAAGTAAGAAGTTATATAAAACTTACTTGAAATCTGCTAAAAATTCATGCTCCAGTCTTCATGATGAAACCCGTTTTTGTTGGTAAAACGATGTTGTTTTGACTAATTCATGACATAAACGGACACAGTTGATTAAATAAAATCTATTGAAGGCAACAGTTTTTAACAGTAATGATCATACGATAGTATTTCATCAACAAATATTTCTTGGCGAAGAAAAAAACAAGATGGCGGCACATGACGCTATCGGTTCTCGAACGTCTCACGGTTTCTCGGGGTATCACGAGATGTGTTGGTGTTTTCTATTACGTGGAGAACAAGTTGCAAATCCTTGTATTATTTACGTCCTTGCCCAATAGGATGACATTTCTGTGAGGTCATATACTTCGACACTGACTGCCTTGTGATTTACAAGATGCAGGAGAATGAATGAAATGAAAAATGCACATAGTAAGTTTTCTGTGCTTCGTCACTCGGCTGTCATCCTTTGCAGCTGTTGTCAAGGAACTGGAGCATGTTCTCCTCAAAATTCAGTCAATATGACCCCTACTACCTGTTGTGTTTAAATTCAGTCTCAAGGCATCAGTACATTGTGTCAAAGTTAAAGAGGCTATACCATACTCCCTTCAAAAATTCGAAAGGTACATGCCTGTTATATAGCAGCCTTCTTGTTTCCATGTCCAGTGATATAGAATTGAATCCCAGACCGAGGCCTCCAAAATATCCATGTGGCAGCTGTGGTAAAGCTGTCAAGAACCAGAACAGTATACAGTGTGCAGAGTTCTCGGAAACGCCGAATCCGGCGTATTTTTACGCCTAGTTTTGCTTTTGTACGCGTAAAATTTCCTTCCGAGGATTCTCATTTACGCTAGATATTGCCACCGGACGTCCAAACTGAACTTCAAAGACGTACCGCGGACTTCCGAAATTTCTTTTGTCCGTCGAAATCGATACCCGAGATGTCCAAAAATTGTCAAAAAGCCCGCCCACTTTTAACGAGTTGTATGATGTTTGCCCCGCCTACTTATTGGAAATTCGCTACCTGTGTTGACTGAGCTTTAAGGACGTCCCACTTTCTGCCTGCGGGAGTTTTATTGACATCGGTGTCAAGCGTCGGCACCCTTTTGATGGCTGCGCGATCACTGTGTGTATTTGTCACGCGTGCTGAGTTGATTAATTGATGTTTGTATAATTAAACTTTCTTCTGCGACACCCGAAAATATTCGGTGAAATTATATGAAGGCATTATTATTTTTAAATATTCACGTCTTTAAATCTTAAATTATTATTTTGCTAAGAACGCGTGTCGTCTGAAAACACCTCAACACTTCCGGGAGTTACCGAGTGAAATTAAATGAATAAATAACAATTATGCACAGAACGCAAACTTAAATCTATTCGAATTTAGAAGCTTATGTTTGTCATGACAACAAAAGCAATTTTTCAAATGAGAAGAAAACATATTTTTCGTCAAAATTTTCGGAAAACCCGTTTCTAAATTCGTAGCCTTGTTCCGGCTGCGCTGTTTACCAGCGCGGAAAAGACGCAAAGTAAGTCTAAATATAGGCGAATTGTGATGGTTTTGCTTGCTATTCTCCGCGAACGAACGTATTGCTGTTGGTAACTCATCGAGAGCTGCCTTTTATTTGTTTGTTGTTGCACGAGTCGGCGCCGTTTTTCCGCATTTTTTGTGAAGCAACTCGCTCGCTCGTGTTGATCAGCTTCAATCTGAGCAAATATTTCATTAAATACATTTCTGCAAAATAATTTCAGCATAGTTTGTTTTTAAGAAAACATGTTTTGGGTGTTTTCTCTCATGTATTTTCTTTTCTTTTTTTCTTTCTCTGGGCTTTGAAACGAACGCGAAGTTGGACCAATGTTGATGCTTTCTCAAAGGTCTGACATACAAGTACAGGCTTTCCAAAAAGATGCGATCGAATTTTAATAAGCGATAAGGATATGTATAAAACACATCTAAGAGAAGTCATGATGATTCTGTGTGACACTGAATTAAGAACCTCTGTTCTACTAAAGAAAGGGCAGACCGCCGCAGCAGGGAAAAAAGTTGGACTTCCTAGATTTTCCTGTTGGACTTCCAAATTTGAGGGGTAGGAAGTCTGGGACTTCCTGAGTCTGGAAGTTAATGGAAGTCCTGTCACTATTTCCTAAGCCCCAAAAGCTTTTGGATCTTTACCAGACACTCAGTGGTCTAGGTTAATTATGTTGAAAAATGAAGTTGTCCAGACAGTCCTTAAATATTAAGTTTTCATATTTAGCCGAAAACTCCAAGTTTTCTAGGTCAAACTCCTATTTTTCAATTTTAACTCCAACTTTTCTCAGAGATGGATTCTTAAACTCCTGCTTTCAAAATCCTAATGAGAACTCTGGTGTGATGGTTGTTCTACCTGGCACCATATCTAATGCCAAGGAATGGGCATTAATATACTTAAATAAGGTAAAGCAGTGCTTGCATTAAGGGAAGTCTGGGAGTCAGAGACTCCCAAAAATTGCCCTAGGACTTCCAAAAACAAATGCCAGGAAGTCTGGGACTCTCAACTTTTAAAGATATTTAGTCATTTATAACAAAAATTTAGAATGAATTTATGTGTTATTTAGCTTAAGAATGGTGGTTTTGCTCCATAAATGAGAGTTTAAGAATATTGAGATTGAATTTCTGAAAGTGAGTGAAAAAATTTGATCACCAGGACTTCCAGATATTGGAGCTACATTGTAGGAAGTCGTGGGACTTCCTGATTTTAACAGTTAGTGCAAGCGCTGTAAAGGTAGAGCAAGAAAGTTACACTTGGACTTGCTTAAAATGTGGCCTTCCAAATGTTAACACAACCTTCTTCGATTGGACAACTTCACTACTGGACTTCAAACAGCTTTAGTAGCCTTGATTTACAGGCACCCAGTCACCCAGGACATCCCCTTCCAGTAAGAAACTGTCTGAAACATTCCATAGGAAGCAGATTCTAGGAAAAATGAAAATCTTAAACATAAAATTTCAATCCATATATATAGACATGTATATAGTCAGAAAATATCAGAGTTCCACTGCCTTGTTGACATTGAGAAACCTGACATTATACATGTACATGTAGCTGGAACAGAATCATGGTTGTCCCCGGATATATGTAGTAGTGAGGTCTTCCCGCCACACTGTGTCGCCTTTCGTGCTCACAAAGGTAAAAAAAAAAAAAACACAGCGGTGGTGTTTTCATTTTTACTCTAGACAGTTTTAGATGCACTCAAATGCCCAATTGTAAAATAAAACACAGCGGTGGTGTTTTCATTTTTAGCTCACCTGAGCTATGCTCAGGATGAGCTATAGTGATCACTTTTTGTCTATCTTGCGTCTGTCCATCAGTTAACATTTTTAAACGATAACTCCTCCAAAGCAATTGATGCGATTTGTCCCTAATTTGGTAAGAATGTTGCTTTGGTAAGGGGATTTAAAAATAGCAAAAATTATGGTGATCTGGCTCTTGGTTTGGTTGCCATGACAACAGAAAACTCCCATAGACTTATAATGGGAAAATGGTTAAATTGCATTTTCTCCCTAACCATTGAAGTGATGTGAACCATATTTGGCAGTTATGATCATCTGATGATTGTCTACCCAGTTTATGTGTTTTATGAACAGCGGCATTTTGTTTGGTTGCCATTGCAACATTCAATTTTGAAAAAGGAATTTTTTTAAATAACAGTTCCGTCAAAACCACTGAAGCAGTATAATTTGGTACAAATGTTGCTTGGATAAGGGAAATCCAAAATAGCGAAAATTATGGTGGTCTGCCTCTTGGTTTAGTTGCCATGGCAACAGAAAGCTCCCATAGACTTATAATGGGGAAATGGTTAAATTGCATTTTCTCCATAACCACAGTGGTCCACTGAAGTGATGTGAACCATATTTGGCAGTTATGATCATCTGATGATTGTCTTCCCGTTTATATGTTTTATGACTGGTGGCCATTTTGTTTGGTTGCCACGACAACATTAAATATTGAAAAAGGACTTTTTCAAATGACGACTTCAAAACCACTAATTTGGTACAAAAGTTGCTTGGGTAAGGGCAATTTTTTCTTTGAATTGGGTAATTAGATTTTTAATTGGGTATTTAATAGTTCTTAGTCCAACACATTGGGTATTCAATAATTTTGATTGGGTAATTTTGTAAACAAATATGTTTGTATATCTGAAAATGGCTGCACAATTACTTTGGCAGTACCTAGTCATATTAATATAGAGCTCTGTGGACTGACTTTTCATGGTTGGGTTATATAGTATACAGTGCCCCACAAAATGTAACTGAATATCTCAAATGTATGATACTTTTTGGTCCACAATTTTATTGTCTTTTCTGACGCGTTTTCTCCGGAATGATGGCTACTTTCAGATTCGAAATTTGTACATGTAACACGTTCGTTCAAGATTTGCAGTGCTGTACAATATGCTGGATTGCACGTATCAATCAACTCAAGAACGTCATAACAATCGATGTTGCATCAAACTTCACACTTTGATAGTCTGTTATTTTATTGGTCTGGGGCTCAAGAGATACATGTAGTTTTTTTCTTCCTCTGCGACATGAAGGCGCCATTTCGGAAACATCAAGATTGGTTTCCCGCAACTTTGCCTGTGATTTCTGAATCCGAGAACCAGATATACTTCGCCGTGAATTTTGGCGGAAATTGCCGATCGGCAGCTTTGATAAAACCCGGTAGGCACTGGAAAATGTCAGTTTTGCATATCAGCAATTTTGTTTGCGTTTGGTTACGCTGTAGGTTTGTTTTAATTGAGTTTTTTTAATATTTTGAATTGGGTAAATACGCAGATACGCTGCTTAACTAAGCTACTGATGGTCCACTGAAGCAGTATGACTCTAATTTGGTTCAAAGGTTGTTTGGGTAAGGGCAATTCAAAATAGCTAAAATTATGGTGATCTGCCTGGGTTTGGTTGCCATGGCAACAGAAAGCTCCCATAGACTTATAATGGGAAAAGGGTTAAATTGTATTTTCTCCATATCCAGTGAAGTGATGTCAACCATATTTAGCCTTTATGATCATTAGATGATTGTCTACCCAGTTTATGTGTTTTATGACCAGTGGCCATTTTGTTTGGTTGCCATGGCAACATTAAATTTTAAAAAAGAATTTTTTTAAATGACAACTCCTCCAAACCACTGAAGCAGTAAGACTCTAATTTGGTATAAATGCTGCTTGGCTAAAGACAATTCTAATTTGGTACAAATGTTGCTTGGGTAAGGGCAATTCAAAGTAGATAAAATTGTGGTGATCTGCTTCTTGTTTTGGTTACCATGGCAACAGAAAGCTCCCATTGTCTTATAATGGGAAAATGGTTAAATTGCATTTTCTCCATAACCAATGAAGTCATATGAACCATATTTGGCATTTATAATCATTAGATGGTTGTCTACTCAGTTTATGTGTTTGATGACCAGAGGCCATTTTGTTTGGTTGCCATGGCAATATTAAATTTAAAAAAAAGGAATTTTTAAATGACAACTCCTCCAAACCACTGAAGCAGTAAGACTCTAATTTGGTATAAATGCTGCTTGGCTAAAGAAAATTCAAAAAAGCGAAAAGTTTGGCAGTCTGCTTCTTGGTTTTGTTGCCATGGCAACAGAAAGCTCCCATAGACTTACTATGGGAAAATGGTTAAATTGCACTTTCTCCATAACCAGTGAAGTGATGTGAGCCATATTTGGCAGTTATGATCATCTTATGATTGTCTACCCAGTTGATTTGTTTTATGACTGGTGGCCATTTTGTTTGGTTGCCATGGCAACATTAAATTTTGAAAAAGGACTTTTTCAAATGACAACTTCGAAACCACTAATTTGGTACAAAAGTTGCTTGGGTAAGGGCAATTCAAAATAGCTAAAATTATGGTGGTCTGCCTCTTGTTTTGGTTTCCATGGCAACAAAAAGCTCTCTTTACTTATAATGGAAAATGGTTAAATTGCATTTTTATGCCCCACCACAAAAAGTGGCAAGTGTATTATCTTATCCCGTCCGAAATTTTGAGTGTCTGTCTGTCTGTTATGGCGAACATCCAAGGTTTAGGGCCAATTTTGGGTTATTTTGTACTTAATTATGAGGTATTTTGAGGTTTGTTCTGTTTAAAATGCATTAGCTAGCCCCTAAACCAAAAAATCATAATTGAAGAAGAAGAATGTGTAAAAAAGCACATTCTTCTTCAAAACCAAGAATTGCTTAAATGATGATCCTTTCATTAGTTGCAATGACAGAATTGAAAAAAATGTTGCATAACAAATGCATATCCGCAGTGGCTATTTCACTCAGGTGAGCGAGCTGTGGCCCGTGGGCCTCTTGTTACCATAGACAATCTTAGATAATGCAGTAATGTAATTTAGATGCACTGAAATTCCCGATTGTAAAACAGATTATGAGTTAATTTGGGTCAAACTGGAGGTCACTGGCTGTCACCCACTATACATAGGTGCCTATTACAAACCCAAGGAGGATGACCTTGATAGCCTAACTGAACTCAGCAAATCTCTGGAGAAAGTAAGATGGCAAAAGAGTAATGTCTGGCTCCTTGTCAACTTCAACCTGCATGGGCTTACTTGGACTGAGAACACACCCTCATTCAAGACAGACAGCTTGTGTAAACCTGTCTGTGTATAATGTCAAGGAACTGTGGACATGGTTCACTGAAACACTGGTGTGGACAAGTGCATACATGTACCTACCAAGCTCATAAGTAGCAAGCAGTCACTATCCTGGATTACACAAGAAATCAAGCATCTCATTAGGAAGCATGATACATGTGTAGGTTTTACTCAGCATACACGGCGTCTGGTGATTCATTCAAGAAGAAGAACTTCCAGGTACTCCTATGGCAGGTAAAGCGTAAAATTAAATGCTTTTATCAGGCATACCTAGAAGGGCTTCTCGGTCTTGGTAACAACAATGAGTCATGTGACAGGAAAAAGCTGTTTTCCTTCCTTAAAAGATCTTGACAGGATGAACAGGGTCCTAACCCACTCCAGGATAATGGAAATTTAACCAAGGACATACATTTACCAGAACAAGTTGATGTTCATAACCAACAATTTCAGTCTATTTTTTCCCCCCAAATCACCTTTAAGCCTGAACCCCCGCTCGGTCCGGCAACATTCTTTCATGGAGATTGATCATGAAATATTTTCTACAGTCATTCTCTCCCTTCCCCTGATTCAAGAAGGTTTCTGACAAAAGAATGTGCGCAATACTGGTTAACCACTTAAAGGACTAAGTCTGCCCAGTAAAAGTGTGGTTAGGTAAACTGACCGCGCTCAACATGACCCCATTGTAGTGTTGGGAATCGGTGAGGAAAATCATGATCGATTATCGGGAAAGTAAAACTGATTGATTATAGATTATACAATTGAATATCCCATAACTGGCATCAAATAATAAATCATTATATCATATGCGCTTTATTACTTAAAATGCAACAGCATATAATAGCATATTACTAGGGTAATTTATGATATACATGTAGGTTGTTTCAGACAAAGCAGATTTTGCAGCAATGTTTTAGTCAATGAGTCTTTCATAATACTCTTAATTTATAGGTATCATTATGTGACCTTGGCCCACATTTCAAAAAATAGAATTTCAAATAATCGATAGTGAAAAAAATTGTCCATAGTTGCTGATAATGGGCTCATCCGATTAGTTTTTGATTATTTCGATTAATCAGCACAACATTACCCCATTGTGTGGACTGGGCCATAAAACCTCATCACAAACATCTAAGCCTGACAAGCCTATACCAGATAAAGCTACAAGACCTGGTTGGTCAAGGTAACATGAATCCTGACACAATACCTGCAGAATAATTCTCCTACCTACGAGGGGAGTTCAATAAGTTCGTAGAACTTGGGGTTTAACTCACAGATTGGAAGACGGTTTCAACATTATTTTTCAATATAATCCCCCTTTACTTCAATGCATTTGGCCCACTTTTCTTTTAAGCAGTCTATGCCTTTGAAATAAAAGTCGTCTATTTGGTCCTCAAACCAAGCCTCTGTAGCAGCTTTGAGCTCATCATCGTCCCGAAATCTCGTTCCAAGCAAGTGGGACTTCAAATTTCAAAACAGATAATAATCAGTTGAGGCCAGATCTGGACTGTATGGCGGGTGATTTAAACTGCTCGAACTTGCACTCACGAATAGCCGCTTATGCAACTCTGGACTTGTGCACAAGGGCATTATCATGCAAAAGAAGGACACCAGCAGCTAGCTTTCCCCTTCGTTTTTCTTTAATAGCAACCCATAATTGTTTAATGACATTGGCATAGTATTCTCCTGTAATTGAAGTACCAGCAGGCTTGTAATCTATCAATATAATCCCTTTGGAGTCCCAAAACACCGTGGCCATTACCTTGCTGGCTGATGGTTGGGTACCAGATTTCTTAGGTTGGGGTGAGCCAGGGTGCTTCCATTGCATGGACTCTTTTTTAGTATCTGGGTCCCAGTGGTGAAGCCAAGTTTCATCTCCTGTTACAAGACGAGTGTGAAAGTCTTCTGGATTGGCATTGTGCACTTCCAAAAGTTCTTGACTTGACTTCACCCTTTGCTGACGATCTTGCATGTTCAGGTTTCTGGGTACCCACCTGGCAGATACTTTTGACATGCCTAAATGTTCATGGATTATAGTGTAAACACTTCAGTTAGAAATACCACATTCTGAAGCAAGTTCGGCAACTTTGTTTCGGCGATTGTTTAGCACAAGTCTCTCAACACGGTCGATCATCTCCTGGCTGATGACATCAGCAGGGCGACCTGGCCTTGGGTCTAAGGAGTCTTGCCCACGTTTAAATTCTGCTGACCCCTTTGCCACCGTGGAATACTTTGGGTTACTATCACCATACACATCAGCCATGTGCCAATGGATTTCTTTGGCCTTTGCACCCTCCTTAGTGAGGAACTTTATGACTGCTCTGAACTCAATATTCTGACTTTCCATTTTTGCCTATGGGTATAGGTTTTCAAACAAAAAGTAAGAGCAAAAAATGTACGTGTTGACTGAACGGCTGTTATCATTCAACTGACAATGGTTTACACTGCACAAAAATGAAAAAAGAAATCTTGAATTGTATAGAAAAATACCGAGTTCTACGAACTTATTGAACTACCCTCGTACCTTACACTCTCCCTCACGTGTAAAAGATATATTCAGAAAGTATTTGAGCTAATGTTTTCATATTTGGTAGACTTATTGGGGCCGATGAGTAGATCACCTGATTAAATATAGAAAAAATGAGAAAAAAAATCAGTTTAATTTTATGAGCTTTACTCCACTTTTCATGTTTGTATTTTGTAGGGACACATTGGAGGCATAATGGTTTAGATTTCAAGCAAACATGTCTAGTTTTTGTTTTTTCCTTAAATTTCTTTTAGCAAAAACACATCTTATCAAGAGTTACATGTATGAGACTGTATTATTTAAATTTTCAGATTGACTGAAGATTAAGATGGAAGAAATAACAAGTGATTTAAAACATCTTATAAAGCTACAGAGACAGAGACCTGCCTTTGCTCGGACTATCAGCTGGGAGTTCAGTCAAACTGAAGAGGGACAGAAGAAAACTAAGAGTAAAAAGAAGACAAGAGGACCCAAGGTTTGTTAATGCTATTTTCCCATATTCTTATATGCCATAAAAATGTCAACACTGTTTGCAACTTATTCAGCATTATTTGACATGTCATAAGCCATATTTGTGAAGGTGAAGCTTTGTTTTAGGATCTCATTACGGAAACACGCCTATTCAAATTTATAGATAGAAAATTTCACATCCTAAAACTGAAAATTTTCAGATAAAAAACTCTGATATTTTTTATATTTCTGCTCAAAACATAGATTGTGGGTACTTGTTAGAACTGCCTCAGTGAGGCAGTTCTAACAAGTACCCACTATCTATCTCTAACAAGTATCCACTATCTATGTTTTTGAGCAAAAATAAGAAAGATAATGTATACCCCTTTAAACCCCAGTTTTACTATATGCATGTACATGTAAAAGTGGGGACTAAGGGGGTCAAAATTATATAGGCATATTTTCGTGATGACTAAGAAAATTATAGACAATCAAGATTTGAACCATTTTGTTAAAACCTGGCATGAATGCTTAAAGTGACAAAGGCTTTGCTAGGGCATTAGCACCGTAGTTGTTTCTTATGCCATATGTAGCCCCACCCTGATGCTATATACATGTACTTGTCAAAAATAAATAATAATTAACAAATCACAAGATCAGGGCCCAGTTGTTCAAAACTAACAATGTCGTTAGTTAACGATTCGTTAAAATTTCAATCGAGAGATATGCAAATATGCTGAAATTTTTTGCTGAAAAAATGTGAGTAGCTTTTGCAGTGCAAAAGCTACTCACATTTTTTCAGCAAAAAATATCAGAATATTGTATATTGAATCCGCTGAAACAGTTAACGAAATAACCCTTAACGAGCTTGTTAAGCTAACGACGCTTTGAACAACTGGGCCCTGGAGTACAGCTGATTTGCATTACATTGTAAACATGTCAAGAAAATTTCTAAAATATCATACAGAAGCAGAGTTTGAAGCAGTTTTGTTGAAACTGCACAAAAGTATACATGTAGATGGATTAGGGCATTAATTTAACTCTAGTCCTGCTGAACCCAGATATGTCCTGCCTTTGCAAACAGTATTATAGATCCAGATCAGTCGGCTTCTGAAGAAGCCAACTGATCTGGATCTGTACTGTTTGCCATTAAGTATGTGAATTTATATCAACAATCTGGATCAAGTAATCTGATAGGCTGAAAATTAGAAATGGGTGTGGCATCTTAATTTATTCAGCAGAACAAGGATTAATTGAGCAATAGAATTTGTCACGTTAGGGCAGATACTGTTCAGACTGACAGGCCTTAGCAAACAGTGTAGACCCAGATAATATCTCACAGTCACAGAATGTGGCATCTGATCAGGATCTAGCATGTTTGCCATTCATCCAGCATTTGTTTCTCCGGAAAAAAACATGTTGATATGCTAATAGGTTTTTTTTTTCATTGGAAATGGACTGATATTGTTCTTATTTCTGTCAAAAAACACATGTTGTGGGTACTCATTAGAAGTGCCTCAAATAAGGGACCAGTTGTTCAAAGCTAACGTCGTCGTTAGTTAACGATTCGTTAAAATTTAAATCGAGTGATATGCAAATACATGTATGCTGAAATTCTTTGCTGAAAAAATGTGAGTAGCTTTTGCACTGCAAAAGCTACTCACATTTTTTCAGCAAAAAATATCAGAATATTGTATATTGAATTGGCTAAAACAGTTAACGAAATGACCCTTAACAAGCTCGTTAAGCTAATGACGCTTTGAACAACTGGGCCCAGAAAAATATGATCTGGATACCACCTCTTATCTGGAGTTATATTTACTGTATCAAAAGGATCACCAGAAATATATTTGTCTTCTCTGATGCTTTTAAAATTTCCTTATTGAAATGATAAATTCAGTTCTTTCATGATGGTCTTATATTACAGAATGATGGTAACAAAGCAGAAGGAGGAGAAATTGGTGATGAGATAGAGGCTGATATAGCAAGTGAGATAGCTAGTGCTAGTAGAGAACACAGACTGAGCACCATTGAATCAGTAGGTGATAGTGGATCTAGTGACGAAAGTGAATACTTTTCTGCATTAGAAGATGAAGTTGATGAGTCAGTTACTACAGATGATACATTTGACACTCTAGATAGTTTGGGTGATTGTAATGTTGACAATGTGGAAGGTATAGATGATGACATGGCTGATAATAGTCATAGTCTTGATAGCTCACAAGATGCTGGCGATCAGCCGTCTGGCAGAAGAAGGAGACCAAGTAAGAAACAGAAAAGGAAAAGGAACAGGGAATTTAAAGTGACATTTGTTAATGAGATTATGTCATTAGGAAATATATTTGATGTGAGTGAAGACATTGACATAGCTGTAGCAGAAACAACTGAAAGTGAGTCTCTGTCCAGTGTGAATAGACAGGTTCCAACACTTGTGCAATTGTGTATGGCTGTAACGTCCAGAAAAGCACAAACTAAACAAAAAGCAAGATTACCAGTTGGAATGAGGAGACTGGTTTCAGGTTGGAATAGAAAACAGTCATTGTTACAAAAACAGTTATCCTGGCTGCAGAATCATTTGCTGCCAATCTGTGACAATGAAGACAAATTTAAAACTTTGTGTTATTTTAATAAGAACAAAGAAAATGGCTATGAACCTGTGTTTCTTTATCCAACAAGAAGTGTATGGAATGCTCTTCCATTTCCTATATACAGGCACTGGAATGAGGACCAAATCTACACCAGTGGAAAAGCATCTTCATTTTTGCTTGATGCTTGTCTCAATCATGTGAAACAGACTGAGTCTGCACGATGGGAATACAACAATTATTGTACATATGAATCAATTCGATGTCTGTGCCTTTTATCAGGTAAGCATGTGTTTTTGGCAGAAAGTAATACCTAAATGTCAGTGGTACATGTATTAGTTCTTATCATGGCTTAGATAAGAGGGGTATCCACATAATATTTTTCTAATTTTGATATATACCGTAAATGACTTAAATTTTCGAACACCAAAATGTCTGAGAAAATGACATATGCAAACAGTGCAGACCCAGACCAGACTGCAGGAGCAGTCTGATCAGTGTCTACATTGTTTGTCATTCCACTAAGTACATGTACATGTATTATAAGAAAAAGCTGCATAAAAAGCAAAATTTTGGTCAAAATAGTATGGAATAAAGTGTTCCAAATTTTAGGACATTTACATGTACCATAACATATATTGTGGGTACTCATTAGAAGACCACTATGTGAATAAAGAAATCTTGGCCACTTATGGAAGTAAATCCTTCTTTTACATGTATTTGGGCAAGTTGTTTCAGCTGAGCGATCTTTGACCCTAACGGCCTCTTGTTCTGGTTATGCAGTTTGTATTTAATTATAATAGGCCATTCGATAATTTGGTGGACTCTTGTGAAAAGTGAATAGGCCCAAGAATCCTTGATGTCCATGCTAGAGCAAAATAAACACCAGGATTGGATTGCTTATGATAAGGACCTAGCCAAAATAAAATCAGATTCATTTTATCACTGATAGTTCTCACACAAAACTGGTTAGACTGGCCCATCCCAGAAATACATATATCCCTGCTTGTTCTGGAGGTATGCAGTGGTTGGCATGTAAATATTGCATTTTCATACCTGACATGTAAACATACATGTAATCAGATGACAATTTAGTGATAATTAAAATATATGATAATAATTTACATTTGCCGGCCTCAGTAACTCAGTTGGATGTGCATCCGACTTGTGATCAGGAGGTTGCAGGTTTGCCCCCCCACCTCCACCCAACCCCCCCAATTGCTCAACTACATTCATTCTTTCACATTCATTCTTTCGTGGGGATTGGTTATAGAAGGGCAGCTGTCAGTCTCTGGCAAAAGAATGTGCACAATACTGGTTAACCGCTTAGAGGACAGCCTGCCCATTTAATGTGTGGTTAAGTAAATTAACCATGCTCGACATGACCCCAGTGGGTTGACTGGACCGTAAAACCTCAACACAAACAAACATTATTTCCATTCTTTTCAGAGAAAAGGGGAGTATATTATTTATATTCCTCCATCTAGCTGTATCTCATAGATCCATATAAGGCACTTCTAATGAGTACTCACAACATGTTTTTGCAGAGAAAAAAAAAAAAGATTTTTTTATGGATATCCCAGCTTATCTGTAGTTGTGATATCTGTCTGTCTTTTCATCTGTCCATCACACAGTGTCCACATGCTCAACTGTTAAAGTAGTATTTCAATCAAATTTACTACCTTACCCATTTATAAGAGTTACTTTGCAGCACATCAAATTCTGGTATCAACCTCTTAGGACTTGCCCAATGGAGACTGTTTAAAAAAAAATAATCTTGAATCTGGGTACATAAATTTTTACTAACTGCCTGTTATCTCCTTGACCATCAGACAGATTGGACAAAATTTGGTGTATATATTTGATAGAGATTATACAGATACTATTGACTAATTATGCCCCAAATGTCAAAGAATTGCTTTTGGGTTGTATGTCCATTTGTTTGTTCATCATACCTTTCTTGTCAGTAAGATGCCATGATAACTATTTGAGCCAGGGCCTTGAAACTTGGTTGAGCTTATTTCGACTGAGAGTAGATCACCTGATTCTTTTAAAAAATGTTGGGTAATATTGTGAGAATTATGCCCCTCTTTTACATGTAACTTTGACATTGTATAGGGACAAGCATGTAATTGGCATATTGTTTTACATATGTACAAACACATGTCTAGTTTCATCTTTTTTTGTCTGTTTTGGTTTTCAAGATAAAGCACAATATTTTTCTTACCGGTATTTCTATATGAAAACATGTGGTTACTCATTAGAAGTGCCTCACTTGCCTGAGCACTTCTGTTGAGTACACTCAGCATGAATTTTTGCGAAGAAATAAAGGAATATTTTTATGTTGTTCCTTTACGTGTATCTAGAGCTACCATATTTAACCTAAGTATTAGGACACCATAACTCATTACCATGCTTGTCCTAAAAATTGAAAAGGTCTATTTTACTTTGTGTTGATATGTCTAAATTCGTGCTGAATGAGTGGCAAACAGTGTAGACCCTGATCAGATGCTGCATTCTGCAGCATCTGATCTGGGTCTACACTGTTTGCTCAGTCCTGTCTGTCCCAATATTTAGGTATATTATCATTACGAAAACATGCCTATTCATATACATGTATATAGAAAATTTCACCTCCAAAAACTGAAAATTTTCAGATAAAAACTCTGATATTTTTCATATTTCTGCTCAAAACATAGATTGTGGGTACTCGTTAGAACTGCCTTGCCGAGGCATTTCTAACGAGTACCCACAATCTGTGTTTTGAGCAGAAATATGAAAAATAATGTATACCCCTGTAAACCACAGTTTTACTATATAAAACTGGAGTTTAAGGGAGTCAAAATTATATACCGGTAGGCATGTTTTAGTGATGGGTATTTTTTTTCCTGTGTAGCACTTGCATCTGCGATAGATTTGATGTTGCCTGCCTTTGTCCTGGAGAGAAGTCTGTGTGGTAGAAATGTTACAGAACAAGTGCTTTTCTCAGCAGGATTCAAGACCATGGTTGTCAGAGTCAAAATTGCTCTAAAAGCTAGGTAGGTTTCTTTATCATATTTTACCCAAACAAGAACTCCTATTTTCACTTAAGGCACTCCTAGTTTTCAAATAAATTCAGAAAAAATTACATTGAAGTACTCTTATTTTATTTCATTTATTTATTTATCTATTTTAATTAAATGGTTTTGGGGCTCCCTTTTGCTAAATCCTAATAAGAATCCTGAGCTATTCTTCTTTAAACATCTTTTGGAAGTCGTTTTGTTTTTGGGGGAGTTTTTTTGTTTGCTGGCTCTTTACACAGAAAAATTTAATTTGCAAACTTTTGTTGTGATTAATGTAAAACCATTTGTCCTAACTACATGTATCTATACACAAAATGTTTTATACTAGTGGATGGTTTAAAAAAATGAATACATTTTTAGCTCGCCTGTACGAAGTACAAGGAGAGCTATTGTAGTCACCCCGGTCGTCCGCGTTTGCGTTCCCGTTCCCGTCACACTGCGTTAAAGTTTTTCAAATGCTTATATCTCAACAGTCATTCCTCACAGAGGCATCAAATTTGGAACTTAGGTACCTTGGAGGGTCTTCTGAGATTCCAAGAGAATAAACCCCTGGGTTCATGCCCCTGGGTGGGGCTAGGGGTCAGAATCTAGGACACCTTTGTAATACTGTGTTAAAGTTTTTCAAATTCTTATATCTTGACTTTCACTCCTCATAGAGCATTCATATTTAGAATTTGGGTACCTGGAGGAGTCTTCTGAGATTCCAAAAGAACATACCCCTGGGTTCATACCTCAGGGTGGGCCTTGGAGTGGGGCTAGGGGTCAAAATCTAGGACACATTTGTAAAATCTTATATGCCTACAGGTTATAGACACAACTGGTTATACAACAGCTAACTATGTGACATCGATTTAAGTGTAAGAGAGTGAAGGTCATGGTGACCTACATTTTACGGTCCAGGTCACCTAGATTTCACGGTCCAATGATTTTGCCTTATATCTTGAATACTATTTGTTGGATAAATGTCACACCTGGGATATTACTTCCATGTGACCCAATGAATGACCACTTACTATATCTAGGTCATTGTGACCTATATTTCATGGTTCAGTGATTTTGCCTTATATCTTGAATACTATTTGTTGGATAAATGTCACACCTGGGATATTACTTCCTTGTGACCCGATTATTGACGTCAAAATATATCTCTGTTGGTGTGACCTATATTTCATGGTTCAGTGATTTTGCCTTATATCTTGAATACTATTTGTTGGATAAATGTCACACCTGGGATATTACTTCCATGTGACCCAATGAATGACCACTTACTATATCTAGGTCATTGTGACCTATATTTCATGGTTCAGTGATTTTGCCTTATATCTTGAATACTATTTGTTGGCTAAATGTCACACCTGGGATATTACTTCCATGTGACCCAATGAATGACCACTTACTATATCTAGGTCATTGTGACCCATATTTCATGGTTCAGTGATTTTGCCTTATATCTTGAATACTATTTGTTGGATAAATGTCACACCTGGGATATTACTTCCATGTGACCCAATGAATGACCACTTACTATATCTAGGTCATTGTGACCTATATTTCATGGTTCAGTGATTTTGCCTTATATCTTGAATACTATTTGTTGGATAAATGTCACACCTGGGATATTACTTCCTTGTGACCCGATTATTGACGTCAAAATATATCTCTGTTGGTGTGACCTATATTTCATGGTTCAGTGATTTTGCCTTATATCTTGAATACTATTTGTTGGATAAATGTCACACCTTGGATATTACTTCCATGTGACCCAATGAATGACCACTTACTAAATGTATATCTAGGTCATTGTGACCTATATTTCATGCTTCAGTGAATTTGCCTTTTATTTTTATTACTATTTCATGGAGAATTGTCATACCTGGATTATTATATCTATGTGACAAAATGATTTACATCATAGTAAAACAGTTGCAAATTATGCAGAATTTGGTAGGATAAGTAAACTTGAGGCAGCCTGTCAACAAGTTCCTCTTGTTCAAATTCTCTGAAATTTTCACAATATTATCATGAAACACATAAAATTAAAAATCACAAAAGAAAACTAAGAAAATATTTCCTTAGATAAACATTCCAAAATATCACTTTACTATAGAAATTGCATAGGTCAGACCAATTTTTTGCCTTAATTTTAATTTTAGGTAAATATTGGAGAACAAAACACAGAAACAGACAAATGGTTTCTGATAAGGTTTGGTCAATCAGAACAAAAAATTTTCATTTAACAAGAGTTACGGTAAATGTCCTAAACTTTCGTACACCAAAGTGGCTGACAATATGGGATATGAAAACAGTGCAGACCCAGATCAGACTGCCCACTAACTAAAATCTAAGTAGTTTAAGAAACAATTAGCCCAAAAAAAAGTATGGAATAAAGTGTTTAAATTTTAGGACATTTACCGTATATTGAAAAGACAGTAACTATCCAGACAGCTAATGATTCAAGACATGCTTGGAAGCGTCAAAATATATAACTCCAGATAAGGTACTTTTTACAATCCAACAATACTGATATTTTCTTATTTCTCCATGAAAACATATTGTGAAACCATAGCAACAGATAGGGCGCATTTTTCATTCGAAAAATGCTGATATCTTTCTTATTTCTCCACAAAAACATATGTTGTGGGTACTCATTAGAAGCGCCTCACCGAGGCGCTTCTGATGAGTACCCACAACATATGTTTTGGGTTCTCATTAGAAAGCGCATGTTTTCGTGGAGAAATAAGACAAATATTATGTGGATACCCCCTCTTATCTGTAGCTATGGTGAAACAATATTTACCTGTTATTTCCTCTTATGCAGAGCTCTGCAGACACAGTGGTCTCACTGAGGTTCTGAAGAATCTGCACTCTCATTGTGAAAGAATGCTTATCATAAAAATACATACAAATATAAATGTACCAAAAAACTTGTAAAAAAGCAAGATTATAAGCACTATTTATTTGATAACATTTTTACTTCCCTTTTCCTAACTTGGCTTTGTAGTCTAGTTTGAAAACTACATACTTAGACAATAGCTTCTCCTACAATACTTTATTTCACAGTCCTTCGAAGCATTTGATAGCAAACTAGGGGCAGCTTAATTTCATTTGGAAATAGTATTTTCAGACAACAAAAATTAAGATTATATCAAAATTAGCTCCATTAGCAGCCATTAAACTCCAACCCAACCAACAGGTTTTTTTTATGACAAATGAAAATAAGTACATGTACAAGTCAGAATACGCTGCTTTTACTTATAAGAACTGCCTTGGTATAGTTCCAGATAAGAGGAGGTATCCACTAAGTAATTTTTCTTATTTCTTCACAGAAAATGAAAGTTGTGAGTACTCATTAGAAGCCCCTCAGTGAGTGTTAATAACATGCTTTCCTCGAGAAATAGGAAAAAATCTGGAGCTATGGTGGATGCTAAAGGTTAAGAAAAAATCTTCATTTGTATCTCAGTGGTGAAAGTAAATTTCTGTCCAATGTACTCATAGCTCCAGATAAGAGAGGGTAGCCACATAGTACTTTTCTTGTTTCTCCATGAAAACATACGTTGTGGGTACTCATTAGAAGCTTTTAATGAGTAACACAACATACTTTCCTGGAGAAATAAGAAAAGATATCAGTATTTCAGTTGAAAAAAAGCGCCTTATTTGGAGCCTTATTTGGTATTGTTGGAAAATTGTTAGTAAATTCAGTTAAAATTTCAGATTTCCTCGTGTAGTGGATGAGTTGTTTGAAAAAGCTCTGCCATATGTGATGTGGGCAAGAGGGAATGTTGCTATGGCGACAGAAATGTTTAACAATCTCATCGTAAAAGAAAAGAGAGGTGAGTGGTGTTAAAGTCTGGAAGATCATGGCTTTGACTTTTCTCAAAAGACCCTTTTTTGTGGGATACATGTAGCTTAAATATTCTGCATTGAAAATGAGGCTGTTTACAGTGCATTTAGTTCAGCAAATAGTAAATAGATTGCCACTGGTTTAAAAGAAACTGGTATATCAGACTAAGATAAATATTATGGGTATTGGTACACTTTCAAGGGAGACAATTCTGTCAAGATTATTTTGCTCCATTCTGAAATGGGGTCTATTCTGTAAGGAAAGAATTTGCTTCCCTTCCTTGGAAGAAGGGCCTTGGTGTGCAGCATAACAAACAGGGAGTCACAAAAGTTGTTTCCCTTGTACAAAATGGCTTAAAAAAATTTACTAGACAAGATGTATATCTTCTTTCATGATATTGAAAACCAGTCCATTGGCTGCAGTGTAGAAATGGGTCATGTTTGTTTCGGGGGATTCTATCAATGTGTAAATGCTTACAAATTACAAACTGAATAAAACTCAAAAGGCCATATGTTAAGTTTGTGAGTAATTAAATAGCATTAACATACAGATAAAGTTAAAAAATTAAAACTTGTTTCTCTTGTTTCTTATGATTCCAGCTAGATAATGTTTACATTGAAAGTGGTAGTTAAACATCTACTGTAATCGAGCTAATTACTGCACATGCTCCTATAAGCACACAGTCAAGCAATTTAGTAGTCTTTAGATTACAGCCAGTGTACTTTTATCTACTTCTTTATAAAAGCACAAGTCAAGGCAATTCAAATGAGTACCAACAACATATGCTTTTATGAAGTAAATCAGAAAAAATATTGCCTAAGTATCATTAAATACGCCATTCATGAAGTTCTCTGCTGAGCTTTCTTTAAGGGTACCCATATTAGCAGGCTATTTTACTACAAGTTTTTCTAGTAATTTTGAAAAACTTTAGTGCACAGTGCAGTAATTAGAGCAAATATGGTAATTTTAGAAATACATGTATAGCAAAGATTCCTGCTCAGTAGATTTATTGACATTACAAAAACATGTCTATTCAACTATACTGAAAATTTTACCACCAAAATATGAAAATTTTCAGATAAAAAATTCTGATATTTCCCATATTTCTGCCCAAAATCTAGATTGTGGGTACTTGTTAGAACCTCCTCGCTGAGGCGGTTCTAATAAGTACCCACAATCTATGTTTTTTAGCAGAAATAAGAAAAATAATGTATACCCCTGTAAACCCCAGTTTTACTATATCAACATTATATAGGCATGTTTTTGTGACGAGAACAAATGCTATTTTGAATCTAGTCATATTGTGCTAAATTTGTATAATCCTGTTGTCAGAACTAGAATTGGCCGTGTAAAGGGGTATATTGTCCAATCCTCTAACAATTGTTTGTTCATTCCATAAGGATTTTTTTTTTTTCCACTTTTATCATACAGCCTTATTCAGAACACATTTAATATGTTTGGTAATAATCAAGAGCAGCTTTATTTAGAATATTCTGCATACAAGGATTCCCTCAGATAAACAAAAGAAAAAGTAAAAACATTGCTTGCATCAGTATAGGTAAAGCCTTTAGTTGTATATATGATTTCTTTGTATAATAAAATCTTATCTTTAATAGAAGTTTTCATGTCTATTCTGATTGTAAACATAGGACAAGAGCATTTCAAATTAATGGCAGAAAGGAGTTAACTGCTTTGCAAAGTTTTTTTTCTTTTTTTTTACATTGACCATTATGGGGTAACAATAAACAAAATGGTATGATATTGCATGTGGGAATGTTGTAAACCCAGATGCACATTTAGACTGTCCAATAGAGGTCTTCAGTGTTATAACCTGGGTACCATTTGCACGTTTCCCATATGATAAGCTGCTTTAGTGCTTGACAAACATCTAGAGGACTTGTAAAGGAGAATTATTGACAATTTTATGATAATTTTCCTCCAGTTCTTCATAAGAACTTATGTTGTGGGTACCAATTAGAAGCACCTTGCAGAGGTACTTCCAATGAGTACGGTAACCCCAAAATAAATATTTTTGTGAAGAAATAATAAAAAAAACATCCCAGAATTGTCACAAAATGCATTTTAGTGAGGAATGAGAAAATTAATCATGCATTTCACCAAATACTACTCCTTAAGTCCTTTCAGTCTTCAGGGGTGGTCGGGTGGTGCAAAGGTGCTGTGTATCTAACATCACTGGGGCGTCCAACTGATATTGGCTTACAGTTGGGCAAGGCCTGCTATCCTTGTAGTGGGTAAGGGTAGAGGGGGAATGTTTTTATTTCTTCTGTTTCTTCACTTTCATTCCTGTTCCTCTTTCTTCCCTGTCCCTCTCTTTCATCTCCTCTACTCTCTCTTCTATCTCTTTTCTCCCTTTCTCTGGGAGACGACACAAAATGACCCTCAAGGGTTGACGTGTCGTTAAACCCCAACACAATCAAAACCTTTCAGTCTTCATTTTTTTCAGTTCGTCACAAGGCCATGTATCTTAGTGAAATTGCAAGAATGAACTGTGAATATGATGAAACTGAGACTGCGGTCAAGTTCTATCGATTGGCTGCAGACACTTCCATAGCAAAGCCTAACTCTAATGAAAAAGACTGTGAAGAAGTCACAGAACAGACTCAGATACTTCTAGCAAGTGTCCATGACAGTGGGTAAGTATTTAAGGGACAAGATACCGTCCAACTGGTAATCAGGAGGTCTCTTGCTTAACCCCCACTCGGTCCATTCTTTTGTGGAGATTGATCATGAAATATTCTCTCCCTTTGGCTGATTCAAGAAGGGCAGTTTTCAGTTTCTGGCAAAAGAATGTGCACAAGGACTGGTTAAATGCTTAAAAGACTAATCCTGCCCAAGAAAAAGTATGGTTAGGCAAACTGACCGCGCTTGACATGACCCAAATGGGTTGACTGGGCCGTAAAACCACAACACAAACAAACAATCAGTTAGTAGAATTTTTGCCTTTTTTTTACAAAGGAGACAACTTCTGTGAATTCTGTTTGCATTCATGCATGCCAAACCCTTTCTGAAAAGGAGTCTACTGTAAAAGGGAAGAACTAACTCCTAAAATACAGTTGAACCTCAATGGCTGGAACATGGATGGCTCTTTTACTATGGCTCATTTGACTCATTTTTTGAGTCCCAACTCAATTTCTTCTGATAGCTCAAGAAAAAAAAATATTTGGGGAAATTTTCTTATTTTATTATGAAATTATATGTTGGGTGTATTCATTGAGGTGATTCTAATGAGTACACACAGCATATAATTATTGTGTAGTAAATCAAAAAAGGATTTCCCTAAATTATCGCTATTTGCTTTCTGACCTGGTGCCATGATTAAATCTCAGTGGCTCAAACTACCCATATCTTGAACAAATTTCCCTGGTCCCAAAGTAGTTTGAGCCATTGAAGTTTGACTGTATATAGGATACAGTCATGAAACATAACAGGTGGATATATCTCTTCAGGACAATGTGTCAGAAACAAGAATTAAAACCCTCATTTATGTTTTCCTTTTTTTTTTTTTTTTTTTTTTTTTTTTTTTTTTTTATTTGCCTGCTCTTGGTCAGAATTCTTATCCAAGCCATAACTCCTGATATGCATGAGATACAGAGAGGAAACTTCACAGACTAATCTATCTCATCAGGATGTTTTTAAGCTCACTTGAGCTTTGCTTAGGATGAGCTGTAGTGATCACTTTTTGTCCATTGTCCGTCTGTCCGTCCATCCGTTAACAATTTCAAATGACTTCTTCTCTGAAGCCGTTGAGCCAAATTTGCTCAAATTTCATATTGAGCCTCCAAAGGTTGGGGGAACGAGATTGCTAAAGTGGTCAAGGTCCATTGATCAAGATGGTCGCTGGCCTCGGTGGCTCAGTTGGATGCACCGTCTGACTGGAGACCAGGAGGTTGCGGGTTCAACCCCCGCCAAGATCGGTAACATTCTTTCGTGGAGATTGATCATGAAATATTTTCTACGGTCATTCTCTCCCTTCCACTGATTCAAGAAGGGCAATTGTCAGTGTCTGGCAAAAGAATGTGCACAATACTGGTTAACCTCTTAGAGGACGAAGCCTGCCCAGTAAACGTGTGGTTAGGTAAACTGACCACACTCGACATGACCCTATTGGGTTGACTGGGCCGTAAAACCTCACCACAAATCAAGATGGTTGCCCATTTATGGTAAAAAACCTTTAAAAACCTTCTTCTCCAGAACGGAGGATGCCTTTGGGCTGAATCTTTGCACAATTCATTGAGGACGGGAGGTCTACCAAAATGTTAAAATAATGGTCATACATTGACATTTGACCTTTTAATGGTGAGGTCAAGTTTGCCTCCCTATGCATTTGTATGGGCGTTATACATTTGTATGGGAAAATGTTGAGAATTTCAGACGACTTCTCCTCTGAAGCCTCAGGGCCAGTGTTGCTCAAATTTTGTGTGGAGCCTCCTTGGGGCAGGGAATGAAAGATTGCTAAAAGGTTGCGGTCCATTGACCAAGATGGCTGCCATGCCTATATATGGTATAAACCTTTGAAAATCTTCTTCTCCAGAACAGAGGAAGCTTTGGGGCTGAATCTTTGCACAAATCATTGGGGAGGGGAGGTCTACTAAAATTGCTAAAATGATGGTTATACATTGATGTTTGACCTTTTTACGCTGAGCTCAAGTTTGGTTCCCTATGCATTTGTATGGGCCCCATACATTTGTATGGTAAAAATGTTGATAATGTCAAATGATTTCTCCTCTGAAGCCTCTGGGCCAGTGTTGCTAAAATTTCATGTGGGGCCTTCTTGGGGCAGGGGAACGAAAGATTGCTAAAATGGTCACGGTCATTGATCAAGATGGCTGCCATGCCCATATATGGTAAAACCTTTAAAAATCTTCTCCAGAACCAAATAAACCCTAGGGCCTAATCTTTGCACAAATCATTGGAGAGCTACCAAAATTGCTAAAATGATGGTCCTTCGTTTACATGTAGGTTTGACCTTTTTACGGCAAGCTCAGATTTGCTTCCCCATGCATTTGAATGGGAAAAATGTTGAGAATTCATATTTTGGACATCTCTTCTATAAACCAGATGAATGGAAACTCGATGATGAGCATTAGGGCGCCTAGTAGACATAAAATAGCTAAATGAACTGATAGAAAATCCAAGATGGCTGCCACAGCCCCCATCTTGAAAATCAATTTTCGACATCTCTTCCTAAATCTTCAGACGCTTTGAGCTGAAACTTGCTCTATAGCACCAGGATGACTTCTGGATCGAAACCAGCTAAAATTGTGTCAGTCGGTAATCAAAGATGGCCACATTGGTTCCGCTCCATTGAACAATATGGCCATCAGAGCTAAAAATAGAAAATCTTAAAAGGACATCTCATCCTTGGTCAATGGCACGATTTCAAAATAATTGCACAGAAGTGTTCCTCTAATGGCCCTATACCAAAATTGCTAAAATGGTTCCTCTTGGCTGAAAAAAATGGTGGCCAGAGCTAAAAATAGAAAAACCTTTAAAAGACATCTCCTCCGCAGCCATTGTCCCGATTTTAAAGTAATTTCACAGAAGTGTTCCTCTTATGGCCCCATACCAAAATTGCTCAAATAGTTTCGCTCGGCTGAACAAAATGGCCGCCACAGCTAAAAATAAAAAACAACAACTTTAAACAACATTTCCTCCTTGGCCAGTGGCCTGATTTCAAAATGATTTCACAAAAAATGTTCCTCTTATCCCCTTTTTGCCAAAATTGTCAAAATGGTTATGCTGTGCTGAACAAAATGCCCACCAGAGCTAAAAATAGAAAAACCTTTAAATGACATCTCCGTGGCCAGTGGCCGGATTTAAAAATAATTTCACGTCAATGGTCCTCTTATGCCCCTATACAAAAATTGCTAAAATGGTTCTGCTGTGCTGAACAAAATGGTTGCCAGAGCTAAAAATAGAAAAAAAAAAAACTTTTAAAGGACATCTCCAAGGCCAGTAGTTGATTTAAAAAAAAAATCACAGATATGTTTCTCTTATGTCTTTTTACCAAAATTGCTAAAATGGTTTCACTAGCTGAAGAAAATGGCCACCATAGCTAAAAATTGACAAGGCGCAAGACTTATGGCTCTTTGAAAATTTCAGGGCCCAGTTGTTCAAAGCGTCGTTAGCTTAACGAGCACGTTAAGGGTCATTTCGTTAACTGTTTTAGCGGATTCAATATACAATATTCTGATATTTTTTGCTGAAAAAATGTGAGTAGGAGTAGCTTTTGCTCTGCAAAAGCTACTCACATTTTTTCAGCAAAAAATTTCAGCATATTTGCATATCACTCAATGTAAATTTTAACGAATCGTTAACTAACGACATCGTTAGCTTTGAACAACTGGGCCCAGCATTTTAACCTTGTGAGCAAGATATCTTAAAACTTGTTTTAGCCATTGTCTTGAAACTTGACAGGCTGATAGGGAATGATGAGTAAATGACTTGATTAACTTACAGCAGTTAACTCAGGTGAGCGTTATGGCCCATGGGCCTCTTGTTATAAATTTATTTCAGTGTTCTGACCTGTGATAAAGCCAGACAGTCAAGTTCTTGCTGGAATAGTGCTCTAAACCTTCCTAAACAGAGATTATCAACAGCTGTGATGGCTGTAGAATCATTCCTGTGTTATCATGCTGCTCACTTGGCAGGTCAGTAAAATATATTTGGCCCAGTTGTAATAGTTCTGTATTAGCTATTGTGACAATTTCTACCTGTTTGTTTCTCCACATCTTTAGATGATTGTTTTTTATGCCCCTGTCACAAAGTGGAGAAGACGTATAGTTTTACCCTTTTTCATACGTACGTCCACCCATCATGTGTGTCTGTCAGTATGTCTGTCTGTGTATCTGTCTGTCACACTGTGTAGTACTGTTCGTATCTCCGCAAATCCTACAATTTTCAAGGTAATGGTTTGAAATTTGCACCATTGTAAGGATATAGACAGAGCATGTCCATGTGTCTGTCTGTCACGCTGTATACCGTACTGTCAGTGTCACTTCAATGCCAACATTATACAAGGTAATAGTTTGAAACTTGCACCATAGTAAGGATATAGACAGGGCATGTCCGTATGTTGGTCCATGTGTCTGTCCGTCACACTTTATAGTACTGTTCGTATCTCTTCAACTCCTCCTATAGTTTGAAACTTGTACCATAGTAAGGTTATAGGCCGAGCATGTGCATTAAGGTCATAGAACTCTGATCGAATTATTATTAGTAGAGTTCATGTCTTCGCAACTTCTCCTACAGATGTCAAGGTAGTGGTTCGAAACTTGCACCATAGTAAGAATATAGACAGAGCCTGTCCATTTGCCCGCCCTTGTGTCCATCTGTCACATTTCATAGTACAGTTTGTGTCTCTGCTACACCTCTTACAGTTTTCAAGATAATAGTTTGAAACTTGCACAATAGTGAGGATACAGACTGAGCATTTGGATTTAGGTCACAGCACTCTGGTCAAATTATTATTGGTGCCTCCCCTTGATTTACTCAGAAAATTTGTCTTATACACATGGTATAGTGAGATTTGTGTCTCCCCAAGTTCTACAATTTTCAAGATAGTGATTTGAAACAAAGAAAGAATATAGGCTGGGCATGTGCTGAAAGGTTACAGAACACTGGTAAAATTTATATTGTGGGTACTCGTTAGAACCGCCTCGACGAGGCGGTTCTAACGAGTACCCACAAAATATGTTTTGAGCTGGTAAAATTTATATTGTTACAGATACATATGCTTGATTTACTTAGAAATATGACCTTACACATGGCATAGTAGGGTTTGTGCCTCTGCAACTTCTACACTTTTCCAGATAATAATTTGAAACTTTCAGCAAAGTAAGAATATAGGCTGGGCATGTACATATAGGTCACAGAACTCTGATCAGATTTTTAGTGCTAGTGTTAAATGCCCTAGATTTACTTAGAAATTTTGCATTTTACACATGGCAAAGTGGGGTTCATTTCTCTGTAACTTTTACAGTTCGGATAATATGCTTACATGGAGAGATTTAACCTTCACCTCTCTCTGGGCAAATTCAGCAGATGAGAAATTGATGATATCGTTTCTTAAAAATGTTTCCCAGAAAACAGACTTTGACATTTCAAGCAAATTGTCTATTATGGAGACAATTTACATGAAATGTAAAAGCCTATATTCTGGGAAAAATAAGAAAAATATTTCGAAATGTGTGCTGAAATATTTACCCTACATGCTATGCGTTAATAAGGTGTTTATGCTGAGAACATAGCTCTAGATCAGAGGGGTCTCCTCATAATTATTGTTTCTTATTTCTCCTTAAAATGTATACATGTATCTTTAAAACGAGTACAACAGCATCCCAGCAAACACATATCGTCGCTGCAAGGTCATAACTACCTATTCATAAAAAGTCTTATTCTATACATTGGTTTGTAGGAAATTAAATATTTTCACATATTCCCATAGTAAAATTGGCTGCAAATTACATTTTTTGTATTTAGACATCAGTAAGGTAGGTAAACTGGAGACAGGTTTTCAACTGCTTGTTCCAGTTTTGTGGTTTTCTCAATATTGTGGCAATATTAGGAGACAGACTTCATAAGTCAGTTGACTTTCTTCTGGATCCCATTGTATCATATTGTAATGTAGTAAACATATGTATTGTATATGTTCAAATATGTTAATATTATACATGAAATAAAGATTTAAACTAAACTAATATTGTGGCAAAACATCAATACAGTACATGTAATCAAAAATCAACACAGAAAATTAAAAAATACGTATTAAACTTTGCAAAAAATCAGTTTACTATAGAAATTGCATAGGTCAGGCCAAATTTTTCCCTAAAGTTAATTTAAGGGTAAATATTTGAGGGCAAAACACAGAAACAGAAAAAACAAATGGTTTTGATAAGATACATAAGCTACATTTAGTCAGAACACAATATTTTCATTTAAAGTAAAATGCCAAGCAAATAACATCTGTCATGTGATGTCAAAAGTAGACATATAAAAGTACATGTAATAGAAGTACTCAATTACTGTTCCTTAACCCATACTTGGAACCCTGTTTCAGATACCTGCTGGCAAGAAGAAGTTTTGACAAAGATCAGAAATGCGGAGAAAACCCATCAGTACCTAAAATATCATGCTTCAATGATTCTAGCACTACAAGGGAAGGAAACAGAGTCGAGATTTAAATATAAAGAATCTATAAATGGGTAGGTCTTGATGTTTCTTTAACCCTTAAAGCGCCAATCACAACATTTTTTTTTTCTTATTGTTTAGAGAAAACAAGTCTTGACATTTCATGTGAATCATCTGCTTGGCAGATGATTCACATGAAATGTCAAGACTTGTTTTCTCTGAAAAATAAAAACAAAAAAAACATTTTAGAGATTCGTCTGCTACAAATTTTGCTTGGCGTTCTAAGGGTTAATAAATAAAGTAGAAGTGTCCAGGTATTAATTATCCCCACTTGGGGTTTTGAATCCTTGGTTTAGGGTGGGGTGGGGATGGGGGTGGGGAGGGAATTTCTGTAACATTGAAAGGGATGAAAACAATCATTTGTATTCATTTCTAGAGCTTGTCCTTGTGTCATATAGTGTGTGCTGCAGTTCAGTTGTGGTCAAAACATTACAATGTACATAACATTGGAGTTAACCCTTGTCCTGCTGAACCTGGATATACCCTGCCTTTGCAAACAGTGTAGATCCAGATCAGTTGGCTTCTGAAGAAGCCAACTGATCTGGATCTGCACTGTTTACCATTAAGTATGTGAATTTATATCAACAATCTGGATCAAGTGATCTGATTGGCTGAAAATTGGAAGTGGGTGTGGCATCCTAATTTATTCAGCAGGACAAGTGTAATTTCATGTATCCAGACATATTTGAAGGTAGTATGTCCATAGATTTATGTTGAATGATTTCTAGTCTTTACCACTCTCTGGGTAAATAGTAGATGACAAATGGATGATATATTTTCTTAATTTTCCCAGAAAACAGCCTTTGGATCTCGTGCAAATTCTCTCTTAGGAGACAATTGTCAGAGCCTAAATGTCAAAGCCTGTTTTCTGGGAAAAATAAGAAAAATATTTTGAAATGTCATCTGCTGAAATTATTACCCAATATGGTCAAAAAAATAAGACAATTCACAGTTTTTAATGCTTCACGTCTTCTTCAGAATTACATTTTGAAAAATATATACGAGGGATGTTCGAAATGAATTGCTTATTTCTATCTGGAGACTTCAAATTTCAAGTTAGCCCAAAAGTACTCATTTCATACCCTCGAAGTACTCCCCGTGGCTAGAAATGCAAAGTTTCAGCCGATGTATCCACTTCTTGAAGGCGTCACGGTACGCTGATTTGGGCACAGTAATAAGGTACTGATGAATGGCAGATCCAAGTGCCTTTCGGGACTGGTATTTCCGCCCAGCAAGGAATGCTTTCAATTTCGGAAACAAAAAGAAATCACATGGGGCAAGGTCTGGGGAATACGGGGGGTGAGGCAAAACAGTTTCCTTTTCTTTCTTCAAAAACGCCGTAACTATTGAGGAGGTATGAGCTGGGGCATTGTCATGTAGAAGACGGACATGTTTAAAACCAGTGGCAGGGCGTCATTTCTGATAATACTTTTTCAGTTTCTTCAGTACTACGTCTTTGTAGTATTTTCCGATGATGCTTTTGCCCTTTTCCACTGGCACTTTTATTGCGACTCCTTCACCAGAGAAGAAGATTGCTTACAAAACCTTTGTACTCAAAGAACGTTTGGCAATTATTGGGCGTTTGCTGTGTTTAGATCTTATTGCTAACCTTTCTGACGGGCTCAAAATAATGAACCCAGGTTTCATCACCTGTGACGACATTGGCAAACTGCTTTTTGTCATATTTTGGAAACATTTGAAGCAGCTTTTTGGCCACTTTAACCCGTTGCCTCTTTTGCTCGTCAGTCAACAGATGTGGCACCCATCTAGCAGAAATCTTTCTGACTTTCAAATGCTTCTTCAAAATAAGGTGAACCGTTGGTAGTGATATGCCTACCTATCGTGCAATATCACGAACTGTAAATCTGGCATCTCCTTCAATGATTTCCTTTATTTTGGAAACGATTTCTTTACGAGATGCAGATTTTGGCCTACCTGATTTTGGTGCATTTTTGATGGACTCTACACCAGACTCAAATTTCTTCTCCCACTGCCGAACTGTGTCATAAGACACGCAAGAAGGTCCAAAAGTAGTAGAAATTTCAGTCATCAGCTTCTTCAAAGAACAACCAAGTTTTGAGCGAGCTTTGATGTAAGCCCGTATTTCATCTTTTTTGTCGACGCTTCTACCAACCATTTTTACTGCAGTGGTCAATGACTGCGTGTATTCAAATGGCAAATTTTATGTCTTACACTTAGTCTAACATGTACATTTATACACCATTGTGTAGATATTGAATAGCCCTATACAGGTATGTATTGGTTTTTATCGTACCCCACGTGGATATCAAGCTAGAGGACAATAAGCAATTCATTTCGAACATCCCTCGTAATGTCGTGTCTGTTTGTGAAAACATAAGGCGACATTATGCAGCAAATAATATATGCAAGCTACTGCACCAGAAAATGCAAACCCTAGTATACGAAAAGAGCTACATCACGAGAAATTATTACACAGCATGCTAAGTGTTAACTTGGTGTAGTTTCACATAGCTAACGACAAGAGGAGTAGCCACATAATATTTTTCTTATTTCTCAATGAAAACATATCGAGGGTTGAGCGCAAGACTATAGTAACTCAAACATATTTTTGAAACCCTTGTTTAGGGGCAACTTGGACCCCTTTGTAAACAATGCAAATTTAAGTGCCATTGCTCATACGAGCAATGGCACCTAAATTTTCATTGTTTACAGAAAGAAATGTTGTAATCTTCATAATGCCTTCATGGTGAGGAGATTAGGTTTGGGGAAAAACAACCATCTGACTTATGCCAGTCTTGCGCTCAACCCTCGATATGTTGTGGGTACTCATTAGACTCATTAGAATTGCCTCACTGAGGCGCTTTTAATGAGTACCCACAACATGTGTTTTTGTTGAGAAATAAGAAAGATATCAGCATTTTTCGGATGAAAAAAATGCCTTATCTATTGCTATGAGTTTCATTTGTGTTTCAGGTCCAGCATCTCACCAGGTCACCACCTTTTAACTATACTGAGTAAAAACAAGATTAGAAATGCTTGGCATCCATTGATTGATATGGTTAACAACAACAAAACTCCACTGAAGTTACTCAAAGTGGTTTGGAGAAGACAACTTGTGCCCCCTAAGATTACTAGTGAAAGGTACTTGTTCTATTTTTAAATCAGTAAAAAGAAGGGCCACAATGGAAATAGTAAGTAAAAACCACTGTTTATGCAGGGTATTTGTGTACTTTGGACACATGTCTGTTTTTTTTTTTAGTTTTGTTTTTTGTTATGGTTGGTATTGACACAACATCATCTCTTAATCATAATTCACATTGACTAGTCAAACATTTTGATAATCTTGGACAAACAAATGCACATGGTTCATTGTGAATATTGATTGTATCATTCTGTAACACTGGTTTATAGTTTACAATCAAATGACTTTGCCATTTAAGCATCAGGCCTAGCATTTATGTTCATTTCTGATTCGTCACATTATCTGGAGACATCAAACTTGCTATGCACTTCCTCTCTATCAGGATTCAAACACTGTGATATCATTTGTGACTATGACCTACATATCATAGTTCAGTGACTTGGTGGGGTTAGATCGGTGGTGCGAAGGTGTTGTGTATCTTATGTCACCAGGGTGTCCAACTGATATTGGCTTACAGTTAGGCAAGGCCTGCTATCCTCGTAGCAGGTAAGGGTAGAGGGGGAATGTTTTTATTTCTTCTGTTTCTTCATTTTCGGTGTCCAACTGATATTGGCTCACAGTTAGGCAAGGCCTGCTATCCTCGTAGCAGATAAGGGTAGAGGGGGAATGTTTTTATTTCTTCTGTTTCTTCACTTTCATTCCTGTTTCACTTTTTTATCTGTCCCTCTCTTTCACCTCTTCTACTGTGTCTTCTATTTATTTTTTCCCTTTCTCTGAGAGACGACACAAAATGACCCACAGGGGTTGATGTGGCATTAAACCCCAACACTATCAATCAATCAGTGAATTTGTCATAATTTACATGAATTTTAGTCTAACCCTTACCACTCTCTGGACCAATTTAGCAGAGAACAACTTGGTGATACTTTTCTTATTTTTCCCAGAAACAGAAACATTGGAGACAGTTTGCATGAAATATCAAACTTGTTTTCCATTAGAGTACATTTCCCAGAAAACAGGATTTAACATTTCATGCAAATTGTCTCCATGCATGGAGTATCAAACCTGTTTTCCATTGGAGACAATTTGCATGAAATACCAAACCGGTTTTCTGGGAAAAATAAGAAAAATATTTCATTTGTGGTCTGCTGAAAATTTAAGCCACAGTGCAACGCATAACAAGTAAGTGCAGCATGACTTGAGCATAACCAGCGAGTGCAGCATGACTTGAGCATAACCAGCAAGTGCAGCAAGACTCGAGCATAACCAGCAAGTGCAGCATGACTTGAGCATAACCAGCAAGTGCAGCATGACTCGAGCATAACCTGCAAGTGCAGCATGACTCGAGCATAACCAGCAAGTGCAGCATGACTCGAGCATAACCAGCAAGTGCAGCATGACTCGAGCATAACCTGCAAGTGCAGCATGACTCGAGCATAACCAGCAAGTGCAGCATGACTCGAGCATAACCAGCAAGTGCAGCATGACTTGAGCATAACCAGCAAGTGCAGCATGACTTGAGCATAACCTGCAAGTGCAGCATGACTCGAGCATAACCAGCAAGTGCAGCATGACTTGAGCATAACCAGCAAGTGCAGCATGACTTGAGCATAACCAGCAAGTGCAGCATGACTCGAGCATAACCAGCAAGTGCAGCATGACTTGAGCATAACCAGCAAGTGCAGCATGACTTGAGCATAACCAGCAAGTGCAGCATGACTCGAGCATAACCAGCAAGTGCAGCATGACTCTTTACAGAATTCTTATTTTATATGGCAATTCATATGTTTCAGGCCTGCAGAAGGGCAGATTAACTCGCCAGATCTTAATCTACATATCAATGATGAAGGTCATGTCACAGGGGACATCCAGAATCTCCTTCCTCCTCAGAGAGATATCTCACTAGATCCTTATACAGGGTAAGAAACATGTTCCAGTATTAACTCGGTCAAGCCCCCTTCCACTGATTCAATAAGGACAATTGTCAGTTTCTGGCAAAAACAAATGTGCACAATACTGGTTAACCGCTTTGAAGAGTAAATCTGCCCAGTAAAAGTGTGGTTAGGTAAAATTGACCATGCTCACCATGACCCCACTGGGTTGACTGAGCCGTAAAACCCCAACACAAACAAAATAAACTCTGTCCAGAAGATAAAAGTAAATTTTGTCGTAACTCTTGATAAAGTGCTTTTTTTTTCCTCAAACAAAAAATGTTGATCTTTTTTCTTATTTCTCCATGAAAATTTATTTTGTGGATACTTATCAGAAGCACTACCTTAAGAATTAGAAAAAAAAAAAAACAACAATAGCTTTTATATGGACATACCTCTTATCAAAGCTATGTTTTGCATATATGTCCGATACCAGTTGTGATCATGTAGGTTCTATATTTGATATTTGGAGGTCATGATCAGGAAAAAAAGAAAATGCAAGAATGTGAATATGGGCATTTCAGTCAAGATTTGATTTTTTGCCCTGATCCCACTCCTGTTTGTCCACAGTTTAAGGGTTAGGGTAATAATAAAAACATGATTTCACTAAGAAATTCTTACAATGATAAATCATAGAGGAGGTGTCCTTGCACTGACAGCCATTATTTGGTACATTGGAACCTCTTTTTAAGAAAGTTCATTATAAGACACCATTATAAGAAGGTTTAAAGGTGGACTTTAAGATAGTTCATTATAAGATGGTTTAAAGGTGGACCCCAAAAGTGTTATATCCAAACAAAAATTATGGATTATCAGATAAAATGACTATTTGTGGTCATTTTTCTATATCATCCATACATTTTTTATGGTCATTTTTCTATATAATCTATACATATTTGTTTGGATACAACATGGTTGTTAGCCATGGCTCAGTTGGATGCCTATCTGGCTGGTAATCAGGAAGTTGTTGGTTCAACCCCTGCCGAGTCTCATGAAATATTTTCTACAGTCATTCTCTTCCTTCTGCTGATTTAAGAAGGGCAGTTGTCAGTTTCTGGCAAAAGAATGTGCACAATACTGGTTAACTAGACTAAGCCTGGCCAGTAAAAGTGTGGTTAGGTAAACTGACCATGTTCAACATGACCTTATTTGGTTGACTGGGCCGTAGGACCTTAACAGAAATAAAACATGCTTGGTTAGCTAACATGGTTTTTGCTGAGAATCTTAGCAATAGTATTATAAAGAGATTGTGGTGTATGTATTTGGTTGATTTGTACCAAGATTTTGATGCTTACAGTAAATGTCCTAAAAGTTGGTACATCAAAGTTTCTGATGTAATGGAATATGCTAACAGTGCAGACCCAGATCAGACTGCTCTACAGTTTGCCATTCCACTAAGTATTTTAGGACATAACTACATAAAAACAAAATTACATCAAAAAATGTATGGAAATAAAATGTTCAAAATTTTAGGACATTTGCTATATTGTGGAAAACTGTGCCATCACAGGGTTTTCCCTGACTTGCATATTAGCAGTTTTTCCCCCACAATCTTGTTCTGGACATGCATAAGTTAGGGGCAAGCTTAAACGCCTTAGGGATGCAGTCCAAAATTAATTCTGTTTATTAACAGCTTTGCATTTTCAATCTATTTGTGATCTAAAGGGCAAGAAGTTTTACTATTTGAACAATAATTAGCACTTAAAGTTGTAAGTTATGTAGCAGATGACATTCAAAAATCGATTTTGTTTCTTTTCAGAGAAAATAAGACTGCTCAGCAGACGATTTACATTAAATCTTCTTATTTTCTCTGAAAACATAAAACATTTCAAAATGGTGTCTACTCTGTTTGTGATTAGTGCATTATAAAGAGTAACCTGCTTAAAAACAACTAACCCCTAAATCTTATTACAGGATTCCTGAACTCCACATAAGGGAGTCCCGTGGACCGTCATTTTAAAACTAAGGGAAAACCTTGCCATCATTTTACAATTAATAGTTATGAGCTGCAATACAAGAAAGTGTACCTTCTGTATACCAAAAAGAGACTCAAATCAGCCTGCACGTTCACACTGTCTCATCAATCTTCCTTGTCCGCATGAAGAACTTTTGCATCCTTGGCTATCCAAAAGGTCCCAAGTGAAGATTCTGATCAGGGCTCAGTTGTTCAAAGAGTCGTTAGCTTAAAAAGCTCATCAGTGGTCAAAATGTTAACTGTTCTAGTAAGTACAATATCTTATTCACAGGTATTTTTGCTGAAAAAATATGAGTAGCTTTTGCAAAAGCAAAAGCGACTCACATTTTTTCAGCAAAAATTATTAGCATATATGCCATATTTAATGATCAACGTTTTAACGATACATTAAATAATGACATCGTTAGTTTTGAACATCTGAACCCAGATTGCTGGGAGTCCAAAGATATGTTTTCTGACGTTGTAGAATTTATCATCATACAGCTTGCCAGTGTTTCATACACTTTCAGGGAAGGTAACTCTTGTCAAAATTGTTTTTGTCCCTTTTCTGAAAAGACGGCGTATTCCATTTACGGTAAATTTATAAAATTTCAAACACTTTATTCCATACTATTTTGGCCTAAATTTTGCTATTTATGCTGTTGGTTCTTAAAACACTTAATTGAATAGCAAACAGTATAGACCCTGATCAAACTGCTCTTTCAGGAGCAGTCTGATCTGGATCTATACTGTTGCATAAAAAAGAATTTCATCAGCAGCTTTGGTGTACAAAATTTTAGGACATTGACGTAGTATGTTAAGGGGTGTTATATAATACTGCAGCTTTCCTTGTAGTTTAATGGTAAACAGTTCAGATCCTGATCAGATGCCACATGTTGTAACGTCTGATCTTAGTGTACACTGTTTGCTTATTTCTGCTGAATTTACCTATAGGATGCTAAGTTGTAAAGAAAGTCAGGTGTTTTTTGATATTTTTATCAAAGTATGGAATTCGTTTTCATTTATCCAAGAACAAAAATGAAATTTTCACCAATCGACGGACCCTTCATTTTTAGATACATTGGAGTAAGGGGAAATGAAAAAAATATTTTTAAGGTTGGCCTAATAGACATGATGCTTCATTTACTTTCAGAGCTTCCATTATCAACCATGTTCCATCTTTAACATCACCATGGCGGAAATGTGACTTTGACAATGAAGATTACCGTATTAGTAAGTATGTCTTACTGTTACACACTTTGATCTTCTTATGATCATTTTGAACTGAAATTTTAAAAGCTGTTAAATTTGCAGCTTCTTATATTGCAGTGGGGGACTGACTGCTTTTAAAAAGGTTAGGGATACTTTTTGCTTAATGCTCATGAGATCAGTTTATTCCTGAATCATTCATATGGCCAAGTGATGAGCACTTGTGACAAGAAGGTCTCAGGTTCAATCTTGAAAAGTCCAAGGGACCAAACATTTTTGTTTGGATTACTGAGAATTCGAATAATTGAGGGTTAAAATGCATACTTATATTTCAGTTGGGACTTCAAAATGATTTTGAATTATTGAGAATTTTGAATAATTGGAGTTTGAATTATTGAGGTGCTACTGTACATTTGTAAAATGTGGTTGTTCGATTTATTTTTCCTCAATTCTGCAATTCTGATACGTCAAAGTACAGATATCTCGATGTAGTTCAGAGAGTCCATTGGAATTCGAATTAATGAGAGTCGACTGTAGTGTTGCGGGGCATGTAAAATTATAAGTGAACATACCCAGGAAATGCCACAGTCATGAAGAACAGCCTTCTGAAGGCACCAAAAGAAGGAGAGATGAAGAACAAATAGTGACAAATTAAACACCTTAATAAAACCCCTGACAGACAAACTAAGAAATGCAACAGACCACCTACAGAGATAACACCAAATCATCATCAGGGTATTCTGAGGTACTTTGTATTAGAGCTGGGGTGATATCATCAAGGCATAGATATATCATGATATTTTTATGATGATACAGTATCCTGATACTGATGGTTAGTAGCAATACTTCATGATACTTGCATAAGGGCTTTCAGTATATAAATAAGGCTTTTAACCTTTACCTCATTCTGGCATAATTCAGCGAACAACAGATTTATGACATTTTCGTTATTTTTCCCATAAAATAGGCCCTGACTTTTCATGCAAATTGTCTCCTGAGAAGAAAATTTGCTTTTTCTGGAGAATTAAAAAAATACTTCATATTGTCACCTGCTGAAATGTTTTACCCATCCTGCTTAGTTTTAACATACCATATTCAATCTAAATACCGCGCATACCCCTGTAAGTGCACAGTCAAGCAATTTCTTAGTCTTTAGATTAGAGCCCCAGTGCCTTTATCTACTTTTTTTTTAAAATCATATGTTGTTGGTACGCATTTGAATTGCCTCAACAATTTGAGGCAATTCAAATGAGTACCAACATAGTATGAGTTTAGAAAGAAGAAAAAGATACCGCATAAACATCTTTAAATAATCCTCTCCTGAAATATTCACCTGATTTTTTTTTTTTTCAACGCATGTCTTATTATGTGGTTGTTTTGGTAAATGTCTTGTCAGTAATTTTAAAAAACCTAAGCATAGAGTGTGGATCCTAGTTCGAATATGGTAATACTCATACATTTTGTGACACATACAGAAAAACCAACACAATTAAAGTATCATGATACAGGATTGTATCAGACACTTCATATATTTTTCTGATGATACCGAGCTGTACTTTTTATGCCTGTTTTTTGGGTCTTTTTCAGACACATTTTTCATGCCAACACCACAGGTGATCTACTCTGAGGAATCTGGCACCACATTGTACATGGTGAAACTCAGTTCTGATGCTTGTACACGCTACCTAACTAATAAAACACCAGACGAACCATTTTTTCTTTACTGGCAAAATTCAAGTGGACAGAGGGCAAAGATCAATGTTCAGAAAGTTTTCTTGAACAAATATAAAGAGGTACACATCTTATAAACATTTCTTCACCTTGAAGTTCTGGGCCCAGTTGTTCAAAGCGTCGTTAACTTAACAAGCTCGTTAGTGGTAAAAATGTTAACTGTTCTAGTAAGTAGAATATCTAATTCACAGGCATTTTTTCTGAAAAAAAATGTGGGTAGCTTTTGCAAAAGCTACCCACATTTTTTCAGCAAAAATATTAGCGTATGTGCCATATTTAATGATCAAAGTTTTAATGATATGTTAACTAACGACATTAGTTTTGAACAACTGGGCCCTGTGCTCTGGTATTGGACTTGCTTAGGATGCACATTTGATGATAATTCTGGAATATTTTTTCTTATTTCTCCATAAAACATATGTTGTGGGTACCTAAGACTGTTCCTTTGTTTCTGATTTTTAGTATGCCCCTACCAATGGCAGACAGGCATATAATGTTTACCCTGTCCATGTGTGTGTATGTATGTATGTATGTATGGGAGTACGGATTTGTGTGTTACCTAAATCATGTCCGGTCCATAACTTTGTTATTCCACAATGGATTAACATTATTTTTATCACAGAACACTCAGTCATACAGCTGGGGCATCCATGTCCTACTGACAATTCTAGTTTTAAATGGTTTAGTCTAAAATAGATAAGGTCATGGTTGCCATAAGAGGTCAAAGGTAAAAAAAAATGTATTCACATTGTCTGTCATAGAACACTCATTTTTGTGTCCCATGTCATACAGCAGGGGCATCCAGTGTCCTATGGACACAATTCTAGTTTTAAATGTTTAAGTCTAAAATAGATCTGTGTAGCTACATGTAACAACAAGAAAAAAAAAATATTGCCGCTATTATCAAACTGTTAAGTGAGGAATATCAGCACCCAATATTCGCAGAGAGATTTTTTAAATCGACTCAGTACTGTGTTTAAAGAAATACTGTTCAGTGTAGTCACATCTGTCTTAAAGGCTTCAGATTCCTCAGAAATAGACATTTTATTATCCAAGAAAGATTTAATAAATTGATATATGGTATTAATTAACAATCATAAAATGTGGTACCTGACAGCCAGGGCCCAGTTGTTCAAAGCTAACAACGTCATTAGTTAACGATTCGTTAAAATTTACATCTAGTGATATGCAAATATGCTGAAATTTTTTGCTGAAAAAATGTGAGTTGCTTTTGCTAGCTACTCACATTTTTTTTTAGAATCCGCAAAAACAGTTAACAAAATGACCCTTAACGAGCTCGTTAAGCTAACAATGCTTTGAACAACTGGGCCCTGTAAAATTTCAGTTACTCTCTTGTTCTTGAAATGAAATGATTTTTTATCACAGATACTTTTGATAGCTAGATAGATACTTTATAAATGCAATAAGCCAAATTGGCCCACCATGAGCACATATATAATGAACATAATAATATAACATAGATGGGATAGCAAAGCAAACAAAACTATCACATTTTAGCAATGCTCTGCAACAATTTCCTTTATCTGGGAGAGGTGCACCAGTTACGTCCCTAAAATCTAAACAAAGAACTGGATTTGGAAAAAGCGGTTTAATTGGCACATTCTGTCTTTCTCGTTTATTTTCTTTCTTTCTTTCCTTTTTTTTTTTTTTCTTTTTTTGTTTTTGTAAAAATTTCACTGTTTATTTAGTAATCAGATTCAGTTCATTTTGACATGTACCACAGAATTGCAAAGCTATATCAGTATATGTCGGTTTAGTTACTGATACATACATATATTTGCCTCCCGTTTGTGGGTATATTTTTCCCTGCGCTTTATAAAAGAAAAATAATGATGCGGCTTTACAGTGCAAGTCTTATATAACAAGTCAAGGTCACATATTCACATATATATTGCGTGGTGGTAGTATTACTGTGAAAAATATATGTTCCATTACAGGAGTCATTTTATGTTATGTGCGAAGTTTGAGAGCCTGAATAACCTGCGCAGCCTGATTTGGGCTACTGTTCTCCTATGCCGTCTTCAGTTTTAAATGATTCTGTTGTGGCCAGCGGCATTCCAAGCACCTGACTGCATCATAGCGCAGGCTGATATTGGCCCTCCTTGTCACTATAGTATCTCTGAATTAATGTTGCAAACATTTATTCAGAGATACAATAAAAAATCATTTTATTTTTTATCCAGTTCAAAACGAGAGACTAACTGAAATTTTACAGGCTGTCAGATGCTGTTATTTATTAATTCTATATATCAATTTATTAAACCTCTCTTGGATAAAAAATGTCTATTTTTGAGGAATATGGAACCTTTAAACTCCAGGGTGTCACAATCATCAGCATCCAAGTGAATCAAACAGTTCTCTGGCAGAAAATGGCTCAGAGATCTTCTGATATTTTGGCTCATAATTTCACAGTCTCTGAACTTAAATTCCTTTCCAAGGGCCACAACTTTAGAAGAAAATTAATATTTGACAGTCTGGTGGAAGAATATATCAAAGTTTTCAGAATAAACACCAGGAAGAAACTATTCATTGAATAGCAAGCATCTTTTTAAAGCATGTACAATTTATGGAATAATGATATTCATTTTGAAATGTAATTTCTTGAAGTGACATCTTCCACCCAACTGGTCCCTTTTCGTGCTATGTTTTTATGTTTTAGTCCACTGATGAGGTAGGGAACCATACATTTATTTGTAGCTGGAACTGTATTAGGATTAACAGCAAGGTTTAACCCTTGTCATGCTGAATAAATTAAGATGCCATGCCCACTTCTAATTTCAAGCGAATCAGATTACTTGATCCAGGTTTTTTGATAGAAATTCACATATTTAATGACAAACAGTGCAGATCCAGATCAGTTGGCTTCTTCAGAAGCCAACTGATCTGGATCTACACTGTTTGCTAAGACAGGGCATGTCGTGTTCAGCAAGAGAAAGGTTAAGCTCCTCAACAGTTTTGCTGTTGACTGTTACAATTTTTTTGTTGTTGCAGTACTTATGCATTTGTTCAATCATTTTTCAACAAAGTGATGTTTTATGTTGTTTAGTCATTATCAGTTACCTTAGAGGGCCGTGGCCTCTCCTGGGCATCTTCTTTGGCATCTCCTTATTTCTTTAACCTTGCACTTGCAGCTTAGAGGTTAAATAGTGGGAGTACCAAACTAATTAAGGTGGTAGATTTTCTTTTTGATAACTTGGACAACTTTGGTGACTTCTTGTTTATTCTTGCATGATAACCCCCTTCTGAAAAAGGGCCTACTCTAAAAGGAGAGAATTTGCTGCCATGAGGAGCCATTTCTTTCCTTTTAGATTAGACCCTTTTTCAGAAGGGAGGTTAAAATCCTTTTGTCAGAATTGCTTCCCCTAGAGTGTACCATTAGTTCCCCTTAAATATATATATATATATATATATATATATATATATATATATATATATATATATATATATATATATATATATATATATATATATATATATATATATATATATATGGGACAGAGAGATGAAAACAAGTGTATTGGTAATAATGCAGATTATATAAATATTTTGGTTTCTTTCCAATTACAGAATGCCCTCGCTGAGGTTCCTCTAAGATCTGAATGGATAGAGGAAAAGAAAACAAGATTATAGAAAATTATGCAGAATTTAAATCTGAACTTTTCTTTCCAATTACAGAATGTCCTATCTGAGGTTCCTCTAAGAACTGGATGGCCAGAGGAGAAGAAAACAAGGGTATTAGAAATAATGAAGATGTATCTAGATAACAACCTTGCCTTTGATATGTATGTAAGTTATTCAAATACCCATCAGACCTTGCAAGCACCTTCACAGTGACTAGGTAGGCTTTGTCTGGAGACTTCACAAGGAATGCCTACAGCATCACGAAAACATACCTATATAATTTTGACCCCCTTAAACCCCACTTTTATATAGTAAAACTGGGGTTTACAGGGGTATACATTATTTTTCTTATTTCTGCTCAAAAACATAGATTGTGGGAACTCATTAGAATCGCCTCGCCGAGGCGGTTCTAACAAGTACCCACAATCTATGTTTTGAGCGGAAATAAAAAAAATATTAGAAGTTTTTATCGGAAAATTTTCAGTTTTTGGTGATGAAATTTTCAATGTATTTGAATAGGCGTGTTTTCGTAATGGCTTTTGAAATCTTTTGGAAAGATGTTTTTGGCCTGGCATTTTATTCTGAATGGAAAAACTGACTTGTGATTGACAATAACTTATCAGCATCCATTCGTCTTTTCGGTTTCTGTGTTTGTTTTCAAATATTTACTGTATAATTTCTTTTACAGGCCAAAATGGGTTTTCATGATGCAATTTTCATAATAAACTGGATTTTTGTAAAATTTTCTATTAGAAGAGATGTTTTGCTTTTCTTCACTGGATTTAAATAATTGATGTTCCATAATAATATTGTGATAATTTCAACAAGTGGAATTTGTTGAAAACTTGCGAACAAACCATCTACCTGACAGAGTTTTGCACATTTTGCCACCATTTTTTATTAGTGAAACTGAAAGTAGAGTTGTTTATTTACCGGAAAAACACACGTGTCAATAATCATTTTGAGCAATTCGCATTCAGCGATTTGACCGTCGCAATTACCTGTAGGCGTAAACATCAACGGTCAATCATCAATATAGGCGTAAACATCAACGGTCAATAGTCATTTAATCAATTAGTCGGTCTTCAGAAATTGTTCGATAAATACAAGCCATGCGGTTCCGGTTGGTCACGCGCTGACCTTTGAACGTCAATGTCGCGTGGTGCTTGAAAAAAAGAAATTAAAACTGTGCAACAAACGAATTATTTTCTATTACATTTTTTTTTTCTTTTTTAAAGGTACACATCAAAATAATTAACTTATTATCGAATTTCTTGTCGATAATTAAAAATGTATTTCTCTCTTTTTTTTTTTTTTTTTGATGCGGTATGCGACTTCCATGAATTTTTGTATTCCTACTTTCGATTTCTGTGCCGCCGGTTTTCCGACTCGCTGTCAATTTGACCGTTTAACGGAGGGGATTTTGGCCCCAAAATCATAAATTATTATGGCCGCTGACCGGAGGAGGGAGGTGACCGTTTATCAGAGGTAAAATATATAGGAAAACACCTCGGGGGGGAATGAAAATGGCCGTTAATGGGAGGTGACCGCTCATCGGAGGTGACCGTTAGTGGAGGTTCCACTGTAGGTTGTTACAACAAAATGTTTTAAATTGAATCGTGTCAAAACTTAGCAAATTTCCTTATTTTAAGTAAAGCGCCACACAAAAAGAGAGTTGAGAAGCAGAGTGGTCTCAACTTGGAAATTTAAAATGTCCCGACAATATTCAATTTTTATTAAAGGAAATTTATTGTCTGGGATTTTTGTGATACTTATAGAAAATGTTTTTTATAGCATATCTTCAACTAAATGCTGATATTGTTTCTTATTTCTCTGCTAAATATGTAACATGTTTTCGATACACATTAACTCTTTCGGTGCCAAATTTCAGACGACATTTGTTGTCTGCTTTTTTTTTTTTTTTTTTTTTTTTTTTTTTTAATAAACTCTTGCTTGAAAAGTTTATATTTAAAGTTGAAAGACTGAATGTCAAACAGCGTAGATCCAGATGAGACGGCTCATATGAGCTGTCTCATCTGGATCTATGCCGTTTGCAAAAGCCTATTATTATCGCCTGTGGCAGTGAAAGAGTTAAAACCACCTTTCGGAGGCACTTCGATTGAGTACACATAACATATGTTTTCCTAGAGAAGTAAGAAAAATATTATGTAGATACCTGCTTTTATCTAGAGATATAATTTCTGGCGGAAGAATGTGCATGATACTGTTTAACCGCTTAGAGGACTAAGCCTGCCCAGTAAACGTGGTTAGGTAAACTGATCATGCTCGACATGACCCTATTGGGTTGACTGGACCTCAACACAACAATATCTAGAGCTATAGTCTATCATAAGAAAACCAATCCATTAAGTACAATATCATGAATGCTTTCTTATAAAAACCGCAATGGCTTTTACACAAATGTATAAATATACTCAGTCTGGAACCTCCTTATAAGATGGTTCTTTACAAGACTGTTTCAGATATAAAACAGTTTAAAAGTGTACCACAAAGTATAGTATCCAAACAAAAATGTATAGATTATATAGAAAAATGACCATTTATGGTCATTTTTCTGTATAATCTATACATTTTTGTATGGCTACAATACAGTTGTTTAGCCAATAAGGTATTTGCCTCTGGATTCCATCAGTGGTGTTATAAGAGGCTGCAGAGGTGTAAAATTCCCTTAGAACTTAGTCACCCTTATGGTCTAAATTTTTCATTTTGATGATAAAAATGAAGTAAAAGTGAAGAAATTCTGAAAATCTCACTCCGCCTAGCTTAAAATTTACTCGCAAATGTGAGTGAGCCAGTGGAATTTTTACATCCTTGGGCTGTGGTAAAATATATACATATTTTTTTTTTTTTTTTTTCAGTTGGTAATTTTTTATGATTGGAGTCCATGGAATGCAATATATTGTGTTATAAGTGAATAACATTATAATGGGATGAGATATCCTATTCAGGCCAAAAAGTATTGACATTTTTCTTATTTCTTCATAAAAGCACATAGTGTAAGGTACTCAACAGGAGTGCCTCACAGAGATGCTTCTGATGAACACCAGTATATATCTTTCCGGCAGAAATAAGAATAATAGTTATCTGGATACCCCCATTTGGTAGCAATAGCTTGATAGGATTATATCGATAAACAGTTTTATAATGAATATTAATATGAATTTAATAGGTGCTACCTATATCTGTGCGTCCAAATTATCATCACATGCTTCATAGGTGGGTTGGCCAGATCTAAATGAATTTGATTTCAGACCATGCTTGACTTCTAATCTACTGCATGAATTGCGATATAACGTCCAAGTCAAGAATATTTCAGTAGTTCAGAGACATTGCCTCCAAATTTGTGGGACTTTTACCTGACCCCAATTTCAGGTCCTGCTTAGTTACTAGCAGCTCTGCCATGGAGGCTTTAGGCATCCCATCTATTTCACGGGCCACGATGTGCGGGGGCCATGCTTTCCGAATACCGAAGAATAGTGTGTGCCGATGACAGGTACAACGATAACATTCGCTTACCTGTGTCGAAGTTTTATAAGATTATCACGTGTAAGAGTGTAAAGTCTATGTATCATCTAAAAATCTACAGCGAAGTGTACCTTATGCACAAAATGAATCATGCTTACCTGGTAAAAAGACGGAGAACGGATAAACATTAAGTTCAAAGTGAGACAAAATTCAAAATGGCAGCGATCGCAAATTTTGTAGGCTGAAGTCATAAGTCTCGTGATTCAACCTCTTGCAGTTGGAATACTTGGCATTATTGGCTGTTTTGTTGCTATTATTGGCATGGCTGCCATGTCAGTAGTCTCTGCCAAATCTCGGAACGCTTATTGTTTTTCAGGATAAGCACCAAAACACCCAAGCCTTTGTTGGACCATCACATTTTTGGTCACACACATCACTGGTCACATCGGTAGTCCATAGTAGTGCGTCTGCACGCCGAACCGCTCTGCGAGCGGGGAACTACTTTGCAGTTCCCATTGGATGCACCTATTAAAAACCTATAAATATTGAGTGAATTAAAGATATGCGATACAATTTGAGGAGCAAGCATGCAGATATCACTTGATACTGGAATGCTTACTTGATATTAAATGCATATTTGGATGCCTTTGAATGTTACCATTACAAGACATGGCTTTTGATGAAGTCTTAGGGCAATGACGTCGTACCAAAATTTGTCATGCATTTGTGAGGCTCTGAATTTTCGATAAAAAAATGCCTTTTTTAAATCTACAAACAACTGAAAATAACACAAAATATTTATAGCTATATAATAAAAGGGTTATTGCACTGATATTGGTGAACATTGCCCCAAGTTGGGATATCAAAGGATGTGAGCAAACTCACATCCTTTGATAGCCCAGCTTGGGACAATATTCGCAAACATCAGTCCAATAACTGTACAATATTCAAATGTGACTCAATGAACTTGGCTAGAATTAAAGTGAATGGATACAACTGAACGATTTTGCTACCTTTGTCATGGTCCACTGGCTTTGTTATTCTTTACATGAAGTTTTGTGTTTAGCTGATTTATAATGCTGACAGGCACTAGCAGGTTTGACACCACCTTCCGCAGAATTCTTGTTACACCACAACCTCTTAATAACATGATTGCTGGGATCCAGAGCCAAAAACCATGTAAGCTAAACAACCATGTTGTAGCTAGACAAAAAGGTATAGATTATACAGAAAATGACAATAAATGGTCATTTTTCTGTAAAACTTGTACATTTTTGTTCATCTATTTATAATAGCTATTTATAATCAATTTTTTTCTATATAATCTATAAATTTTTGTTTGGATGTTGTTGTATTCAAACAAAAATGTATAGATATATAGAAAAATGACCATAAATGGCCATTCTTCTACATAATCTGTACATTTTTGTTAGGATATTTATGGTCATTCTTCTATTTAATCTTATAGTTTTTTGTTTGGATATTGTTTTGAAACAAAAATATATAGATTATATAGAAAAATGACCATAAATGGTCATTTTTCTATATAATCTATACCGTTTTGTTTGGATATTTAAAGTCATTTTTTTATTTAATCTTTTTTCTATATAATCTATACCGTTTTGTTTGGATATTTAAAGTCATTTTTTTATTTAATCTAAACTTTTTTGTTTGGATACAAAATTTTTGGTGTCCGTCTTTAAATTGTGCTATATTCAAAACTGTGCTATAATAAATAGTTTTCTGGCAAAAGAATGTGCACTAATACTGATAAACCGCTTAAAAGACTAAGCCTGCCCATGAAAAGTATGGTTATGAAAATGACCAGCACAACATGACAGTTATGGGTTGACTGGGCTGTAAAACTTCGACATACATAATGAATCATATTATAAAGAGGCTCTTGTTTATGTTTTTTTTTTTTTTTTCTGACATCCTATAGGAACTGGAAAGAAAATATAATGAGATTGTGGCTCAAGAGAGAAAAGACAGAAAGAAGAAGCATGTACCAAAGAGGAGTAAGAAGTTCTTTCTGAGATCTGCTCGGCCAGTCAGTATTAAACTTGATGATGAGCCAAGAACCTTTGGTAGTTCCATTATTCTGGAATTGAAGGATCACCTGTCCCGTAAATATATTTTGGTAAGTGCTTAAATGCATAGCTACAGATAAGAGGGGGTATCCACGTAATATTTTTCTTATTTCTCGACGAAAACATATGTTACTGGTACTCATTAGAAGTGCCTCAGTGAGGTGCTTCTAATGAGTATCCACAACATATGTTTTCATCGGGAAATAAGAAAGATATCAGCATTTTTCGGATGAAAAAAGCGCCTTATCTGTTGCTATGAAAATGATGTCTCACATATACTACATAAACGTTGGACTCTTGAGACGTAAGCTTAAAAGGCCTAAATTTTGCTTTTTATGCAGTTGTTTCTTAAAATACTTAATGGAATGGCAAACTGTGTAGATCCCGATCTTCAGGAGCAGCTTAATCTTGATCTGCACTGTTTATAATATGTCTTGTCAGAAACTGTGGTGTATGAAATTTTAGAACATTTGCTGTACATGTATATTTATGGTCTGTTGTTGTTGGTGAAAATATTGGTTTTAGAAAACAAAAAAGAATGTCATGTGCATTGTTGTGTTTTGTAATTCATAGATCCAGATATGCTGCTTTTTTTTTTCTCTCTTCAACCAAAAAGTAGGGTTATTTCTTATTTCTCTGCCAAACCTTAAATGTTATGGGTATCATCTGAAATGCCTAAAAGATACCCTTAGCATGTTTTCATGGAGAAATAAGAAACTTTTCTAAGCTGGACTTTTGTGCTGGCCTCAGTGGCTCAGTTTGATGTGCCATCCCACTGGAGACCAGGAGGTCTTGGGTTCAACACCCGCCGAGGTCGGCAACATTCTTTCGTGGAGATTGATCGTGAAATATTTTCTATAGTCATTCTCTTCCTTCCGCTGATTCAAGAAGGGCAGTTGCCAGTTTCTGGAGAAAGAATGTGCACAATACTGGTTAACCACTTAGAGGACTAAGCCTGCCCAGTAAACGTGTGGCTAGGTAAACTGACCACGCTCGACATGACCCCATTGGGTTGACTGGGCCGTAAAACCTCAACACAAACAAACAAAGCTGGACTTTTGAGCCGCAAACCAGAAATAAACGTTCCTTTGGACAACTGCCTCCAACAAAGACTCAAATCAGCCTGCACATGTCCACATGAAGAAACTTTGCATCCTTGGCTGTCCAAAATATGCCCAGTGAAAATTCTGATCAGACTGCAAATGCACAGGCTGATCTGAATCTTCTCTGGGCACATATGTTCAAAGGTACATGAATCGAGGGTTGAGCGCACAACTGTAGTAACAAACATATTTTTGAAACCCTTGTTTAGGGGCAACTTTGACCCCTTTGTAAACAATGCAAATTCAGAACTCAATGCTCATGTCAACAATGGCACCTAAATTTCCATTGTTTACAGAAATGACATGCTACAGTCTTGCGATCAACCCTCGATTTTCTGACATTGCTCCTATTATCATGTTGTATTGGTATAGTTGGTGTGACACTGCTTTATGAGGGTTTCGTTTTTCCCCAAATTAGTCATACAGCCATATCTGAGCAAACACTGCCAGTGGTTGGGAGTCTTGAAGTGCTTTACAGTGCTGAAATTTTATTTTTGCCTTAGTAAGATATATAAAAGATGCAGGCCCACCAATATCTTAAGAATGAGCCATACCTTTTAGCTTGCCTATCTGAGGTACTAGGAGAGGTATTTTAGTCACCCCAGTTGGCAGTATTACTATTTTCATTCCTGTTTAGGAAAACGTATACATTTATGCCACACTGCATTACTTTGTCCTAGTGTTGAAACTTTAAAAAATGAGGGCTATGCTTAAAAGCAAGAATTTGCTCTTGGAGGGAGCAAATTCTTCTTTTTAAGAGTACAGCCCTATCCAAGTATTTGCCCCCAACATTCTTTCCCCATCCCACCCACAACCCCCTCCCACCCACACACCACTGAGAAGGGAGGCAAAAATATTTCCATGTCAGAATTATTTCCCTTTGTAATGTATTCTGAAGAAGCCACCTGCTCTGGATTTACACTGTTTGACATTAAGTGTATGAATTTGAATTAACAAACTAGACCAAGCAATCTGATTGGTTAAAAGTTACAAATGGGCATGGTATCTTGATTTATTCAGCTGACAGCATGACTATGGTTAAGTAAAGGGGACTTGATAAACTTGGTAGATTTTTACAAGGGAGACCACTTATGTGACATTATGTTTACTTTCCACCCCACCAGTGCCCTTCTGAAAAGGGATCTACACTAAAAGGAAAGACTTTGCTTCCAGTCCTTTTTGAGTAGACCCCTTTTCAGAAGGGAGGCAAAAGCAAGTTTGACAGAGTTACCTCCCTCCTTGAAAGTGTATGCATTCCTTGAAGAATAATATTTATTTCTACAGTTTGTGAGTACCAGAGATAAGAAATCCTTCTTAGACTATAAGATGATAAGTGTGTCCAATGATTCACTGGTGAAGCCTTCTTGTTTAAAGAGTCTGTCTGAGCAAGGAGAATTTTGCATGATGTATGAGGCCAGGTAGGTAATATAGACCAGGCTAAGGTAATTCTTCCTAGATGTGGTGAGAGATGATTCTGATATATACATTTTCAGCTGAAAAATACTGATTTTTTTCTTATCTCTCGATCAAACATATGTTGTGGCACTCATTTGAAGTGCCTCTGTTAGTACCAACCACTTATGGTTTCTTGAAGAAATCAGAAAAGTACAGGCCCCCTAGTGAAACATTTAAAGCCTTAAGATTTCCTGAAATCCTTTAAAAACCTTTTATTAGCTCACCCGAGCTCGAAGTGCTCAAGGTGAGCTGTTGTGATCAGTAAATGTCCATCGTCCGTTGTTCATCGTCCGTCCTGCGACAATTGCTTTAAAAGCCTACTCCTCGTACACCCCTGGGCCAGTGGACTCGAAACTTGGTAGGAAGCATCAGGGTGACTTGTAGATCAAAAATAGCTAAAATCAGTCCGATCAGAAATCCAAAAGGGCCGTCATGGCGGCCATCTTGAAAATCTATTTTTCACTTCTTCTCCTGAACCAGAAGGCCAATTGACTCGAAACTTGGTAGGAAGCATCGGGGTGACTTGTAGAACAAAAGTAGCTAAAGTCTTTCCGATCGGAAACCCAAGATGGCGGCCATCTTGAAAATCTAATTTTCGCTTCTTCTTCTTAACCAAAAGGCCAGTTGACTCGAAACTTGGCAGGAAGCATTGGGGTGACCTGTAGATCAAAAATAGCTAAAAGCGTTCCGTGGCCATCTTGAAAATCTATTTTTCGCTTCTGAACCAAAACGCCAATTGACTCGAAACTTGATAGGAAGCATGCGGGTGGCCTGTAGATCAAAAATAGCTAAAATCATTCCGATCAGGAATCTTAGATGACCGCCATGGTGGCCATCTTGAAATCTATTTTTCACTTCTTCTCCTGAACCTAATGACCAACTGACTCAAAACTTGGTAATAAGCATCCCGGTGATTTATAGATCAAAAATAGATAAAATAGTTCCGACCGTAAATCTAAGATGGCCGCCATGGTGGCCATCTTTAAAATCTATTTTTCGCTTCTTCTCCTGAACCAAAAGGCCAGCTGACACAAAACTTAGTAGGAAGCATCGGGGTGACTTGTAGATCAAAAATAGCTAAAATCATTCCAGTCAGAAATCCAAGATGGCCGTCATGGTGGCCATCTTGAAAATATATTTTTCCCTTCTTCTCCTGAACCAAAAGGTCAATTGGCATGAAACTTGGTAGCTAGCATCGGGATGACTTGTAGATCAAAATTAGCTAAAATCGTTCCAGTCAGAAACCCAAGATGGCGGCAATCTTGAAAATCCAGGTAGGAAGCATCGGGGTGACTTGTAGATCAAAAATAGCTAAAATCGTTCCGATTGGAAATCCAAGATGGCCGTCATGGTGGCCATCTTGAAAATCTATTTTTCGTTTCTTCTCCTGCACCAAAAGGTCAATTGGCATGAAACTTGGTACCTAGCATCGGGATGACTTGTAGATCAAAATTAGCAAAAATCATTCTGATTGAAAATCCAAAATGGCCGCCTTGGCTGCCATCTTGAAAATCTATGTTTTGCTTCTTTTCCTGAACTGATGTACTCGAAACTTTGTAGGAGGCATCGGGGTCACTTGTAGATAAAAAATAGTTTAAGTTGTTCCGATTGGAACTCCAAAGGCCAATCAACTTGAAACTTGGTAAGAATTATCCATGTAACTTGTTGATCAAAAAAAGGTCAAATCGTTCCATCGGAAATCCAAGATGGCTACCATGGTGGCCATCTTGAAAATCTAATTTTCTATTTGAAAATCTATTTTTCGCTCCTTGTCCTGAACCAAAAGGCCAATTGACTGGAAACTTGGTAGGAAGCATCAAGGTAACTTGTAGATCAAAAAAAGTAAAATTATCCTGATTCAAAATCAAAGATGGCCATCATGGCATCCATCTTGAAAATCTATTTTTCTCTTCTTTTCCTGAACTGAAAGGCCAACTGACTCGAACCTGGATAGGAAGCTTTGGGGTGATTTGTAGATTAAAAATAGCTAAAATTGTTCTGATCGGAAATCCAAGATGGCCGCCATGATGGTAGGAAGCATAGGGGCTTTTTAGATCAAAAATAGCAAAAATCGTTCCTATCGGAAATCCAAGATGGCGATGGCCTCCATGGCGGCCATCTTGAAATTCTATTTTTTGCTTCTTCCTAACTGAAAGGCCAGTTGACTTGAAACTTGGTAAGAATCATCAAGGTGACTTGTAGATCAAAAATAGCTAAAATTGATCCAATCGAAAATACAGGATGGCTGCCACAGTTATCATCTTGAAAATCTATTTTGAACTTCTCCTGAATAAAAAGGCCCTTTGACTCGAAATTTGATAGGAATTATTGGGGTGATTTGTAGGTCAAAAATAGCTAAAGTCAGTCCGATCGGAAATCCAGGATGGTTGCTCTAGTTTATTAATATAGAAGTATACAAAGAAAAAACTTCTCTGAAACCATTAGGCCCTAAGCAGGTGCCATCATCATGAATCTTGCTCAAAATGTTTGCCTTGATGATTTCTAGGTCGTGTTTGGACCTGGGTCACTTATGACCTATATTTCACAGTCCAGTGACTTTCTTAAGTTTTTCCATTTAGGTCAGTTTTCAGTAACTGTTGGTCCTACAGCAGTGATACTTGGCACTTGCAGACATCTTAGCATAGCCTCTTGAATGCAGTCATCTATATTTGACCTTGACCTACATTCCAGTCCACTGACTTTGTTAAGCTTTTGCATTTGGGTCAGTTTCTCAGTAATTATTGGTCCTACAGCCAGTGCTACTTAGCACATGCATACATCTTAGCATGGCCTCTTGAGTGCTGTCATTCATATTTGACCTTGATCTATATTCCATGGTCCATTAGGCATGCTGCATTGTCTTATTAATATAATCATCATGAATCTTGGTCAGAATGTTTGCCTTGCTCATTTATGGATCGGATTCTCTAAGTGCTATGATACTCAGGTGAGCATTACAGGGCCATCATGGCCCTCTTGTTTTGGTGAAAAACCTATAAAAAGATTCTGAAAGGATTGATCCATGAGAGCATTGAACAGTTCAAACTCATTAAACTTAACCCTTGTGATGCTGAATAAATTAAGATGCCATGCCTACTTCTAATTTTCAGCCAGTTAGATTACTTGATCTGGATTGTTGCTATAAATTCACATATTAATGGCAAATAGTGTAGCTCTAGATCAGTTGGCTTCTTCAGAAGCCAACTGATCTGGATCTACACTGTTTGCAAAGGCAGGGCATATCCGGGTTCAGCAGGACAAGGGTTAAAACAGCTCAATTGTCAAGTTTTCTGGACCAGACTTTCTAGTTTTGGCCAATTAAGCCTCATCAGTGACCCTCAAGTGGCTTCATATGCTAGCCTCATTTATTTAATTTAACCAAAACATACTGATAATGGTTTGGCTACCCGCTTTTAAATTCTTGCTAATGACCTGTTAACAGATATTTGTCACATAAGCTACATCATGCCCTTAAAGGCTCGATGTTTCTCAAAAATAAATGTTTTATTATCCAAGAAAGGTTTAATAAATTGATATATGATATTAATACAATCATAAAATGTGGCACCTGACAGCCTGTAATATTTCAGTTAGTCTCATTCTTGAACTGGATCATAAATGGAATGATTTTTAATTGACAGCATTAATTCAGAGATCCAATAAAAAAAACTCGTTTAATTTCTATCCAGTTCAGAAATAAGAGACTAACTGAAATTTTACAGGCTGTCAAGTGCCACATTTTATGATCCTATTAGTACTATATATTAATTCATTAAACCTTTCTTGGATAAAATTGTCTGTTTTTGAGGACTATAGAGCCTTTAACCCTTGTCCTGCTGAACCCGGATATACCCTGCCTTTTGCAAACAGTATAGATTCAGATCAGTTGGATCTACACTGTTTGTCATTAAGTATTTGAATCTATATCAACAACCTTGATCAAGTGATCTGATTGGCTGAAAATTAGAAATGAGTGTGGCTTCTTAATTTATTCAGCAGGATAAGGGTTAAGTGGAATAATCTATTTTCAGGGAGTTTTAACCTCCTTTCTAAAAATGGTCTACTGCAAGAGGAAAGGGTAGACCCCTTTTCAGGGGGATGGTCATGTGCAGGAAAGCACATTTCATTTTGTACAAGGGAGACACCATTTGTGACATAAGTCATAAATTCTTTCCTTTAACCCATTGTAGTCGGGAGACCCGTAAAAGGGTAATGGGCAAACAGTGCAGACCCAGATCAGATGCTGCAGAATGCAGCGTCTGATCTGGGTCTCCACTATTTGCATTTTTCTCTAGGAATATGTAAATTTCATAGCCGGACGTCCCTAAAATTGAAATTGGACTCTTCCAATGTATAGTGTGGGAGAGTCTCTTCAGTAAACAATGGGTTAAGAGTAGCCTAATGAGGGAGGTAAGTGTTTTCATGTCTGACTTATTGACTTATTTCTCTTGGCACTATACCTGTTCCCCTTAATGTATCCATTTCTGTTGTCATTTGCCAGCTTCTACAGATTCAAGAAGGGCAATTATCAGTTTCTGGCTAAAATGTGTGCACAAGTACTGGTTAACTGCTGCCCAGGAAACGTGTGTAGGTTAACTGTTTGGCTCGACATGACCTTAAAATCAAATCTCCTTAATGTGAACAAAAATTTCCACCCAAGACCAGGGTTTTTTTTATTTCACCTATTGGCAGACTGAATATCAAAGTGTACTGGCTGAAAGCAATGGTACTGATCAGATTTTGCAGATGCACAGCTAATATTGGCAGTTGCTTTCTGCATTTGTATCCTTGAAGCATGAAAAAGCTCATACATGTATAATCACCAAGTTTTATTGTTTTTTCATGTCAGACACGCCTTGGGTATCTTCAATCAGTTTGGTGTAAAAGTTGAGTCTTTGAAAGATGTTAAGTGCCAAGATTGGACACCCAGCCCATGTGTTATTGGACCTTATGTGTATATGATAACAAAGGATAAAGTGAGGTAATTTTTACAATATTCTTTCAGTTGCATTTACGTTTAATACTCAGATAGACAGGCCTTAGCAAACTGTGTAGACCCAGATCAGACTGCAGAATGCTGTGTCTGATCAGGCTCTACACTGTTTGTCACTCATCCAGTAATTTCTAGAGACATCCGGAAGGATTGTTATGGATGCATATTTGGTGATAATTCTGGGATAATTTTTCTTATTTCTCCATCAAAATATATGTAGTGGGTACTCATTAGAAGGGCCTCACTGAGCATTCTAATGAGCACCCACAGCATATGTTTTCATGAAGAACTGGATAAAATTATTGCATAATTATCACCAAATACTCCTTCTTTACAATTCCTTTGGACATCCGAGGGTAGTAAAATGGAAAAGAACAAATTTGAAGGCTCCATATTCCTCAAAAATAGACAAAAAGACATTTTTATCCAAGAAAGGTTTAATAAATTGATATATAGTGCTAATACTATCATAAAATGTAGCATCTGACAGCCTGTAAAATTTCATTAAGTCTCTCATTTTTCAACTGGATCAAAAATGAAATGATTTTTTATCATACCTCTGAATTATTGTTGTCAACATTAATTCAGTATTCTAATGCACTTGCGTATGCAACGCGACGTCTGACTGGATAACGTCAAAAATTTGCGACGGTATGTTCTGCCATATACTGTCGGAAATCCGACGTCATCATGTTACGTCACTTCTCATTGGCTGGCATTTGGTTTTACGCAGCTCACAGCACTTGTCGCTTTGTGCAAATAGTACATTTTTTCAACAGAAAAAATGAATAAATGCATTAGAATGGGGATAACTGCATTCAAATTTGTCATTTGGGGAGGTAAATCGGCTGTTTTACGGTCGCAAATTATGTTTTACGGCTCCGCTGGCGCATCGCCGTAAAACGAAATTTCCGACCGTAAAACCGCCGATTTACCTCCCAAATGACAAATTTGAATGCAGTTATCCCCTCAATATCATGAAAAATCATTCTATTTCAAGAACAAGAGGGTAACTGAAATTTTACAGGCTGTCATGTGCCACATTTTATGATTGTATTTATACCATTAAACCTATTTTGGATAATAAAATGTCTTTTTTTTAGGAATGTGAAGCTTTTAAGGGCAAGTATGGTGAAGAGTTTTAAAGGCATCTGAATATTTAAGGTAAATACATTCTTTATTAAAGGGAAAAAGCAAGGTCTGCATCACTTGTTTTCAACTGATAATTGGTGATACCATATTTACTCTACATATTCATCATCTTAATTCCTCACCTTGCTTGTGATATTGGCTTACAGTTGGGCAAGGCCTGCTATCCTTGTAGCAGGTAAGGGTAGAGGGGGGAATGTTTTCATATCTTCTGTCTCTTCATTTTCAGTCCTGTTCCTCTTTCTTCCCTGTTCCTCTCTTTCATCTCCTCTATCTATCTATTCTATCTTTTTTCTCCCTTTTTCTGGGAGACAACACAAAATGACCCACAAGGGTTGACCTGTTGTTAAACACCAACACAATCAATCAATCAATCAATCAAATCCTAAAATCTGAGCATCCAATTTACTATCTGTTCATCTACAGTCGATCCTCGTTATGTCGAATTCCAAGGGACTCTCTAAAAAATTTTGAGATATCCGTACCTCGACATATCAGATTTGCGGAATTCCTAAAAACAATTAATTGAACAACCACATTTAACAAAGGAATATGTAATTTAAGACCTGAAGTTAGAGATATATTAAAATATTGTGGAAAAGAGGAGAAATTGCTCCATAGGAGCAATTTCTCCCCTTTTCCACAATATTTTGTCACCTGTTGTTAGATTTTCATGTTGAAACAGGGATCAGATTTTCACTTCGAGATAAGCATTTTTCGAGATAACCGAGGTCGAGATAACAAGAGTGGACTGTATCAAAAAACTACTGGATGAGCTGCAAACAGTGTAGACCTTGATCAGATGCCACAGAATGAGGCATCTGATCAGGGTCGACTCTCTTTGCTCAGGCATGCCTGTCCCAATATGTAAGATTAAAAAGGTTACCTTGAGTCCTAATTGTTTATTGAAGTGACAAACCTTATTCTGTTGCAGTGTATGGAAGCATTTGATTGGTGTAGAAGAGCCTGAAGATGAAGAAGAAAGACAAACAGAGCGAGCCAGCAATACGTCCTGGGCCTTCTCTAAATACTGGTGTTTGAAACCCGACACGGAAACCAAGCAGGTTATGAAGATGAAAGTTGTAGGTCATCACCATGGAGACGCTGGAAGTTTCTTGATGATTCACACATCTGTGGGTCTATGCTTCATGAATCCTGAGTCATTTGACCTGTTGACTATCACCTTAGAGACTAAAAAGTAGGTTTACGTTTACTGACATTAATCATTGATAATAATTATGCAGATCAAAGCATTCAAAGTGAAGTGGTTAAATAAACTTGATATTAGCTGTTAGCATGCTGGGTAAAAATTTCAGCAGACAACAGTTTGAAATATTTTTCCCAGAAAATAGGATTTAACATTTCATGCAAATTGTCTCCTTAGGAGACAGTTTGCATGAAATGTCTATTCCTATTTTCTAAGAAAAGTAGAAAAAAATATCAAATGACATCTGCTGAATTTGCCCAGACAGTGGTAATGGTTAATTCATGTATATTAACTTCTATAAATTCACTGATATGTTTTGTTGAAAAAAAAAAAAAAAAAAAAAAAGTCGGAGTAGTCTTTGCACTCACATATTTCTCATCAGAGACTATCAGTATATTTAAAGTTTTTACATAAAAATAATAAACATTTAATATATCACTGGTTAAGTAACTTCTTAGCGTTTGATGCTTGTACCATCTGGACTCCAGTTTTCTATATTTTAAAAGCACTACATGTATTCAGAATTGTAGCAGACAGCATTCTTATTTTTTTTCATTTCAGAGAAAATAAAGCTATAATGCAATGTCCTGTGAATTATCTGATGATTCACATGAAATATCAAGCCATATTGTCATTAAAAAAAGAAAAATAAATAAAAAAAGAATTAAGGATGTCATCTGCTGCTGCTGTAATTGTTTAACCCATTGTAGACTGAATGAACTCTCCCACACTATATGTTGGAAACTTCTATTTTCGATTTTTGGTATGTCAGGCTATGTGATTTAAATATTCCTATAGAAAAATGGTTGAACTATTTGCAAACAGTGGAGACCCTGATCAGATATTGCATTCTGTGGCATCTGATCTGGGTCTGCACTGTTTGCCAGTTACCCTTTTAGGGGTCTCCAGACTGCAATAGTTAAAAACTTCTGTAAGTTGTCTTGTTCAAGCTCAGAGTGTAATAGGTTTTTTTCAGCTTTTTATACCTCGCCACTATATAGTGGCAGGGTATTATGGTTTCACTTTCGACATCTGTGTGTCTGTCCATCCGTCTGTTTTTCGTTTCCGGATGATAACTTGAGTAAACATCAATGGATTTTCACCAAATTTGGTATGTGCATTGATATTGTGGAGATCTGGTTTGGGATTGCTAATGAGTTATCTGCCTGAGACACGCCCATATTTTCGTTTCCGGACGATAACTTGAGTAAACGTCAATGGATTTTCACCAAACTTGGTATGTGCATTGATATTGTGGAGATTTGGATTGGGATTACTAATGGGCAAATTTCTTCAAATTTTGACGGAGTTATCTGCCCGAGACACACCCATATTTTCGTTTCCGGACAATAACTTGAGTAAAAGTCAAGGGATTTTAACCAAACTTGGTACATGCATTGATATGAAGGAGATCTGGTTTGGGATTGCTAATGGGCAAATTTCATCAATATTTGACAGAGTTATCTGCCCGCAGCACGATAATGGCGGGGTATTATAGTTAAACGTTTTTATTTATCCAAGGTGATATTTCTGTATCACTGTGTTTCTTTCTGTCTTAGAATCTGAAAAATCTACTTCTGTGAATAAGACAGCCACACAGCTCTTGCTTGATCAGTTTTGTGCTTAACAGACTTTGCTAGCATGGGAACTAAACTGATTCATTATTAGAATGATAATTTTTAATACCATCTGACTCCATATTGGTGGCATTTTCTCATGGCAGAGTAGTTTGTCCACCAGCCTAGGGTAGCTCAGTCAGATGCACGTCCGACTGGTGATCAGGTTTCGGATTCAGTCCCTGCTGGGTCCGGCAAATTCTTTCGTAGAGATTGATCATGATATATTTTCGAAGGTAATTCTCTGCCTTCCTCTTATTCAAGAAGAGCAGTTGTCAGTTTCTGGCAAAAACATGTGTGCAGATACTGTTTAACCACTTAGAGGGCTAAGCCTGCCCAGGAAAAGTGTGGCTTGGTAAGTTGACCAGCTCGACATGACCCTAATGGGTTGATTGGGCCATAAAACCTCAAATTAATCAATCTCCACCTGAAAGATCATGAGAGGTTAATTCAGTGTGGATCCCGTCAGTTTTGGCATGGCAGTATCCTGTCTACATGATACCATTATCTCGAGAATTCTAAAGAAACATGCATGGATGTATCATTTAGACGCACATAAGTGCTCTTCACACTTTGGTGATTTTGACATCATTTTCAAGGTTAGCCAAAGTGTGGGGACATCATTTCTTTTGTATTTAAAACAACAAAACTTTTCTTGTGTTATGCATTATTCTAGCCCATCACCATATCCGCTCAGTGAGGATGGTAATGTTCTGCTGTGTAATGTGGGCAAAGTGAAGTTACTGGCTGAGAAGAATTACATGGTGGATATCAAACAGATCACAAAAATTGCCGTAGCTATAGAGAATAACATACTGGTGTTTGAGATTGAAACTTCAACAACACAACAAGGGTATGAATGAAATAGACTTGTGTGCCACAGTGTCAGAACATATACCTGTACCTTATGATGTACTCCTAGCAATGGCTCAGATCAGACTGCACGAATGTGCTAGGCAAATTTTGGATATTCATGGATCCATTATGTTGACATGTCTATGCAAAATGTGTGCTATTTTCACAGTATAAAAATAGGGGTAATATGCAACGGTTATTTTGCCATTTAATATGGAGATATGTAGTTCATCTGGCAGACTGATAATAAACAATTGAATTAAGCTTTAAAAACTGAAAAATGGTGAAAATTTGCCTATTAATGCACACGCCACCTCCACCCCAACATATACCCACATGTTATAGGGGGACATTGGGTCCAGATTACATATACTTGTCAACCTAATGTAAGCTTTTCGGTCCCAAAAATGAAGACTTTAATGAAAGTTGTGAATGCATATGTGCAGTCTGATCTGAGCAATAGCTCAGCCTTTTTTGGATAATTAGGGATCCAAGCTTTTTCACACAGGCAGCAGACTGACCAGACTGTGTGAAACTGCATGTTGCTCTTAGCCTTGGCTGGGCATACATGACCAAAGGTACATTTTCTCCCACCTTAGCCTATATGAAATAGACTTTTGCCCATGTGAGAAACTTCTGTCTCACATGACCATATGACTTTTAGGAACAATCCACTTAACTCTTTCCCCGCTAGTGGCAACTTTTGTCATCTGCTGATAACCTTTGCAAACAGTTTGGCTCCAGAACAAACGCCTGACTTTTTGTCGGACCTGATCTGGATCCAAACTATTTGACACTCTGATGGTATTCCTGAAAGATTTTCTTGAAAAATTTTTTTTTTTTAAAAATCCACAGAAGACAAAAAAGCATGCAAAATTACCCAGCATGCTAAGAGTTAAAGGTGGGAGAAAAAGAACCCATCATGAGCTAGTCTATGCAGGATTGTGAAATCTCACCCTCGTGGTAAGAATTTCAACCAGGGACTCGGCAAGCCTCATCCCTGGTTGAAATTCCTACCCTTCGGTAAGATTTCCATATCCTGCATGGAAACTCATGATGGATTCTTGTATTCTCATATTGCAGCTCTTACATCAACATACAATGTTTTTCATACTGGAAGTGAGTTGAGCAAATTATAAATGATAGATATTCTTTTTTTTTTTTTTTTTTTTTTCTTTCAGAAAACAGCAACATTTCTTGCACATTTTCTCCTGAGGAAGCAGTTTGCATTAAATGTCAAGTCTGATTTTTCTGGAAAAAAAAAAATTGAAAAATATTCAGAATGTCTGTTGGTGTTTTTATTTATTATTCAGAGTTAACCCTTAATGAGCCATCAAAATAGTTGTAGATCTCTTGTTATCTTTTTCTTTTTCAGGGAAGTAAGGCTTGATATTTTGTGTGAATCATCTGCCAAGCCTTGTTTTCTCTGAAAAATAAAAACAACAATATTTCAGAATGACATTTGCTGCTATTGTGTGTGGCACTTTAAGGGTTAATGATTACATTGATTACATGAACTGTGACTGGTCTCCATAGCACAGTTGGTGGCATGTCTGACTGCAGAGCAAGGAAATGCAAATTCGAATTTCGGCTCAGGCATGTAATTTCTGTGGAGATTGATCATGAAATCTTTTTCTATGGTCATTGTCCCCTTTCTGCTGATTCAAGAAGGGCAGTTATCAGTTACTGGCAAACATGTGAACAAGTACTGGTAAACTGCTTATAGGACAAACCTGCCCAAAAAAATGAAAAATGTGAATAGGGTAACTGACTTAACTGTGTTGACTTGGCCATAACACTCTTAATCAAACAAATACATGAACTGATCCTTGGACAGCCTTACCCTACAAATATATAGAATTTATGATGCACAGCACAGGAAAGGAGTCCTTATGCTATACATAAAGAACAATGGCTTCACATATGCACAGTCAGATTAGCACCTTCTCTTTTTGTCGGTATATTCTGCAGTGTATCAACTGATTTGTAAGCTGAAATGAAAGCCGGCAGCACATGGCATACGGGTCCATTTCTTGGGTTGAAAATTATTTAAGAAAAGCAGCTGCTTAGACCAGGCAGGCAGCCTGTCCCTGCAATCTGGTCAGGGTGTTCACTGTTCTGGTTTAAGGTTCTAGAAAGTTCCAGACTTTGTTGTATAAAGACACAGCTCCAGATAAACCACTTTTTCAACCAAAAGGTATTGACATTTTTCTTACCGTATTCAGTCTAATTACCGCACATACCCCTATAAGTGCACAGTCCAGAAATTCCGTAGTCTTCAGATTACAGCCAATGTACTTTTTCTTTACTTCTTTATAAAGGCATATGTTGTGGGTACTCATTTGAATTGCATCAACTTGTCGATGCAATTCAAATGAGTACCCACAACATAGAAAAAAAAATTGCATTATAATCATCAAATAAATCCTATTCTGATTTTTTTTTATAGTGTACCCTTAGTAGGTAGATTCATATTTTAGCACAACTGAGTGTTCCCAGTAATTCTGAAAAACATAAGTGCACAGTGCAGTAATTAGGTCGAATACGGTATTTCTCCATCAAAAATGTTTGTTGTGGGTACTCATCAGAAGTGCCTCTGTGTTCTAATGAGTACCCACTACATATGTTTTCATGGAGGAATCCAGAAGATGTTGGCTAGAGTGCACAAGAAAGTGTTGTTGTTCAAATGTGACAAAAGGCTCTTGGTGCCATTTCTAATCCACATTTGAGATTGTGAAAATCTGAAATTCCATTCCTTTGTGAAACTGTTCTTTCTTGTCTATGGAGATACAGCAGACTTTATATGAGTTTTCATTTCATATGATATTTACTAAAACTGAGTTTAATAATTTATCTTCTGTGAGCCTTGGCAAAGAAAAAATTGCAAGTTTTTTAATGTTGTTAATAAATATCATATGAAAGGTACATGAATGTAAGATTTTATTTATCAGATGAGCAACTGTTATTATACTAGAGTATAATATTTATTTATGTAAAGGCATCATTACACTGTCAGATTTGTGGGGGTGGTGCGAAGGTGCTGTGTATCTTACATCACTGGGGCGTCCAACTGATATTGGCTTACAGTTGGGCAAGACCTGCTATCCTTGTAGTGGGTAAGGGTAGAGGGGGAATGTTTTTATTTCTTCTGTTTCTTCACTTTCATTCCTGTTCCTCTTTCTTCCCTGTCCCTCTCTTTCATCTCCTCTACTCTCTCTTCTATCTCTTTTCTCCCTTTCTCTGGGAGACGACACAAAATGACTCTCAAGGGTTGATGTGTCGTTAAACCCCAACACAATAAAACTGTCAGGTTTGACTTCATATGGGTCGCATCATGCGATACATGTCTTCGGGCATATGTGGACAGCAAAGGCCCAGATCATCAGGGCCTTCCTTGTCTGCTAACAGAATTATTGGATACTGCAAAATGTATGAATAGAGAGCAAAGGCCAGGGCCCAGTTGTTCAAAACTAACGATGTCGTTAGTTAACAATACGTTAAAATTTACATCAAGTGATACGCAAATATGCTGAAATTTTTTGCTGAAAAAATGTGAGTAGCTTTTGCACTGCAAAAGCTACTCACATTTTTTCAGCAAAAAATATCAGAATATTGTATATTGAATCTGCTAAAACAGTTAACGAAATGACCCTTAACAAGCTTGTTAAGCTAACGACGCTTTGAACAACTGGGCCCTGGATGATACATTACACATGCACAGGATGATCTGAATCTGCACATTTTGCTCATGTTCGAAGGCACTTTTTAGCTTGACACACAGCCCATATGATAAACTGGCCCAGTTGTTCAAAGCGTCGTTAGCTTAATGAGCTCGTTAAGGGTCTTTTCATTAACTGTTTTAGCGGATTCAATACACAATATTCTGATATGCATTGCAAAAGCTACTCACATTTTTTCAGCAAAAAATTTCAGCGTATTTGCGTATCACTTGATGTAAATTTTAACAAATCGTTAAATAATGATGTCGTTAGTTTTGAACAACTGGGCCCTGAAATTTTGATTCATAATAGCTGTAAATAAAATATTTTTGTACTTACTAGCAAAAAGCAAAGGTCCTGATTTGATTGTAAGGGGCATAGGCTAATCAAGGTCTTAGCTGCTTGTATATAGTTCAACTCTTTGAATACTGAACAAAACCTTTTAGCAGTTTAAATATTTTTTCTTTTTTTTGCTGGAAGACAGGGCTCAGCATTTCATGTTAATTATATCCTAAGGGAAAAACAAAAAATCTGTTCTTTGTCATCTGTTGAATTCATTGGCTGTTGCAAAGAATTAAGTCTGCTTTGATCCTAATGTGGCACTTGTGATAAAAGTAAACAGTGTAACCAAGATCAGATGCTGAAAAAAATGCAAAAGTGGCATCTGATCAAGGTTTACACCTTTTGCAACTCATCTAGCAGTTCTTAGACACACCAGCATATCATCGTCTTCATATCATAATCGGATTTTTGATTAAGGTGCAGGTACAGGGGCAACATCCACATCAGTGGGACCCCTTCCAGATAGCTGGCTTGCAGCACGCATGGCAGATCTCACACCAGATCTCCAGGTATGTCTATCATGAGGGTTGATAGCTGAGAGCTTCCACTCTCTGCAATCCCTCTCTGTCAGCTGCTTCCATATCATCTTGGGCCTCCCAGACTCGCGCTCTCCATCAACCTCTATGTCGAAGGCTATCTTGACTGCACCATTGGAGCATTCCACATGCCCATACCATCAGGCATTAATTAAAATCGATTTTTCAGTTTAAGAATATGCATGATAAGGAGTTAGGGTGTCCCAATTTTTGTGGTATTTATACATAAAGTTTGATGATACACCTCTTTTTCAGAATGCAAGCTGCTGCTACTCAGATGAAGTTGATCACAAGTGTCTCACTGCCTGGCTTTGCAGTAGAAGCATGTTTTGTTGGAAAGGAAGGTAAGCACTGATACTAGGAGACTGCCATATAGTCGGGTTTCTTAATACCTGTATCTTGCAAAAAAAAATGTAACCCTAGCATCAGAAAGATATACAGCTGAATTTTTGTAGATATAAAGCTTGGATAGTGGTTCATACTAAACAGCTGTACAGCAATATGAAACTAATAGCATTTTGGAGAAAAGCATGCATTTTGCAGGATACTAATTAAGCAACTGTAAGTTCTATTAAGCGAATAGTACACATGTATACACTAACAGGTAAAATAACCCAGTATATATATACACCCAACTCACGATAAATTAATCTGTACAGTTGATGTCTGAATATAAATTAGCACTGATAGTTTAAAATTCTTATCATGGTTTGTAAAACAGGATGTATTTTATTGACTTTTGATGAACATTTTAGTTTGCCAAAATTACGCCTATTATTTTGTTTGGTCTTCATACTTTCTTACCCAGTATAGTTTGTCAGCAAATGTTTTGAAATTATGGACATGAAGAAATGTGCGGCAATCCCCCTCAAAATGCATGTTTAAGACTTACATAAGTACAATACAGTGTCCTATAAGAATATTTTTTATTGAAATTTACAAGCACAAATGCCTGAAAGATGTCTGGTAAAATTTAAAATGTGTCATTCAAAATGATGTCATCAATCAAACATTTTCTTCAGGTTTAAACCATTTGTCGTAACTACCTATGCAAAAAAATATTTATTCTAGTTGCTGGTTTGGAAAAAATCAAATATTTCACCTTTTCCCATAGTAAAAATGACTAAAAATTATGCAGAAATCTGTACAGTAGGTAACTTGGAGGCATATTTTCAACAAATTTTGCTTGTACAATTTTTCTGTAATTTTCACAATGTTGTGAAACATCAATAGTTTGAATTCAGCAAAGAATTTAAAGTAAAAAAAAAAAAAAAAAAAAAGTAAAGAAATCCACTTTACTATAGAAATTGCATAGGTCATACCAATGTTTGGCCATAAATTTAATTTTCAGTTAAATATTTGAGAACAAAACACAGAAACAGAAAAGACAAATGGTTTCAGACAAGATCTGCAATGGGTCAGTTGCCACATTCTGCTGCAACTGATCTGGGTCTAAACTGCTTAGGCCTGCTTATCCAAATGCTTATGTTGAATCCTCTATAGAAGAAAGTATCTTACTCACAGCTGATTTCATGTGACATTTTTTCAACATTTCAGTGGGTTTGCTTGTTTCCACCACAATGTATGTGAAAGAATCTGGGTACTATCGTCAGAATGTATTCTATTTCAAACCTGGTGGACATTGTTACGGGATGCTACTGTGTCTAGGCCGTGGTCCAAGGTCATTCCTTCCCCTGTATCTCAATGGTAAAGAAGGTGGCGGGGAAGCTGGCTGGTATGTCTACATGAGAGATGGACACAATGGAATCATTTCTGTGAAATTGCATGATAAGACCTTGTAGCAGAAATAAAACCTAGGATTTTAATTAAAGGACTGTTGATATAGCCATGGTACCCCAGCAAGCTTAATTGACAAGTTTGAATAGGTGCAATTAATATTTTATTTACCCTAAGTATTTGGAGAGACCATCCTGAGCAGTGTAGACCCTGATCAGATGCCACAGTGGCATCTGATCAGGGTCTACACTGTTTGCCACACATCCAGCAGTTTTCAAACTCAACATAAGGTATTCAAATTGAGTTTTTCAAATGTTTGGCAAAGTATGACAGAAAGTTAAGGGGTCTGAATATTATGGTAAAAAATTGGTACTGATAGAGAACTTGTACAAATATCATACTTTCACCCTTTTCAGAAATGAGTTGGCCTTTTGAACCATGTAAAAGAGCAGTTTTATCAGCTGATATGTTTGCATCATACAGTCATAGCTCTAGGTAATATGCCTTTTTTCTGTTGAAAAGTATTTTGTTTTATTTCTCATCAAAAAACTTATGGTATATATCCTAAGTAATCGGACACCTTAACTCCTTACCATACTTGTCCTAAAATGTAAATAAGTAAATTTTATTCCGATGATATGGCTCAAATGTTATCGATGATGTGGCTCAAATATTATCGGATGAGTGGGAGAGGGTAGAGCATGAACAGATTCAGCATTTGCAACATCTGGTCTAGGTTTGCTAAACCCTGTCTGTCCCAGTACGCCACCTCTTGATAACACTATTGTTGGGATCCAAAGCAAAGACTATCTTAGCTAAACAACTATGTTTTATCCAAACAAAAATGTATAGATTATATAGAAAAATGACCACAAATGGTCATTTGTCTGTATAATCTATACATTTTTGTTTTTTTATCAAAGTAAAAATGTATAGATTATATAGAAAAATGACCATGAATGGTCTTTTTTCTATATAATCTATACATTTTTGTTTGGATACAACACTTTTGGAGTTACCTATAAACAGTCTTATATAGAAAACGGTCTTGTATTGAACCCTCTTATAAAGAGGTTCCAGTATATTTAGAAATATCACAGTATCTAGTGGGGCACTTCTGATGAATACCATAAACATAATTTTGTGAAGAATTAGAAAAAAATTAAGTTGGGGATACTCCTCAGTTTATCTGGATTCTCCCTTTATCTTGAGCTATGTGAATTTCTTTGAAGTTAACCCTTAAAATGCCAAGAAAACCTGCATCTGAAAATGTCGTCTGTTTATGTCATCACAAACTTTTCAAACCCATTTTTTGCATGCAGGCAAATAGTGTGGACCCTGACCAGACTAGAGGAGCAGTCTGATCTGGGGTCCACACTATTTGCAAAAACAACTTTAAAATCACAAGCAGATGACAAAGCAGACGACAGTTGTTGTGATTGGCAGTTAAAGGGTTAATAGACACTCTGAATCCAGATCTGATAGCTTAATGGTAGATTTACCATCATATTAGTTTCTTTCAGAATTTTGCCACCTGTGATTTATTGATAAAGAAAAGTATTAAATCACTTAATAGTACCTTAGATAAGCTGCTTTTTGGGTATTTACCAGTTAAAATTTATGAAAAAAAAAAAAGTTAAATTTATGGGGTAAACACCCATACGACAGTAAATTCTGCCCATACTATCAAAACAGGGAATTGATATATTTACCCAAAAGAAAAATCCTGATACCCATTTAATGAGAAATTGGTAGGTAAAAACAGCCAAAGATACCTGGTTGCTTAAAACCTTCACTAAGTTACTGCCAATAGTTTCAAATTACTTTAACTATTTGCATTCAAGACGGTCAGGTGGTTTAAGATTTTTAATGATAACTTTAAGATCATCAGCATCTAGTTATCATTTACTAGCACCTGTTTAAACACTGTTAGGTATTCAGCTTCTGGGATTGAATATAGTTTAGTCATAACAGATTGCAAGTTACTATTACATTTTGTTTATTAAAGGGGCTTGATTCACTTTGTAGGTTTTCTGCTAAGGGAGGTAACTTTGATGACTTCCTGTTTACTTTCCTGCACACAAAGTCCCCTTCTGAAAAGAGCCTATTATAAAAGGAAAGAATTTGCTCCACTTGGGAGAAAATTCTTTCCTTATATAGTAGGCCCCTTCCAGAAGGGAGAAAAACAATTTTGATAGTTGTCTCCCTTGGAATTGTATCCATTCCCCTTAACCCTTGTCCTGCTGAACCCGGATATACTTCGCCTTTGCAAACAGTGTAGATCCAGATCAGTTGGCTTCTGAAGAAGCCAACTAATCTGGATCTGCACTGTTTGCCATTCAGTTTATGAATTTATATCAACAATCTCGGTCAAGGCATTTGATTGGCTGATATTTAGAAGTGGAGTGGCATCTGAATTTATTCAGCATGACAAGGGTTAAAATAGATTTCTACTCAGAAATCACACCACATTGTACAGAACTATGCACATTTTGTAGTTGCTGCTGAAGTTTTTCAAACTTTAGTGTCTAAAATAGATTTAGCGGTAAAGCACCATTCAAAATTGCAGCCGACATTCAAAAATATTTGTCTTGGAAAAGTAAAATTGAAAAAGTTTAATATGTTGTCTGCTGCTGTTGTGACTGGGGCTTTAAAGAATACAGTGCAAGTTCCCTACAATGAATAAAATTGGCTGTTGTAGAAAGGTGGCTGTTGAAGAGAGTTTAAATGTTGTAGAGAGATTAAATGTATAGTGAAACTGCACTTCCCAGATGATATTTATTTTCTGTGAAAATCATGGTATTCATATAATCATGTATGGTTCGTGGTGGTGATTTTGGGTTTAATCTTTTTTGCTATGAAAAATTTGTTTAAAAATTCGTTTTATAAGTTATTAAATGAGAAAATGGTATACTTAAATGCATCAGAATTGAAAGCTATATCTATGTTCCATAGCGAAGTCATGTCACTCACACACACACACACACACAAAAGTAAAAATCTTTAAACTTTCAAAACACATAACTAGCGAAATTTGTGTTATTAAATATTTATTTAAATATATGATCACTGCAGTCTGTGATACAAGTTATACATTCCACTTTTGGTTCACCTGAGCTAAAGGCCCAGGATTAACTATAGTGATCATTTTCTGTCCGTTGTCTGTCCACATTTTCAAACAAATTCTCCTCTGAAGTGGCTTGGTGTATTTTGTTTACATTTCATGTTGTGACACCTTAGGTCGGGGGAATAAAAGATTGCAAAGGGAGTGGCCACCATGCCCTGTTATATGAAAGGCCTTTAAAAATCATTTTCCCCAGTACCAGGAACCCTGTGTTTCTGTGCCTTTACTTATAGCATCAGGAATGAAAGGTCTACCAGGCCCTGAGGTTATAAAACTTTTTTTCATGCTCAACTCAGCTTAGCATGAAAATTTCTCTGCTAATAAATATGAAAGTGCCAACTAAAGTTGGCATTTTCATATTTATTAGCAGAGAAATTTTCAAGCTCAGCTATATTTAGCAAAAAAGAATTCAGAATTGTTAGTAATTTGAGATTTATTAGCAGGACTTCATAACTCACCTGAGTTGAGCATGAAAAAAGTTTTAAAACCTTGGGGCCAGAACTGCCAGGCTCCATAGCGCAGTTGGTAGTGCATCTGTCTGCAGGTCGCAAGTTCGAATCCTGGCTCAGCCAAATAACTTTCATCGGAGTGACCATAAAATCACTGCAGTCATTCTCCCCCTTCCACTAATTCAAGAAGTTACTGGCAAAAATATGTTTGCACAAAGGTTAACTGCTTAGAGGACCAAGTCTGCCCATGAAAAGTGTGAGTAGGTTAACTGACCAGCTTAACAGTGTTTACTGCTGTAAAACTGTAAAGCAAAACGAACAAAAAAATGTCTACCAAAATTGCTAAAATCATGAGCCTTAGTTAGTCTTTGATCTTATCACATGGTCAGATTTGCTTCTCATTATTTATACAAATGTATATGGGGAAAATATTGGAATGTCATTTTCCCAAAATATAATGGAGACTATACAAATGTATATGGGGAAAATATTGGAAAGTCATTTTCCCAAAATGTAATGGAGACTAGCAATAGAAACTTACAATATATATGTATGATCAAAGTATTACAAGTCTTCAACTGCAATTAAATGTTTTATCCCTCAGTAATTTTCTGTTTTTGAAGTTGGGCTATATACCGGTAGGTGCATAAAATCATGAAAAAAAAAAAAAAAATCTAAACTCACAATTTGTAGTGGTTTTATCTAGAGTATACTAAATAAAGCTTCCTCTTACTGTGAAAAATTTTGGTAAATGACCTAAAATTCCAAACACTTTGTGCCATACTTTTTTCACCTAAATTTTGTTGTTTTTTATACATTGATTTCACAAAATACTTGACGAAAAGGCAGTGTTAATCCTGATCAGACTGCTCCCATAGGAGCTGTCTGATTTGCATCTGCAGTTTGCATATGCCATTTTATTGGACAAGTTGGTGTACAAAATTTTAGGACATTTACTGCATGTTTAAAATCATGAAGTTAGAAGAACCAAAAAGGCTAATGCTTTAGTTCTGTTCTGATAGTATCTTTTTTGTGCATGTCATGAATGTATAATCATTGTATTGCTAGAAATAAAGTATATTTAAACCAAACTCATGAAAAAAAAATCAATCTAAAACTCGTGAAGTGATTTACCTGAAACTGAAGTAACAAAAGCTTGCTGTAATGAACAATGAAAAAATGTGCCCTGGTAGTTTTCCACAACCATGGGCTTATATACAATATAAATCCATGAAAAATAAAATCCAAGGCAATATGTTGCAGAAAGAAAAATCAGAATTTGAAGTCATTTTGTTAACCTCAGCAAAGATTCCCTGAAAATAAAATTCATCTCCAGGGCCAATATTGGTCATGTTGTGGCTAATGCATGCCACTAAATACTATATTCAACCTAATTATTGCACATACATGTATCTCTAAAAAAGCATAGTGAAGCGATTTCATAATACAGATTACAGCTCTGACAAGTACTTTCTTTTGTTTGGGCTTGTGGTTGGAGTATAGGGGTGCAAATTGCACTTAAGCAGAACAATGTCAGGGTCGTGGTAAGGGGGAAAGGTTCATGTCAGTACTTTGTGTTTCTGGACTGTCGTTTACTTTTCCCTCACCTATTTCTATTTCTCTCCTTGCTTGTGTGTTATCTATCTCCCTTTCTCCAAGAGAAAACACAAATTGACAAAGGTTGACATGTCTTTAACAAGAGCCCAAACAAAAGAAAGAACATGGCCGTACTAGCATACAGTATTGAATGGTAAAAGAATCTTTCACTAAGAGTTTCACCTAATGTGGTTGGTCCCAGGCCAGAGGATGGAGAGCGGTTTAGGATAGGAATAAATTTTTTTCAAAGCATACCGAATTGACCAGAATGAGGGCTTAAACAGTATTCAAAGAACTGTTTGCCACTGACCATCATCTAGTTAATGTCTGTGTCATTCAAAAGTATGGCAGATGAATGGATGCAAGCATGCCTGCAAAGACCACAAGCAGCAGTGTAACAAAATGTACCACTGGACTTGGTTCCTGCAAAGGCTAGGAGCTGTCATTGCAGGATTCTTTGGATACAGGGTTCAAATTTAACTATTTTGACAGCTTGCTAAAATTAGCAAGTGGCATTATTTTTTACTTGCTAAACATTTCAGCCAACTTGCTTTTTCACACTTATAAACACTGTTAAATGTAGCTTTAAACCTTAGCACTCTAGGTAAAAATTTCAGCAGACATTTTAGAATATTTTTCTTATTTTTCCCAGAAAACAGGTTTTGACAATACATGCAAATTGTCTCCTAAGGAGACAATTTGCATATAGTGTCAAAACCTGTTTTCTGGGAAAAATAAGAAAAATATCATCATTGCTTTTGGAAAAATTCAGCAACAATGCCTCAGGTTCTGCCAATTAAAAAGAATCTTTCCAACTTGCTAGAATTAGCAAGTGATAGAAATTGCAGCTTGCTTTTTGAGAAAATAAACCAGCATTTAGCAAGTTAGCAAGTGATAAAATTGATCCCTGGGATACACAAAGATCCAATATTTCTTCAGGAATCCAGCAAGGTCTGATCAGCCTGCACATCAGTAGTCTGTTCAGTCCTTATGGGCACTCTGGATAGCCAAGGATCCAAGTTTTATTCAGGCTTCAGGGATGACTGTCATCAGATTAAACAGTCTTCTCTGGTCAGACACCCAAAGGATCATTTTCTCACCTTGTGGCATATAATGAATACAGTGACTGATGTTTTTATTTCATTAACCCTTAAAATGCCAGGAAAACTGCATCTGAAAATGTTGTCTGTTTATGTCATCTGCTGAATGTGCTTGCAATTTTTTCAAACCTATTTTTGCATACAGGCAAACAATGTGGACCCTGATCAGGCTGCTCCTAGAGGAGCAGCCTGATCCGAGTCCACACCGTTTGCAAAAATGACTTAAAACCACAAGCAGACCACAATTGTTGTGATTGGCAGTTTAAGAATTAAAGATGTGTCTGGCCAGACTACTGTGCTTTCGACATCTTTCAGAATGTCGTTTTTTGCTTGACGCTTTACACAGAAGAAGTTAATTTGTAAACTTTTGTCATGATTTAATGCAAAACCATTTGTCGTAACTTCCTATGTACGAAAAGTTCCATTCTAGTCATTGGTTTTCAAAAAATCAAATATTTTCACTTTTTCCCATAGTAAAAATGAAGCCAAATCATGCAGAAATCTGTAGGGGAGGTAACTTGGAGCCAGATTTTCAACAAGTTCCACTTGTTCAATTTTTCTGAAATTTTCACAATATTGTTGTGAAACATCAGTTATTCAAATTCAGCAAAGGAAAGTAAAAAATATTTTCTTAAACAAAAATTCCAAAAAATCACTTTACTATAGAAATTGCATAGGCCAGATCAACTTTTAGCCGTAAATTTAATTTTAGTGTAAAAATTTGAGAACAAAACACAGAAATAGAAAAGACAAATGGTTTCTGATAAGATATGGTCAGTCGGAACAAAGGATTTTCATTTAAAATAAAACGCCGAGCAAAAAACGTCTTTCCAAGAGATGTCGAAAGGACAGTAGTAAAATTGTTAACTTACAGGTAAGTGATGCTAAAGATATGCTTGAGAATGCAATAATCCATGTGATATATTAACCTTTTATGACATAACTGTTGCAACATCTTTGTGGACAATCTTTCACTTTATACATGTACAGTGAAACTTCAATGATTCTATTATGAAAACACCCCTTTTCAAATATTTAGAAAATTTCACCTCCAAAAAAAAAAACTGAAAATTTTCAGATAAAAACTCTGATATTTTTCATATTTCTGCTCAAAACAAATTGTGGGTACTCATTAGAACCCCCTCAGTGAGGTGGTTCTAATGAGTACCCACAATCTATGTTTTCAAGCAAAAATAAGAAAAATAATGTATACCCCAGTTTTACTATATACAAGTGGGGTTTAAGGGGGTCAGAATTATATAGGCACGTGTTCGTGATGGAACACTGATGGATTAACAGGGCTGATAGGAACTCATTTTTGAGTCTAGGAAACTCTTCCAATAGCTTATGAAAACAAGTATTTAGGGACATTTTAGGGAAATCTTCATATTTAGTCGCGAAAATGTATGTTGCATGCACTCATTAGAATTGCATTACTGAGACAATTTTAATGAGTACACGCAACATACCATTATTTTAAAGAAGATTCAAAAACACACCCCTAAATTATCCTCCTTTGCCTCTTGACCTGGCGCTATGATAAACCTTCAGTGGCTTGGAGTACCCATGTCTAGAACAAATTTCCATGGTCCCAAAGATATTCATGTCATTGAAGTTCGACTGCATAAATTGTATTTATGACCAAATAGCTGGTAATGATTAAACTTTTTTTTACTTGAATTTGGAGGAATTGTTATGGAGGAGTATTTGATGATAATTCAGGGATAATTTTCTCTAGTTCTCTATTAAAACATATGTTGTGGCACTTCACTGAGGCACTTCTAATGATTACCCCCACATTTTTATGGAAAAAATGAGAAAAATTATCACCAGAAACTCCTCCTTAAACAACTTCCCTGCTTGATTTTTGAATTCATTTACTACTTACTGTGATAAAAATATTTTATATCTTTCTATTTTGTATCCATCTTTTTTTCTGTAGTACTTATATTTTTTCTTGCACTAAAACCATTCATATATAGTGCTTTTTCACATTTGTAGTGCTTTCTGTTATTTACCCGAAATATTCAGATACTCAGATCCTAACCATTCTTACTCTAAAATTAACCCTTCTCTGGCTTCTCATGCTGAATAAATTAAGATGCCACACCCACTTCTAATTTCCAGCCAATCAGATTACTTGATCTGAGTTTTTGATCGAAATTCACATATTTAATGACAAACAGTGCAGATCCAGATCAGTTGGCTTCTTCAGAAGCTAACTGATCTGGATCTACACTGTTTGCTAAGACAGGGCATGACGTGCTTAGCAAGAGAAGGGTTAAAAACATTTTTAGGCATCTGATTTCAGGTCATCACTGAGCTAAGACTTGTCTGTCGGAAAACAATAATGACATCATTTAAGTCATATTAGTATGGTTGTTAGAATTACATTAATAAGCTCATGCTTATTTTTAATATGAAAAGTATTAAATAAATTTTAAATACATTTACCTTTGGTCTTCCTTCTCCACCAATTATAGGCTTTGTCACACAAAAGAGGGCTTAACGGATACCTGTAGTTTCAAATAAGGAGATTATTACAACCAAAGAGTACAGATATTTCTTATTCTCCACAAAAAACATACATTAACCCTTGTCATGCTGAATAAATTAAGATGCTACACCCACTTATAATTTTCAGCCAATCAGATAATTTGATCCGGATTATTGCTGTAAAATCACATTCTTAATGACAAACAGTGTAGATTCAGATCAGTTGGCTTCTTCAGAAGTCAACTGATCTGGATCAACACTGTTTGCAAAGGCAGGGTATATCCGGGTTCAGCAGGAGAAGAGTTAAGAGTACTTATTAGAAGCCTGTCAACAAGGCACTTCCAATCAGTACGCACAAAATGTGTTTTCTTTGAGAAATAAGAAAATATATTTGTGGATACCTCTTCTCATCTGGAGCAATGGGTACCTAAACAAAGGCCTGAGCATTTTCAGTTTGATCATGACAGTCATTTTTAACAGCAGATTCACATACATGCCATATCTCACACTGTGAGATGAAACCTCACAGAATTTGGGCCATCTTGAAGCCAATTCCCATAAAAAAATCAAACCTCACGGAATTTTCAGACTATTTTACAACAGATTTTATGAAGAAATAAATATAAATCACCCACTATTGTGGTTTTCACAAGCTTTTTACATGAAGAAAAAGGACTTTAGACTATATTAGGGGAGCTCCAAAGTGATGTATAAGAAAATCTCACAGAATTTTGTCAAATCTCCCTTAAAATTTTGTCATATCTCACAGATTTTTGTCCAAAGCTTATGGCATGTATGGATTCTGGTAACAGTAAAGACTCATAGTTCTAGACAAAATGGGTATCAACCCATTTATGCCGAGTTGATTATTTGACCATACCTCTTTGGACCAGTCCATTCCCAGTAAAAGGGGTGTCTGATAAGTTTTAATTATTTCCTTGTTGTACAGAAATTCCTGTAATTAATGCAAACAGTGTAGATCCTGATCAGATGCCACGTTCTGCGGCATCTGATCTGGGTCTACTGTTTGCCAATGTCCCATTTATAGGATGCTAAGCACAAATGGGTTAATAAGCACAAATGGATTACAGTATAAGTACTGCATTTACCCTAAGTATTGGGACACCTTATCTACTTACCTCACTTGTCCTAAAAATTAAAACAGTCCATTGTACTTCCCCTTGATGTGTCTGAAGTATTGCTGTATATATGGCAAACAGTGGAGACTCTATCAGATGCTCATTCTGTGACATCTGATCTCAGTCTGCACTGTTTGCAAAGGCCTATCTGTCCAAATACTTTAGGTTGTTACAGTATTTTTATGTCCCAGTCTGCCAGAATGAGACTTAAAGGGTCAGACCTTTCTTTCTTGACAATGCCAAATGTCCACAAGGACATTCTTGGCATATTGTGCTGTAGAAATGATAATACTACCTCAGCCTTCACAGGCAAATTGGCCAACATAAAAAAAAAAACATTTGCATAACATCATTTCTAACTGAGCTGTTGAAGTACTCTTAGAATAAGTTAGTAGGTAGAAAAAGCCCTCATCATCATCCTCAGATACATAAGTTTATACATGGACTGAATAACTCCAAAGCATTATCTGCATCTTAATGCCATGCAGTGTCCAGTCAAGGATTGGTCAATGAGAGCGATATGTTGGCGGAGTTTCTAGCCCATTCACAACTACGGAGGCTAGCGAGGCACTTCTTATAAATTAGTACAAACCATGTACATTGTCATGGAGATAAGAAAATCAACTAAGGCTGGCACAATTAATCGATTAATTGATCGATAAATTACAGATTTGCTTATAATTGATCATCTGATTTCTGTGTCTGTTACTTTACCGTATTTACCCTTAGCATTCAGACACCTTAGCTCCTTACCATACTTTATCTAAAACTTGAACAAGTACAATTTACTACCCACTGTTGTGTCTAAAATAGCTGGATGAGTGGCAAACAGTGTAGACCTTGATGATTTGAGGCGTCTCATCTGGGTCTACACTGTTTGCTCACACTTGACTTACTACCTGATCACCAGTCGGATGCACATCCAAATGTGGCCTGCTATAACCCAGACACAATCCATAGAAAGACCTCTAAACTCCTCAAAGCACCCCAAACGGGCAAGGTAGGGTCAAACTGAGATGGGTTGGGTGTTGAGTTACTGGGTAGAGTACAATATGAACAAACCACCAAGCAAACCACCCAAACCTGACAATCAAACCACATAATAAGTCTTTAAGCATAAACTGACATTGAAGTATTAAGTATAGAAACAAATGATTTTCATATACAAGCCTTAGTGAAAGAATGAATGAAAGAATAGAAGGAAGAAAACAAATATTAATAAAAACTGATTGGAGAATCATTGACAATGACTGATACACAAGTATCTATGGCAGCAAGGCCTAGTCACACCTCCACGCGTCACCTTGACATTATGGATAATGATGTTCTTGTGCAGTGCCAGCTGGAAACTAAGGATAAAATTTTATCCTTAGGCTAATGTGACAGGGCGAAATAAAACTTATCAAACTAAACACGGTCTTACAATGATGAAATAAGGTGGTTTGGGGTGATTTGCTTGTTGATTTGGGGTACTGTACCCTCCCCCAACACATACCTGATCCAGCTTTACCCAACCCGGGAGGTGGGGGGGGGGGGTGTAATTTTGCTACAGGTGTGCAAGCCAATATTTCAAAACCTACCCCATTCATATACCTGGCCTTTGAAAAAACGGACCCATTCATATACTTGATCATCCAAAATGTTGACCTATTCATATACTGCCCTTCGAATGTTTGTACCCGTTTGTTGCCTGTTGTTAGACAAATATCGAGGTCTATTCATTAAATACCAAGAGAACAAGCAGCCTCAAATCTGAGCGAAAATTATGCGCAAATACCACGGAATCAGAAAATTGGGGCCTTTAGCATAGGAATCCAGAAAAATAGGGTCATTTACTTTTTGTCGAAAAAAGGGGGCCAATCATATACCTGGCAGCGCTGAAAAAGGGGCCATTCTGCATGCACATCCGTACTATGCCATATATAGGAAGATATCCCCCCCCACCCCCCACGAGACCTAACCAAATCTATGTACCCTACCCTACGAGGGTGTTTCTATGGACCCACCCAGACATTCCGATTGAAAACTATAATTATATGCCACTATTTCATCTCCACAACAACTCTTTATTGTGTTGACTTTTAGAGGCAGTTCGATATTGCCAACGAATTCCACATGAAGCCAGTGTAAAGAAAACCAATCAATAGTCAGATGTCATAGCGAAGCACAAAACTTCGCCCCATGCCCCGACTGTTGTTGGAATTCCGACCCGATACGAAATTCAAATGGCATTTTATTCCACCCGTAAATCAGTTTTATTTCAGTTGCAGGCTTTCTTCCAGCTCGCAGAAAACTGATCTTGAAAAACTACGAGCTAACAGTGCAATAGAAGAAAGATGTTACAGTTAGGGTTAGAGACGTGCTTTCAACACGAAAGACAGCAGTGGAATGACAAGAATTCCCGCTTGGAAGGTTCTCTGCGCATGGTGACCACGCCTCTATTTGTACAGTAACCGTGCCTCCTCATGTCCCTCTAGGTATGTCAGGCATACGCTAACTAAGCTAGATAACCTGTATCCCCATATTCATATGGTTCAGCCATGTGACGTTTTTGTTCATCTAACACACGAGCATATTGTTTCTAATACTTGTTTATTAAACCATTTTAGTCTGGAAATCATCAAAGGTAAAGTGGCAAACATTGCAGACCCAGATTAGACTCGCATTCAGGGTATCCAATGTTTGCAAATAGTTAAGCCATTTTCTCTAAAGACAGTGCAGACCCAGATCATACTCGCATTCAGGGGCTTCACTGTTTGCAAATAGTTTAGCCATTTTCTCTAAGAATATTTAAATAATATAGCCAGACATACCTAAAATTGAAATTCGGTTCTTCCACAATATTGTGTTTGTGTGTTTGGGATTGGGATAGGTTAACTACTTGAAATCAACGTTCTTTGTATTTCTAAAATTTCTCCTGCTTCAAAGCATAAAGAAAAAGTCAATGGTACAACCAAATCAAATTAACCTTTCAGTCCTGCAGAACAAAGCAGAGACATATATTCTTTGCCGTTCATTGCATCCAGCTTATTAACATTATTTGATGACGAGCCGACTGGTCTGATCAAGCGCCGTTTGCTATTCTGTAATTAATATTTGACTGAGGTCCTATTTGCAATAATGGGTTGGTTCATATCCCTTATTATTGGGCCAATTCAGAAACTCGGGGGTTCCAGTGTATAACATATACAGGCTATTTGGAGGTTTGAAAAAAAAGAAAAAGAAAAAAAAAAAAAAAGGGTAAGAGAAAAGTCCAGGGAGTGCCACAATCACAAACCGCAGCCCTTCCCAGACAGCAAGAGGAAGAGGAAACCGACAAATCCAAACAAGCACAAATCGAACAAACGTACGAAAAGCACCAAGATTAGCTCTCTCTTCCCCAAGCGAGGTAATCGCAATACTAAAATACCGGGACCACCGCCTTAGAACGGTCAGTAGAGAAAACCACCGTGGGGTTTAAAGCACTTTTACAGCTAGCCAACTTCACCCTGGGTCCCGATGCCACTCTTAATCATAAATAGAAAAACAGAAAGCAAAATGGGCAGCTGTTGAAGGTGACCATGCAAGCCTTTGGTGCACAACATGTCCTGGAGGTCCAGACTAAAATGGCAAAACAAAGAGAAAATTCAAATGGGTTAACAAATAGAAAATACAAACCTTCATAAGTTTCTCTTGCCTTGCTAAGAAAGTGCAGGAAGCAAGTTTAGAGGAAGAAAGAGAGACTTATACTCGCCAACTTGCCGAAACAAGGCAAAAAATTGTCTTGTCGAGTCATTACGAAAACACGCCTATTCAAATATATATAGAAAATTTCATTTCCAAAAACTGAAATTTTTCAGATAAAAAAAAACTCTGATATTTTTCATATTTCTGCTCAAAACATAGATTGTGGATACTCCTTAGAACCGCCTCGACGGGGCGGTTCTAATGAGTATCCACAATCTATGTTTTTGAGCAGAAATAAGAAAAATAATGTATACCCCTGTAAACCCCAGTTTTACTACATAAAAGTGGGGTTTAAGGGGGTCAAATTATATAGGTACGTTTTCGTGATGTAGGTATGTTTTCGTGATGTGAAAATCCAGAATTACTCGCCAAAGTTGACGAGCATTAATGGGAGAGACATCAGTTTAGGCTTGATGTGTGCATTTAAAAGACGAGAACTGTACATGTTCTTTTATATCTATCTCGGATGAAACAAAATGAAATGAAACATCAGCTTCCATATATATTTTTTGTAAATCAAATCCGGGTCTGATATGGACTTTTTTCATTTTTTAATAAACGTCAAAAAGATTGCCTTTGGAAACAAAGAACACATTACAGATTTAGAAAATGAGTCTCAGTTTTATTGAGCATTCACTTAGCATGTGGTCGAATGTAAATTTAGTCTGGCGAGTGATTATAAATCCCAATCTCCAAGAATGGTGAGTATGATTTTCTCAGCTTTTTTCGGACTCCGAAGGGATCACATACATTTTTTTCAAGACCCTGTAGGATCCCAGTGTGTCCGAGTCCAATTTTGTGCGACATTTTTTTAAGTATCAACATAAAACTACGAGAAATGGTCGGTACTCTAGCCACCCAGCTAGCATTCTTTACAAATTTGTAGCGGGCCGTTAACGGCCTGTCACCTATCCTGACGGGCCGATAACGGCCCGCTATCGATTTATAAAGAATGCTTACTGGGTGCACGGTGGTACGACGTTCCTGAGTGATCCGTGTATCTCAGCCGGTTCTCAAAAAAAGTACCTTTTTCATTCAGGTTTCAGGCCATCACGAAAACACGCCTATACAATTTGACCCCCCTTAAACCACACTTTTATATAGTAAAACTGGGGTTTACAGGGGTATACATTATTTTTCTTATTTCTGCTCAAAAACATAGATTGTGGGTACTCGTTAGAACCGCCTCGGCGAGCGGTATTAACGAGTACCACAATCAATGTTTTGAGCATAAAGATAAAAAATATCAGAAGTTTTGTATCTGAAAATTTCAGCTTTTGGAGGTGAAATTTTCTATATATATGGGAATGGTGGGAGGAATTAATGGAGCGTGTTTAAATCAAATTTTTATTTATTTTTTTTTTTCAAGTAGATTTTTCGCGCTAACTTTTTTAGGTATACATTAAAAAAAAAAAAAAAAAAAAAAAAAAAAAAAAAACTTTCCTGGGTAGAAGTGGTAGAGGGAGAGATCGAGGCATCGACGCCACTGGAAGGTCTCAAATTTTAGATTTCATAGGTTTAACTGTAATCAGCTGGAGGTTTTATGAATTTCTGAAGTTCCGTAGAACTGTTGTCAAAAGGCACTGCCGTTCTACATCTCGACGACCGTCAGAACCCATGATAAAATTTATGATTAAAAGTTGAAATATTTATGTTTACTACTAATCTCCAAAGGCGTACATCCTCGTGGGGGGGGGGGGGGGGAGGGGGGGGGAGGGGAGGGGGGGGTAACTTCCTATATATGACATAGTACGGATGTGCATGCCGAATGGCCCCCTTTTTCAACACTGCCAGGTATATGATTAGCCCCCTTGTTTCATCAAAAAGTATACGACTGACCCTATTTTTCTTGATTTGAGTATGTGAAAGGCCCCACTTTTTCTGATATCCTGGTAAATGGGTATATTTTTTCGCTCAGAGATTTGTCGAGGCTGCGTGTTCTCTTGGTATTCAATGAGTTGACTGCTATATTTGTCTAACTGCCGGCAATAAATGGGTATAAAAGTCAGAGCAGTATATGAATTGGTCAACATTTTGGACGATCAAGTATATGAATGAGTCTGTTTTTTCAAAGGCCAGGTAGGTTCTAAATACTGGCTCGCACATCCGTACCATATTTACCCCCCCCCCCCCCCCCCCCCCCCCCCGAGCGTACAGCCATTTATGCACGTTACACATCTGCCTATTTATGCGTAAGCATAAAATGTTTTGCTTTTTACCATAGGGGCTGCTTATTAAGTAAATAATCGCTTCCAAAATTGGGGCTACTCTTAAAGGAAAGAATTTGCTTCCAGAGGGGAAGGCGGTGGTAATGAGCTAAAAGTTTTTTTTTTTTTTTTTTTTTTTTTGTTTGTTTGTTTTGAAAACTTAAAGGGGTTCACGGCATGCATACCTCTGTCAAGGGGTAGGGGTCCGTGGGTCCTCCCCCGGAAAATTTTTGAATATCTAGAATACCGGGGAAGCCATCTAACATATTTTTACACATTAACTAAACTCTTAAATTAGCTGCTTTCTGTCTGATTCAAAGGAAAAAAAATCACTAACTTTGTGCATTTAAACATGGATCTCTACTTAAAACAGGGCTTTCTCAGATTTTTTATTTTGCACAATCATTACAGAGAATTTTAATTTGGCGATCACAGGTGACAGGCCATATGACTGTCACAGGTGACAAGACTTATTTTCTGTTTTTGTACAAGTTAAAATTAAAAACATCGCAGTTTATATATATACATGTCACAGAAAAACGACATTGTCCCCACTTCCTGATCTTTTTTTTTTTTTTTTCAAATTTGTCTTTGAAATAAAGCTGAAAATCTTAAAAGTAATTTTAAATGGTGCCGGTGGGGGTCTGTGGGGCTTTGAACTTACACCCCACCCCGGCCTAGACGCCAAATTATGTATTTTTACAGTTCTCTCTTTAGAGCTTGCCCCTGGTTGGTGGTGGGTGGTGTATTGTTTTTTTATGAACTGAGGATAAAATTTATATCCCATGAAAATTTTGAATTTCTAGAATGCAGGAGAAGCCATCTAAAAACAATGTTATATCTTTTTTAGGAGTATTCTTTATATTCTTATTTATCTGTAGTCAGTCTTCTCCACTTTTTTCGATATTCTTTTAACTTTTCAGACGAATCTTTATATTTAAGCATACCGAACTTTTAAGCGACAACTTGGTAACCACAGTCGGCTTAAGTGCGTATATATAGATTTATAATGGATCTCCTTGTTAGTTCTTCTCCTGTATTATTATCAAAGCGCTGTAGGCGCTGGTGGCCTGGGCATCAGAAGGAAAGCTCACCAGATTTCCAGTACAAAAAATCTGTAAAGGCTAATATGATGACTATTTCAATAGAAAGACTCAGCCTCATAGAAGACATGGTTTGTACAGACAAGATAACCAGTTTAATTTACATCCATATTGAAACAAGATTAAATATTTGCATGCAATGACAAATGACTAGATCCATGTGAAAGCCTGTAAAGTATACAAAAAAAAAAAAAAAAAAAAAAAAAAAAAAAAACTAGGAAAGTGTCCACAGTACACACGGATGCCCCCGCTTTGGGTACCTCTATAAAACTGTGCAAATCTTGCCAAATTAGCCTACGTCAATGCGGGGGCATCGGTGTACTTTGGACACTGGCATTTCTAGTTAACAAAGAATCCAAATATAATGAGAAATATAAGGCCCTTTGCCTGCAAGGTCAGTAACTCTTAAACCATGAGACTAAGAAACTCAATTTTGTGTTCTCTAGTTAAGTGATTTTCAACAAAGAATCCAAAAATAATGAGAAATATAAGGCCCTTTGCCTGCAAGGCCTGTAACTTAAACCATAAGACTGAGAAACTCAGTTTGTGTTCCCTAGTAAGTGATTTTCAACAAAGAATGCAAAAATAAGGAGAAATATAAGGCCCTTTGCCTGCAAGGCCTGTAACTCTTAAACCATAAGACTAAGAAACTCAGTTTTATGTTCCCTAGTAAGTGATTTTCAACAAAGAATACAAAAAAAATCATGAAAAAATAAGGCGTGCATCCAGAGTATAAGTAAGGGAGATAACTCCAAACGGACAGATGGCCGGACAGACGGACGCTCAGGAACCTTTGTCTGCAAGGCCTGGAACTCTAAAACCGTAAATCTGAGAAACTCAATTTTGTGTTCTCTAGTAAATGATTTTAGATTTTACTGCAGCAGCGTCAGATGCGCGTGGAGTTGCGCAGTTGTAATAATATGTACGGGGACTGACTCTCTGTTTATTGTACTCTGTGTAAAACCCGTGGAGACATTTTTTTTTTTTTTTTTTTTTTTTTTTAACAGTAAATATAGCTGAAAGTTATCAAAATATTTCAGGCATAATACAGTTTCAAACATCCAAAATCGGCTGACATTTTTTTCTCGGATTTTCAGATACGCAAAATCGGCTGACATTTTTTTTTTCTCGGATTTTCACATACTTTTTCGTTCTACTGTCGGCTATCAAGATCGACTAGCTCCATACAGCGTAATAATTTGCAGTTGTCAGGGCTCAAAACTCTTACTCAAACAGTTTCGTATGAGAAGCATGTTTACATACATTATTCATTTATTTTTGTCAACAACTTTTTAATCATTTTGTCACATGATTGGAAATACCCGTTATTCTAGTGAAACTGGCTGTAGAAGGCCTCATCTAAAGACGAAAAAAAAAAAAAATGTCGCAATTTATTTAAAATTTGTTATTTTTATTCCATGCAAACGGGAGCTGAAAGACAATTTTATTTTGGACATGCTGATATAAATTTTGTAAACTTAAACTGAAAATAAATTAGTCCTTTCTCAAATTGGAATATACTACCCTTTTTTTTTACTTGCAAACAATTTGCCATGGCACTCTGCAGACAGCATATGTTACCTAGGTAACATTACACTTCCGATGTGTTGGAAGAATGGGTATGGAAATGCGGTTGAAACTTTATTTATTTATTCATCTATTTTCAAACGCAAAATTTCATAAGCATTTAAGTTAGGCCTACCTTGTCAAAATATGAATGGGTAAATGAGTTGAGAACATTTCAATAATTTAAATGATAAACATTTTTTTTTTTTTTTTTTTTTTTTTTTTTTTGTCATACTGTTTGAAGCGTGGAACTTGATGCTCTTGATGCTCAGTCCTTCGATTTCTGGCATTGTTCTATAATCATCACGAAAACATACCTATATAATTTTGACCGCCTTAAACCCCACTTTTATATAGTAAAACTGGGGTTTACAGGGGTATACATTATTTTTGTTATTTCTGCTCAAAAACATAGATTGTGGGTACTCGTTAGAACCGCCTCGAAAACATAGATTGTGGGTACTCGTTAGAACCGCCTCGACGAGGCGGTTCTAACGAGTACCCACAATCTATGTTTTGAGCAGAAATATGAAAAATATCAGATTTTTTTTACCTGAAAAATTGCCATTTTTTGGTGGTAAAATTTTCAATATATTTGAATAGGCGTGGTTTCGTAATGTAAGCTTTCAGTTATAATTAAATAATTAGGTATTGCTGACAAGGGGACCAAACGGCGGATTGTTTTATCGTTGTAATAACTTCATTTGTGGTTCTTTATCCAAAGGGATAACAATAGATATAACTTGAAATAATTATTAGTTCTTATAATGTTCCAAATTTTCGGAGGGATTCACTCCTTCATCAGGGTAAACGGAAAAATACTTCTAATCAACAATATGGCTTACAATGTTTCATCTATGTCTATTTTATTTGTTTCTCATATTGTTTGCAGCTCTTCATTTTTCTCTGGTCAGATTTTTTTTTTTTTTTTTTTTTTTTTATCAATAAACATGATAAATCCTATCCTCATCCTGGAAGCCAATGATGAAAATATTATGGGAAGATGTCAATGTCTGTTGCGCAACGACCGACGTCACGGTGACGCAAACGGCGCAACCCAGCTGTTCCCGATTTATTGATAATTTATGTGCATCAGCGATCAAATACCAGGTAATTTCTTTTCTTTTTCGCCTTGTTCTTCTTGTGAATAATTTTAGTTTTATTATTCGGAAATTTGTTTTAGTGCGCGTTCATTACGCATATCTTGTTATATGTTTGGTGATCTTTATATTGCCATTTTACCAACCATTGTTGTTGTAGTGTTCGGGGACTTACCTTCCACAGATACTTGGGGTCAGTAGGGCAGTGCAGGCCCCCCAAAAAATATCTTGTATATATTTTTACTCTAGTTATTTTTGTATTTTAGTACAACAGAAACACTGCTGATATTTTATAATCATATTCTGTGACTTCTGAAAAGGTTCTAAAAAACATCATCTTTCTCTCAAATGGTAATATATGGACCCATATATTACCATTTGAGAGAAATGTGATGTTTTTTAGAACCTTTTCAGAAGTCACAGAATATGATTATATTTCATCAGCAGTGTTTCTTTTGCACTAAAATACAAAAATAACTAGAGAAAAAATATATATAAGATATTTTTTGGGCCTGCACTGCCCTACTGACCCCAAGTATCTGTGTTACCTTCCAGTCAGTGATACACAAAATACTTCTTCACACACACAAAGACAAATTGAAAAAAAGATTAGGAAGTGTTGGGGCAAGATCGATTTTCTTTGACATGTAGGTATAGTCTATGTCACAGGGACTTGTAGATTTATCTTTTTTTTTAGAATTTGGATGTATTGTCTAAGTATTCTGTGTCTTGACAATTGCTACAAGTCCCTGTGGTCTATGCGGTAACTGGATGTTTTTAATTTTAACTTGTACAAAAGCAGAAAATAAGTATAGCCACCTATGAGCCATATGGCCTGTCATCTGTGATCGCCATATTAAATTATCGTGCAAAACAGAAAATCTGTGATATTCTCTGCGATCTGTGCCAACTTTTTAAGTGAAAATCCATGTTTAAATACGGAAAGTTTAGTGACTTTTACCTTTGACTCGTACAGAAACACTTTTGACATCTTTCGGAAAGACGTTTTCTTTTTTTTTTTTTTTTTTTTTTTTTTTTTTTTGTTATTCGGCGTTTTGATATATTATTGGGAACCATTTGCCATTTAGCTCTTCCTGTGCTTTGTTTTCAAATATTTACAGCAAAATTAATTTTATGACCAAAAATGGGCCTGACATATGCAATTTCTATCGTAAACTGGATTTTTTAATTTATCTTTTGACTAATAATATATATTTTATTTTCTTCAATGATTTTAAATTATTGATAGTTCATAAAAATATTTTGAAAATTTCAGAAATTTTGAACGAGTAGAACTTGTAAAAAAACTTGCACCCAAACTACCCACCCTGTCGAGTTTTGCGCGTTTCGCAGCAGAAAGTTTAATGATGGAAAAAATGAAAATGTTTGATATTCTTAAAAACCAATGACTAGAGTAAAACCCTTTTAGTGCGTAGGTAAATGGTTTTGCATCAAATTATGCTAAAAGTTTGCAAATTTACTTCTGTGTAAAGTGCGAGGCAGAAAACGACTTTCTGAAAGCTGTCGAAAGGAGAGTAATTTAACCCTTGTCACGCTGAATAAATTAAGATGCCACTCCCACTTCTAATTTTCAGTCAGTCAGTTTACTTGATCCAGGTTGTTTATACAAATTCAAATACTGAGCGGCAAACAGTGCAGATCCAGATCAGTTGGCTTCCAGAAGCCAACTGATCTGGATCTACACTGTTTGCAAAGACATGCATATCCGGGTTCAGCAGGACAAGGGTTAAGAGTTTCGTTAATATGTAAAATTGTGTGAGATGGCTTCTCGGTATTCTAGATATTCAAACATTTCCGGGGGAAGACCACCGGATCCTTCTTGACAAGTGTATATGGATGCCGTGAGCCCACAAGTTTCCAGAAAAACATTTTGCCCATTACCACCGCCTGCATCCCCACACCACACACATACAACATGCGCAAATCGTTATCTGGTAGACTACAATAGTTTGCTGATGAGGCATGAATATAGGGGAAAACAGATATGTCATTAAAGCGATCGAAATTATAAAAAATAATTGACTTTTTTAACGAAGAGTATAATTGGCTTTTTTTCTGATTAGATAATTCCAGAACAGCACCCCCCACCTCCCCCACACACACATGCATCCCCAACACACACACACACACACACACACACACACACACACACACACACACACACACACACACACACATCTTCTTATACCTTTGCTCGGATTTCAACAAATTCCCACACACAAGTATGTGCAACACCGTGCCGATTTCTGATGTCGACCCCAGAGTCAAAGGTCAAATTCTGGCTACTTCATTTGATCGCATAAATAATGCAAGAAAATTGTATTTAATACTTTAAAGAAACATATATTTGGATATTTGTTAGAATCGCCTCATTGATATTACGAAAAACACACCTATTAAAATATATTGAAAATTTCACCACCAAAAAGTGAAAGTTTTCAGATAAAAATTCTGATATTTTTCATATTTCTGTTCAAAACATAGATTGTATACCCCTATATCCCCCAGTTTTACTGTATAAAAGTGGGGTTTAAGGGGGTCAAAATTATATACAGTCGAACCTCAATGGCTCGAACATCTTTGGGACTATGGAAATACGTTCGAGACATGGGTAGTTCGAGCCACTGAGGGTTAATCATGGCACCAGGTCGGGAAGCAAATAGCGAAAAGAGGGAAATATTTTGGATTTTCCACACAATGATTGTATGTTGAGTGTACTCATTAGAGTCGCCATGATGAGGCGATTCTAATGAGTACACACAACATACAATTCCATGATAAAATAAGAAAAAAAAATCCCTAAATATTTGTTTTCTTGAGCTATTGGAAGAATTTTGTAGGGACTGAAAAAAGAATCATCCACGGTAAACGAGCCATTCGTGTTCGAGCCATTGAGGTTATACTGTAGGTATGTTTTCGTAATGGAGGTGATTCTAAGAAATATACAAAACATATGTTCTATGAGGAAGTAAGAATAAAACAAGAAATATCTGACATATTAGTCTGCTCCTTAAATCTTTTATGCATGCTCTACAACAGAAAATTCTTAATAACAGCGTATTTGGGAACAAATGCTGAAGTTGTAACGAGCATTCACTGTATCCCTTTTCCTTGTACTAAGATCTCGCAAAACCAAATCGATTTCGAGTCCCGACTCCTTGAGCCAGGGCTTACTGTAAAAAGATCAAATTTGGCATTTTTTTTTTTTTTTTTTTTTTGTTGTTGTTGTTGTTTTGTTTGGTTTTTTGTTTTTTTTTTAGTCCATTATGCCATCTCCTACACTGTTGCAGGGATTTGAAACATTTGCTGTATGACGTTTGCTAGTCTCACATTATACTGATTTCTGATCCTGACCCATGGGAGGAGGACCAGAGCTCTAAAGATCAGAAGTTGACTGTTTCATTTTTTCCAGTTATGCATGCAGCTATCTCCTGCACTGTTTAACTCTTAGCAAGCTGGGTATTTTTCCCCGGAAAATAGGCTTTGTCTAGAGGCTTTGCAAGGCATTTTTTTTCGGAAATGTCAAGGCATGTCTTTTCGGAAAAAAAAAAAATAATAATAAAAAATATCTCCTACTGAAATTTTTACCCAGTATGGAGAGGTTAAAATGATTTGATGTGTTATTTTCTATTCCAAGTATACAATTATACATTATTTATTTATTTATTTATTTATTTATTTATTTATTTATTTATTAAATACAGTGAGCCAGTGGTCTTACAGCAACCTGCCTTTAATGTAGTAATACCATAATTACCCTACTATGCTTTCGACTTCTTTCAGAGAGTCGGTTTATGCTTGGCGCTTTACACAAAAGAAGTAAATTTGCAGAAATACGTCATTCATGATTTAATGGAAAACCATTTGTCGTCACTACATGTGCGCAAAGTGTTTTATTCTAGTCAATGGTTATTAAATACCAAATAAGTTCAGTTTTTTTTTTCTAAAACAAAAAAACAAAAAAACAAAAAAAAACAACAAAAAACACAGGGACAGAAAAGACGAATGGTTTCTGATAAGATACGGTCAGTCAGAACGCCATGCAAAAAAAAAAAAAAAAAAAAAAAAAAAAAAAGTCCGAACCCCCTTTACTTACTATACTTATCCTAAAAACTGGAAAAAAAAAACAACCTTTGATGCGTCTTAAAACTGCTGGATCAGTGGCAAACAGTGTAGACCCAGATCAGACGCCGCGTCTGATCTGGGTCTACACTGTTTACTCAAGCCCGTTTGCCCCAATACTTGGAGTAATAAAGCGAATCGGATTGTTCGCGTGAAAGACTGGCCTCGGGCTTCGATGTCGAGCATAGATATAGATATAGATACTTTATTAATGCAATAAGCCATTAAGGCCCATGAGCATGTATACACATAACAAAGTACATATAAAATGCAGGATAGCAAGCAACATATATATATGATTGCAACCACACATCAAGTATGGTTAGAAATGAAAACAGAAGTTCCACATTAAATGAGATCTGAAATTAGAAAATGGAAAATGGGAGAGGTGTTGCATTAATTATTCGCCAATTTTTAAATTCATTTATTTATTTATTTATTTATTTTTTATTTATTTATTTTTTTTTTTTTCACAAATTTTGCATTTGATTTCTTGTGACTATTACAATGGTATTATTTGTTTTCTTATTTGAAATGCTTTCTCGACAAAGATACCTAATTTTACTAATGTTTTCCTGTGTTCTGTGGTCAAAAGCTCAACGAATTTTATCATATTAGGACGCTGCCAAAAATATTTACTGATATACATGTTTCGTAACTCCATGTAGATTGGACATTCGAAAAGAAAATGAAATCCGTCCTCCAGCACCTTACAAATTTTGCATTTTCTATTTTCATATTGAATTTTATTCGGCCTTACCCATCGTCCTACTTCAACCTCAAGTCTATGAGACGAAAGTCTTAATTTACTTAAACTTTTTCTATATTTTTCTATATTTAAAATGTCCAAATATTGTTGGTATTGAAACTTTGCAAATGTTATAAAACATCTAGCCCTTGTTGAATTATCTAAACGTGAATGCCAATCTTGAATAAATATATCTTTTACTCTAAGTTTAAATATCTCTAAAAAGGCCTCTTTATTACCCACCCCTTGTGCCACCCAAACGTCCATAAATCCTAACCGGCTTAGCAAATTTTTCACTGACAATGCCCAATTTTGTTTTAAAGGTTGCTTTACAATATCATTTAACATCATATTATATGACTGTTTTATGAGTTTATTTTCTTCACTAGTTATTACCTTGAACCAATAATTAATGATTGTTACATATCTGCGTGACTGATAATCGATCCTACCTAGTTCTCCATAAACAAAGTCATTTTGAGTTGACTGCTTTACTCCGAGAATTTTCTTGCAAAATTGCAAATGAACAGTCTCGATAGCTGTAGACTTATAGAACCCCCAACACTCGCTCCCATAATTTAAAATTGGCCTTACCAATTTATCGAATAACTCAAGCATCTGTGAAGGTTTCAGTGGTCAAAAGTTGTATAAATACTTATTTAATGTAAAAACTGCTTTCATTGCCTGTCCTGACAAGGTCTTTTGTGTTTCAAAGTTTGATCCCCCGGTAGTAAACACTACACCCAAATAGCAAAGTTTATTAACTATTTCTATGATTGAATTGTTATAATTAAATTGTAAATCATCTGGAAGTCTACCCCCTTTCCTGAAAATCATTATTTTGGTTTTATTTGTGTTCACTGTTAACTTCCATCTCGCACAATATTCTTCAAAAATTTTTAAAGCATTTTGTAACTCTTCAGATGTTTTTCCAAAAAGTATCATATCATCGGCATATAAAAGTAAATATAAATTTGTCATACCAATATTAATACCGGATGCTCCTTTAGTCACCAGTTCTTCCTCTAAATCGTTCAGGTACATGGCAAACAGGAAAGGGGAAAGACATTCGCCTTGACGAACTCCTATATTACATGTGAAAGATTCGCTGAGGACATTGTTATGTTTGACCCTAGATTTTACAATAGTATAAATTGATTTTATGATATCCAACATTTTCCCCCTAACCCCAATCTTTAACAATTTGAACCATAATATATCCCTGACTACAAAATCAAAAGCCTTGGTCAAATCGATAAACGCGCAATATAAATATTCATTATTATTGATACAGTGTGTTATCGTATTGTTCAAAATAAAAATGTTATCTATTGCACCCATCCTTTTTCGAAAACCAGCCTGAGCTTCAACATAGATATTGTATTCCTCTGCCCAGTTGTTCAACCGATTGTTTAGAATCCGTGTGAACAACTTACCGATAGTACTAAGTACTGTGATCCCACGATAATTTGAAACTTCATCTTTCTCACCTTTTTTAAAGATAGGTACTATCAAACCTTCGGACCAATCTTCTGGAAAATATCCTAGTTCAAAAATTTTATTGAATAAATTATGTAAGTAATTCTTCAGACTATTTGTTCCATTTTTCAAAAACTCGTTTAAAAAAAGATCTTGGCCCGAACTCGCCCCATTTCTCAGTTGATGTACCCCAGTTTTAATTTCTTCCATTGAGATTGGCTCATTTAATTCTTCAAACATTATCTGTAGTTCCCCCCTTTAAATAAAATTCGTTAAACTGTAAAATATCGTCATCAGCTTGATAAAATTTGTCATTTGGATCATTTATTGCCTGAAAATATTCCGCAAATTTTTTCGCGCTTATAGAAGTTTTGGGTTTTAAATTCGCTGCCTGTTTGAGAAGTTTCCAATATTCCTTCAAATTTTTGTGCTTTGACACCAATAATTTAACTCTTTTATCTTTTTCAAAGTTTAAGCGCTTGAGACGAATAAGCCTTTTATAACTTGCCCTCGCATTTACTAAATCAGCTTGATTTTCTAAATTCTTACAACTTCTGTAATTATTCAGTGCTGAATAAAATAAGTTTCGACCTTTTCTATGCCCCCACTTCTTCGAAGAAGTTAGGAAGGCATATTACTTTCGGCTTGTCAGTCCGTAGGTCCGTCACACGACAAGATATATAAGGTGGCTAAAACTTTGGACCACTTGAGTTAGGCTCATGAAATTTTGCAAGCATTTAATTTGGAAGCAATGGGTTGATGGAGACTGGGTAGATGACCTGATTAAATTTTGGGGAGCTTTGGATTTCTTTAGTTGGAGTTATTTCCATTTTCAACTTTGGCGTTTTGTAGCGTATATTTGTGAGGCATAGTGGCGTTTTACAAACACATTTCTAATTGTTTTTTTTTTTTTTTTTTTTTTTTGCTTTTTTCATTTCAAGGCGCAATGAGCAGCATACACAAAAGTTAAATCATTTGTAGGTGTGATGGAGCGTTTTTGTCTCATCGGTTTGTCAAACTGAGGAAGCTAGCGAAGTTCAACAACAGAGGGATGGGTATTCGAAGATCCTTATGTGATAAGAAAAGAAGAGTATTAAAGGTATGTGATCTGTGGTGCCAGGATAAAGTTAATCCATAGCACTCTCTGGGCTAATTCAGCAGGCAACAAATTGATGGTATTTTTTTTATTTTTTTTCAGTAAACAGGATGGAGACAATTTTCATGAAATGTCAAATCCTGTTTTCTGAAGAAAATAAGAAAAATATTTCAAAATGTCGTCTGCTGAACATTTTACACAGAGCGTTAAGCTTTTCAGCAGTAGGATCGGTGGGAGTTGGAACCCACCGTATCTTGGACTACAGCATATGAAAGGTTGGGTAGTCCTCTCCTTTCTCCAACAGGGTGTAATGCCGGCGCTTCATGCTGGACTCCTCCCTCAGAGACGCCTCACGCTCAGAACGGTCACTCCACCGTGGACACACTCTTTCCCTGCAGTTATATTTAGACTGGTTCCTTTGTTCCGTTAAGGTGTACCCTTTCCCTGTTGTGTAAATGGTTTTACAGTCGATGGTCTGAGCTGGGTTTCAACCTGCAAATCGCCACTATGGTCTATATACCCTATGCGGACAATGAAGGTCCGGGTCAGTCTATCCATCCGTATGGTCAGACGAATGCTTTCATTGCCCAATTACAGGTTCAATACAATGACTAGAGACAGAAAAAGCTCCTAATCGGATTGCGCACGCTAATCTGCTGTTCGGTCATGGCGTATGGACTCTTTTTGCGTTACACATCAAATTCACTGTTTACCCTGTTGAGATCGGATACATTTTCATGAAACTGGAAAAGCTTGAATGAAAGCTCAATAGTTAGTTTAGCATTCCGGGTAAAAAAAATCAAAAACAAACAGCAGACAAGTGAGACAACATTTTGAAATATTTTATGTCCCCACTTACGGGGAGTTCGTATGTGTGTGTGTGTGTGTGTGTGGGGGGGGGGGGGGGGGGGGTTTAATGCGGATCGCATTGGCGTCGGCGTCGGAGTCACATTTTTTTGTCTGCACAATATCTTGTGAACCAGTGGTTGCATTCTTACCAAGTTTTCATACAAACATAATTGAACTGATAAAATTGGTGACCTTGCTATAATTTTGAAGGTCATAGCAGTAGAAAAACTGAAAATGCACGATGGGGGACATTGTTTTCTTTGAAAACACTGTTACTAGTTCTTATCTTTTTCCAAGAATATAGACATTTCATGCAAGGGCGATTGCTCCCACAGTGTTTATGTGCGATTCTTAAATCAATTCTTTAACCCTTAAAACGCCAAGAAAACCTGCATCTGAAAATGTCGTCTGTTTATGTCGTCTGCTGAATATTCTTGCAAACTTTTCAAACCTATTTTTGCATACAGGCAAACAGTGTGGACCCTGATCAGACTGCTCCTAAAGGAGCAGTCTGATCTGGGTCCACACTGTTTGCAGAAGTGACTTTTAAAGTAACCAACAGAAGACAAAGCAGACGACAATAGTTGTGATTGGCGCTTTAAGGGTTAACCTCATTCTGGCGTTCTTTGTCGGATATGTCTTATTTACCATCAGTGACGAGATCTGGTTGGCCGAAAAACGCGTCTGTTGCAGGAATGATACATTCTACCTACACCTGTATATGGGTCGTGCCATCGGGCATGGACAGCGAAGGTCCAGATCAGCCTTTGCATCCGCGCAGTCTGATCAAGGCCTTCATCTTCCGCTCACAGAATTACTAGATACTGCAGAATATATCGATGTACATTTGTATAACAAAGGACCTTATCAGATTGTGTGGATTCGCTGGCTCATCTGGATCGTTTTACTGTTCCCATATGCCCTTAAGGCACATTTTTTTTTCTTGGCGCGCCCCATATAATGTTTTCGATTCCTGTATAACTCCTTCGCTTAACCATGTTGTGGCGTTCATTACTAGCGGGATGTCTTATATATAATAGTTCACTGTCAGATTTGTTTAAAGCAACGGGGCCAGGATTGCCGAAACACGCGTGTCCTGGGGCAAGACTATGTTCAAGCCACACATTTTGAAAACACGCCTATTCAAATATATTGAAAATTTCACCACCAATAACTGAAAGTTTTCAGATAAAAATTCTGATATTTTTTTCATATTTCTACTCAAAGCATAGATTGTGAGTACTCGTTAGAACCGCCTCGACGAGGCGGTTCTAACGAGTACCCACAATCTATGTTTTTGAGCAGAAATAAGAAAAAATAAATTGTATACCCCTGTAAACCCAAGTTTTACTATATAAAAGTGGGATTTCAGGGGGTCAAAATTATATCTAGGTATGTTTTCGTGATGAGCTACTTGCAAACAAGCCTGTTCCGAAAAGGAGTCTACTTTGTAAGGAAAGAATTCGCTCCCACTGGAAACAAACTCTTTGCTTGTAGAATAGATTCCTGTTCATGAAGGGACAAATGTGTCTCCCTTGAAATTCTATCATCTCTGCTTAACGTGTTTTCTTTACCGTTTTTTTTGTTGTTTTTTTTTGTACGATGGGCGTAGAAAGTCTTAAAGTTTGCCATTGCTTCGGAAGCACTTTATGAAAGGTAATGGACTGATCCAACGCTATCTCTATGGACTGATCTGTGTTATTTATAACCAAGTATTAGCTTTCACAAAAGAGCTTGGTCTACGCTTAGCACAAAGTGTGTGCTAAGCTTAGACCAAGCTTTTTGTGAAAGCTAATACTTATGTCTTTACAGTGGTGATGACCTTAATATCATTTCTGGCAAAAGTAGTCGAGCATCCGCTCCTTAAGCCCTGGTTAGCCTGAGGCACAGATCAGGGCTTTCGAATCATTTATTTATTTTGAACACTGTTGAATATTATAGGAATGGAATTCATTTTATTACTATTATTATCGATGTGTAAACCCCAGAGAATCACTCTTTTAATTTAATAAAGAACGAATATACAGCAGGAATCCTGAGAATTAAGTCCGATATCACATTGCCATTAATCCTGCCCCACTCTCGCACACCTGCCCTCCTCTCGCCGCCTCCACACACACACACACACACACACACACACACACACACACACACACACACACACTTTGATATATGACAACGATTATGTCAATCAAGACCAGGAGGTCGCGGGTTCAACCCCCCGCCGAGGTCGGCAACATTCTTTCGTAGAGATTGATTATGAAATATCTTCTACGCTCATTCTCTCCCTTCCACTGATTCAAGAAGGGCAGTTGTCAGTTTCTGGCGAAAGAATGTGCACAATACTGGTTAACCGCTTAGAGGACTAAGCCTGCCCAGTAAACGTGTGGTTAGGTAAACTGACCACGCTCGACATGACCCCATTGGGTTGACTGGGCCGTAAAACCTCAACACAGACAAACAAAATCCTTTCAGTGAAAATATATCAGTTTACAGTTAGGTTGCCAAGGAACCTCTTTGACGTCGACAAGACGTCGACATCCTTGACTTGCGTTCCGCACCAGACAATGTTTTGGAGGTTTGGTGTATTAGGTGGTCCCCGCGTGCGATAGGCAGACCTACCTGTAAATATTATGAATAGAGAGATACCTAAAATACTTTGATAATATCCCGTTTAGGCACACCATTGAACTATCCCTCATAATCTGTTATCTATTTCATGTTTTATGCTTACTAAATTAAATCCCTCGATCCAAATACAGCACCGGAACAAACGAAAATAGACTCGATCCTCTCCACAAGAAAAGGGGGTTATGGCTTGATATAAATACTTGTATACCGTAATAATCCTAGGAATTGGGACAGCAAACAGTGTCGACCCAGATCAGACGCCGCACTGTTCTGATCAGGGTCTACACTGTTTGCAACTCATTCTACAACATCTTTCAGGCATATCAATTGCTATAGCAAAATGGAGTTGTTAAAATCTTAGGACAAATATGGTAAAGAGTCCCAATATTTATGGCCAGTATGGTAACATGGTTCAAGCATACAACAAATATTTTTCAACACAGTTTGATCAGGATCTGCGTTGTTCACATACATAATCATTAGGTTTTGCAGAATGCGTCCACGATCAGTGCTGGATTGTCTTGGACTCGATGCATTTGGTAGTTTTTCCTCCATTTTTTTAAAGGGAGACAGCTTTTATGACTTCCTATTTTCTTTATTGCACACCAATACCCTTCTGAAAAGAGGTCTACATTAAATAGAAAAAAAAGTTTGCTCCGCGTGGAGAAAATTATTTCCTTTTAGAGTAGACCCTTTTTTAGGAGGGAGACAAAACAATTTTGACAGAGTTATCTCCTTTGAAAGTTTATGAGTTCCCCATAAATTGCATTGACCTTTTCTCGTGACGAGGTACAAAATACAGAATAAGCAAATTGTATGACGAACATAGGTATTATCAAAGAATTATTAATAATACGATAGAAATCAGTAGTAAATCTTTGCATGCAGATTTTACAATAAAAGCAGACGAAATTTAATAATATTGGCCTTAATTTCTCCAGAAAATAAACTTAGAAATAAATGATGACCCTCTTCTAAAAATACGATTCACACACACTGTCAATTCCTGCTTTCTAGGGAAAAATGTCATTTACTTGTCATCTACTATATTTTCGCTATCAGCGTGCAAGAGTTGAAATATGGGTATATATGGAGAGAGAAAGAGAAAGTAACAGTAATATTGTAAAGTAACAGTAATATTGAGAAAACGCTTAGTACGGAAAATTATTTATTCGAGACTGAAAATGTGCTCGTTTCATTCAACACTCGCGGTGAGTTAAATTATATCTGTGTGGAGTAGAGGATTTTTAAGGAGGAGAATTTAGTGATAATTCGGGGGTATTTTTTTCTTCTTATTTTTCCATTAAAACATATGTTGTGGGTACCCATTAGCTGAACCTCGGCGAGGCGCATCAAATCAGTATGCACAACATACATTGAGAAATGGAGAAAATTATCTCCAAATAATCATCAAATACTCCTCCTTCACAATTTGTCGATATTATCGAATTTCCCAATACATTAACACACCTATGCAATATAGGGATCAAACATGGTTTTTCATGCATTAACATTCACCAGGTCCCGTGGGAGGTGTTGAAAACCGAGGCCGGAGGCCGCGGTTTTCAACACCTCCCAAGGGACCTGGCGAATGTTAATGCATTGAAAAACCATGTTCGTTTGCTATTATTGCATAAAAACTGAAAACATTTGCTACAGTTCGCGTTATTTCTTGCACTATTTTGTTTCGCCTTTTTCACCGATGTCTCGCGAACGTAATTTCCACTGACTATGCTCGTTCTAGGGCCGGGCAGTACACAGCTCGTAACGGCAGCAAGTCTGTGGCCCCGGTACGATCATATTGAAAGTTGCTAGCCGTGCATTAACAGCGCGTGAATTGCCTTGTAAATACACGGCTTTTCGCCGGTTAATGCACGGCTGTTAATAACATGTTACACTGCTTTTTATGCAGCCATAGCTCTAGATAAAACAGAGTTTTCTTTTCTACCAAAAATATTGATATTTGTTTCTTATTTCTCCACAAAAAAACATATTTTGTGGGTACTCATTAGAAAAGCCTCTGTCAAAATAGCTTACATAGCTCCAAATAAGAAAGGAACCTAGAAAATAATTTTATTTCTCCAAAATAAGGAAATCATTTATCTGGGTACTCTTCCTAGCTAACGCTATGCAAGTCATTACGAAAACAGGTCTATTCAAATATATTGAAAATTTAACCACCAAAAACTGAAAGTTTTCAGACAAAAATTCTGATATATTTTCACATTTCTTCTCAAAACATAGATTGTGGGTACTCGTTAGAACCGCCTCGCCGAGGCGGTTCTAACGAGTACCCACAATCTCTGTTTGAGCAGAAATAAGAAAAATAATTTATACTCCCGTAAACCCCAGTTTTACTATATGAAAGTGGGGTTTAAGGGGGTCAAATTATATAGGTATGTTTTCGTGATGAATACCATTTTCACCACATACTATGGGAAATGACCAAGATTCGGTCATTAAGCATGTTGAGACAAATTTATGCCGCGAAAACGTTTGCTAGTTGCTAGAAATACCAAAACAAAATGAATACTGAGTTAAAAACTACAAAATTCTGGAAATCCTTCTAATGATGTAGACACTAAAACTCCCGTTCCCACAACATTTTTGGGGTGGATGTGTGCGGCAAAGGTTTCGTGTATCTTACGTCACCGGGGCGCCCAGTGGATACTGGCTTACAGGTGGACAAGGTCTGCTATCCTTGCAGCAGGTAAGGGTAGAGGGGATGTTTTTATTTCTTCTCTTTCATCACCGTCATTCAATTTCCTTTCTCCCCTGTCCCTCTCTTTCATCTCCTCTACTAGGCTCTTCTCCCTTTCTCTGGGAGACCGTCGGAGACAAAATGACCCACAAGGGTTGACGTGTCGTTAAACCCAAACACACTGGCCGGCCTCGGTGGCTCAGTTGGATTTGCGTCCAACTGGAGACCAGGAGGTCGCGGGTTCGACCCCCGCCGAGGTCGGCAACATTCTTTCGTGGAGATTGATCATGAAATATTTCTACGGCCATTCTCTCCCTTCCGCTGATTCAAGAAGGGCAGTTGTCAGTTTCTGGCGAAGGAATGTGCACAATACTGGTAAACCGCTTAGAGGACTAAGCCTGCCCAGTAAACGTGTGGTTAGGTAAACTGACCGCGCTCGACATGACCCCATTGGGTTGACTGGGCCGTAAAACCTCAACACAAACAAACAAACCCCAACACAATCAAAATCCACACCATATACATGTATATTATGAGAGCAAATAAAGTACACATTACACAGATTTGTTTTCGTATTGATAATTACCCTTTATAAATGTGATGCGCAAACGAAAGGAATTGGCATTATGCTTTATGCGAGCAACGAAAGCCCTGACCAGACTGCGCATTCGCGCAATCTGATCAGGGCTTTCTTTACTCGCTTAAAGAATTTTCTACACTATTCAAAATTACAGTGAGTAGCTATGCACCGAAGAACGTCAGTTGCTTGGAGAAGTTCCTGATCAGACTGTGCGGGTCAGAGGCTTATATTGGCATTCGTTATTCGCATATGGCATCAGGAACCATTTCTTACACTGTTCATCATGTAAATTTATGTTTTGTTGTAATTAAGTCAGACTGGCTCCAGTCTCAGTGACTAAATATTTTTTTTTATAATCCTGTTCGATAATCCACTAAAATACAACCAAAATAATATCATGACTATAAAGCTGGTCACTAGTGATCAGCCTTTAAAATCTTGATATTACTTTGGTCCCACTGTAGTGGATTATCAAAAAGGATTATAAGGAAAAATATTCAGTCACTGGAGACTGGAGCCGGTCTATAGTAAAGTCTGCTAATAATGCAATAAAAGTCACTACATACACGTGCATGCTCAGTAAGTTCACGATAACATTTGACGGATGAAGTGGATTTTTACTACCTTACTTTTAATAGACTGAAATTTACATCATGATAGCAAAAAAAAACTGTAATAAGAATAGAAGTGGAGAGTAGCGCTGCGTTTAGACTAATGCCGTCCTAGTCAGCAGACAAAATTTGACAACAGGGGGCGAACGTGCATTTATCAGTTTCTCCTTTAAAGACAGTTTAAATAAAATTTCAAACCTTTTCAAGAAAACATATTTGTCATAAATAAACCATAAGAAAATAAGATCAGTTTTTACACTGCGAAACTATTTGAGCCAGTCTTATATGTTTGCAGGATTTTATTTTTCTTTTTGCATCTGAGTCTAGATATAAAGTTCAAAATTCAGGTAATATACAACGATTGCATTTCGGTGACACTCAAATGACGTAAATCATAATCGATCTGTGCCGCCGTAATTAGTGGCGGGACATTATATTAGACGGTGCGAGTATCCGTCCTTCCGCTTCGTTTCCGATCCCTAACGAGGTTTTTTTGTTTGTTTGTTTTTTGTTGCTTTCTTTTATTTATTTATTTATTTATTTATTTATTTATTTTTGAAACTTTGTATAGGTATTGATATTGGGGAGGAATGGTTTGTGATTGTAAAAAGGAAAATTTCGTTTACACGCAACGTTATGGCCAGTCTTGAGAACAAATAAATGGCTATCAAATTTTATATACATATGAGCCTGCGCATGACAATACCAACATGATGGCATATGCGCCCAGCGAAGACTAAAATCAGCCAGGCCACCAAGTCTGATCAGAGTCTTCGCTGTGCGCTTAGTGGGTAGCTAAGGATCCAAGCTTTCTTCATGGCGGATGCCCGGGCTGATTTGAGTCTTCGATGGGCGCATATGCCGTTTTCTGGTTTTGTCGTGCGATAGCTCATACTGATATTGACTAGATCTAGTGCACCGTTTTTGTAGGTCAGAGCCATGCATGTTAGCTTCTTGTGTAAAAAGTATGCGATTCTAAATAACAAATTTATCACTTATATAAACAAGAAAAAATATTTGACATTAATTTTATTTCTTCAAACTTTCATGGAGACAGTCAGAAAATCGCCAAACTATTGTTGAATGGCATTTTCAACGTTGTACTATTGTCCGGTGCCATTTTGTTATTTTTAAATGTCGCAACGTGAACCTGAAGCTGATGACGTCATAAGTGAACAGCGCCGTTAAATTCATTTCCTTGGAAATAGTTGATTGGTATAATAATACAGAAACAAATACAGAAAACAATTTAAACTGTACTAAATTTAGTAGCCAGAGAACCTATCACTTGTGTAGATAACTCTGAATTAGATTATAGGTTGGGATTTAAAATGGACCGAATTACATCACGAAAACATGCCTATATAATTTAGACCCCCTTAAACCCCACTTTTTTACAGTAAAACTGGGGTTTACAGGGGTATACATTATTTTTCATATTTGTGCTCAAAAACATAGATTGCGAGTACCCACATTCTATGTTTTGAGCAGAAATACGAAAAATATCAGAATTTTTTTTATCATAAAAAAATTTTTTTGGGTGGTAAAATTTTCAGTACATTTGAATAGGCATGTTTTCGGAATGGTTAGTTTTAACAGCGTTATGGCGCTTGACTAACGTCAGAATTTAGTTTCTACTCTACATCTTGACAGCAAATTGATGGATTTTTATCAATTTTGTATGTACACATTGATATTGACTAGGCTGAGGTAGACAGTAAGTCGGTATTGTTGTTTTTAAATAGCGTTATGACCCCTGATTGACGTTAAATGCGATCTGCTTAATACATTGAGAAAAGTTGTACACTCCTGTTGGCCGCAGTCGCTGGGGATCATATTTGTATTGCATACACCGATTTTACCCTGGGATAGAATCTTACATTCTTAAAGTATAAAGTATAGGAAATCTATACAAACCAGCGGGCACGCAACGCTGAGACAACATCGCATCAACGTCGATGCATGGACGTTGACTGCGACGTTGTATATATGTCATATGCCTGCTTGGAAGAAATCGACATTGACTATTCACCGCAAACGTCGTTAGAAGCAGGCGATTCACATAAATGTCAGTCCTTAGAATGTCGTCTGCTACTATTTTACCATCACGAAAACGTGCCTATATAATTTTGACTCCATTAAACCCCACTTTTATATGGTAAAACTGGGGTTTACGGGGGTATACATTATTATTTTTTTTTTATTTCTGCTTAAGACATAGATTGTGGGTACTAACATAGATTGTGGGTTCTCATAGAGTACCCACAATCTATGTTTTGAGCAGAAATATGAAAAATATCAGAATTTTTATCTGAAAATTTTCATTTTTTTTTTTTTTTTTTTTTTTGTGATAAAATTTTCAGTATATTTGAATAGGTCTGTTTTCGTAATGCACGGAACCTAAGATTTACACCGTGTCTTTTCTTTTTTTGTTTCAGAAGTTTAAAAGAGCCAACTTCACCAGTATAATCCTTATAGCATTCGTTTTGAGTTTCATCATACTAATGCTGGCTGACTCACAGCCAGAGCATATTCCGGTACAGAAACCGCGTGTTCAGCGTTCAAAAACCCTGCACAAACTTGAGGCAGACTCGTCCTTGCTAGGTAATGTTTATATCACGTTGAGACAACGTTTATACAGAGCTGCAGAAAAGGACAGTGCTCAAAGTGATGACAAAAGCTTTGGGATTCAGCCCGGTCAACGCTTTATCAAACCACATGCGTCTAGAAATTGGACAAAATTGCTGGATCACTGGCAGAAAGGAGTTAAACGAAGGAATTACAAATATTTGATTAACAATGAAAGTCTATGTGAAGGACTCCGTGAGCAGAAAATGGTTGTGTTGGTATATAGTGCAACAAACAATTTCAAAAAACGGGCTTCCCTGAGAAAAACATGGGCTGATCCACGTATTACCAGTACGAAAAGATTCTCTGTAGTCTTTTTGCTTGGTACAACCGAGGACAGAACCCAACAAGCCCTGATAGAAGGGGAAAATGAAAAATACAGAGATATTGCTCAGGGTGACTTTTTGGACAGTTATCAAAACCTTACTCATAAGGGCCTCTTTGGATTCCAGTGGGTCATGGATTTTTGTCAGAATGCACATATTGTGTTGAAAGTAGATGACGATGTTTTCATTCATATTTTTAGAATATTAGACACCATTGGATGTGATTCACCGGAAACAGGACAAATCGCGTGCCAAGTAAGAGAGATCGGAAACAGTCCGATATTAAGAGAAGGTCGATGGAAACTTGACGGTAACCTTTTTCCTGGAAAAGATTTTTATCCGTTCAGGCACTGCAATGGTTATTTTGTTATGATGTCTCTAGATGTTGTGGAACAGATACTGGAGGCATCAGTAAATGAACCACACCTCTGGATTGACGATGTATATTTGTATGGTGTATTAGCTAACAAGTTAAACCTCAATATGATACAACTGAAGAACGTGCTAAGTCTTTATGAACACAAAGCAACAGAGTGTTTCAATGACGTTAAGTCTTGCCCTTTGTTAACGGCATACACTTATAATAAGAAAACTGTTGAAAGACTCTGGAAATTATCTCTCATGAATTCGTTTTGTTTGACTGAGAAATACAGCGACATTAGCTATGTACTTACGAAATTGGTGAGTTCATTATAGGCGGATGAAATACTCATGGTGTTATGTGTGTGTGTGTGTGTGTGTGTGTGTGTGTGTGTGTGTGTGTGTGTGTGAGAGAGAGAGAGTTGTTCTGCATTAATAATTTTGTGATTTTATTTTCGTAAAAAATCATATTTTATAAATTTATTCACTCATTTAAAAAATTTCGGCCAGAGGCCTTCTTCAGTAAAAACGCAATACACTGTTAATTACATTTTAAAATATCATGTCTGTTCTTCTTTCCTATAGAGGATTTTCATCATAGAGATTTAAATATTTCCGTTGTTCTGAAAAAAAAAAATATGGGCAGAGTATTTAATCTTTAATTTCTCAAATTTTCATTTGCACCACTGACTTCTTGCTATCCAGTAGATCACCTTCATGGGCCGATAACTGATTTTTTGGATCACGATATTCGTCAGCAGTACTTTCAAATAATTTCAAAACTGCTGGTTTTGTTTGGATAGTCTTCAGTGGAGCATTGTGCCATTTGAAATGAAAATTTAGCTGCAATGACCCATGGGCTGTTCTTGACAAAAGCTATGTTGCTCTAGCATATCAGATGATAGTTATGGTAACGGGCAGCATGCTAGTAAAATTTTCAGCAGTGATACACTTTCAAGGGAGACAACTGTTTTTCTTTCCTCCTCTGAAAATGGGTCTCATTATGCAAACATGCCTATTCAAATATACTGAAAATTTTACCACCAAAAATGAAAATTTCAGATTAAAAAAGTCTGATATTTTTCATATTTCTGCTCAAAACATAGATTGTGGGTACTCGTTAGAACTGCCTTGATAAGGCGGTTCTAACGAGTACATACAATCTATGTTTTTGAGCAGAAATAAGAAAAGTAATGCATGTATACCCCTATAAACCCCAGTTGTACTATATAAAACTGGGGTTTAAGGGGGTCAGTGTTATATAGGCATGTTTTTGTGATGTACTCTATAAAGGGACAGAAGTTGCTTCGCTAGTGAGTAAATTCTTTCCTTCTAGGTCAGTCAGTCACTAGTACCTCATCACTAATACCTCCTTCAGAAGTCTGAATTTTGGCCCTCACTACAAATCTGAACAGCATCCAAAAGTTCATTATCATAATTTTACCTTTTGTTTTGCATGCAGATGCCTTTTCAGTTTTGGGTAACAGATAATATACTAGAGGCAGGGTCAATTAGGTGAATAAGGCCAGTGTGGTATGAGGTGCTGTTTTACTATAAATCCCCTATTTTATGATATCACTAAATCGAATTTAGAGATATCAATAAATAGAGATGAATTTGCGATATCACTAAATCGAATTAGTAATATCACAAAATTGATTTAGTGATATCACTAATGGAATTAGTGATATCACTAAATCAAATCTATTTTGTGATATCAAAAAATCGAATTGGTACTAATTCGATTTTGTGATATCACTAATTTGATTTAGTGATATCACTAAATAGACATGTTTAAGTGATATCACAAAATCAAATTAGTGATATCACAAATTGAATTAGTGATATCACTAAATATGAACGAATTAGTGATATCACTAAATATATTATATTCGCAAACAATACAATGTTTACTCCCGAATAAATTTGTTGCCCCTTAGTAATGGCTGACAGAGAAGGTGCTACAGACCAACGTCAAAGTGATATTTTAGCAAACATTCAGCACGCTATTTTGAATGGCACACAATGTTTTGAGACTGATGATGTAGACGACAGTGGGATTTTACTAGAACTCCGTCAGAGTCTGAGGGATATGCAAATTCTCCATACTGACCAAGACAATGCTCAACACATAGGGAATCATGTGCAGTGATCATTTTGGGAGCCCAATTATTCCAAAAATCCAAAGGGAAAATATGAATTTGTGATATCACAAAAACAATTTAGTGATATCACAAATTCACTCCTATTTAGTGATATCACAAAATCAAATTAGTGATATCACAAAATAGATTTTGTGATATCACTAAATAGAAATGAATTTGTGATATCACTAAATAGAATTAGTGATATAACAAAATCATGCCCATTTTGTGATATTACAAAATCAATTTTGTGATATCACAAATTCTATTATGTGATATCACTAAATCGATTTTGTGATATCACAAATTCAGTCTTACTTTGTGATATCACAAAAATCAATTAAATGATATTACAAAATTGATTTTGTGATATCAGAAAATAATTTGTGATATCACATAATAATTAGTGATACCACAAAATCGATTTTAATATCACAAAATCGATTCAGTGATATCAAATATTAGTGATATCAAAAATAGTAAAACGGCACCTCATAGTGTGACAACACTTGGAATCCATATTCCTTTACAGCAGCTATTGCAATTTGGCTGTTGTGAACTGGAGCATTGTCCTGTAGCACAAAAGCACCATGCCTAAGTTTGCCACAGCATATTTGTGACTGACTGATGCATCCTTTACAACAAGCTGGCATAATATTCCTCATTTATTGTTGTGCCAAGTGGTTAATAATAATCAGGCCACATCATGGTCAAAGAGCCCTTATAGTACACCACCTCTTTATAACACTATTGTTGGGGTCCCTAGCATAAACCGTGTTAGTTAAACAACCGTGTTATATCCAAACAAAAATGTATAGATTATATTGAAAATGGTCATTTTTCAATATAATCTATACATTTTTGGGATCTGTGTTATATCCAAAAGCGTATTATAATGAACTGTGTTATAAAAAGGTTGTAGTGTATATAAGGACAGCAAATGATCAGAACCTATGTTGTTCACTCACATGAGAGATAGGTCAAGGGGAAACTTCAGCCAAAGAACAAGATATGTGGTCTTGCTAAGGGCAGAGAATGTGCACTGAAAAATTGAATTGATCAAAAAATTGAAAAGCCTTCTTCTCCTCAAGGTGGCTATGTCACATGTATTTTTGGAAGGGTGCATACCTTTTTGAACGCTTGATTCAAGGTAAGGAAATTGACTTTTCTCAGGTTATGCACAACAAATTTTAATAAAACAAAGTGCATCGCATATGGGAATATGAGCACTTTTCATAAATATACAGCTTATTTATCCTGCACTTAGTATTTGCAAACATTCCAAGCAAAATGTAAGTGTGAACATTTCCAACAGTTCCTTCATGAAAATTACATTCACTTTGAATGTATGCAAATACTGTATGCAGAATATGAATATGCAGTATGTTTATAAATAGAGTGCTTTTAAAAAAGGTGTGCACCCTTCAAAAAAAAAAAAAAAAAAAAAAAATACATGGCAGAGCCACCTTGATTATGTGGCTCAATCTATACAGAGTATACCTTTGTTTATTATTGCAAAACACAGTATCCCAGTCAGCATTCTACGTAAATCTATATCGGGCCGTTATCGGCCCGTCAGGGTAGCTGACGGGCCGATGACGGTCCGATGTAGATTTACGTAGAATGCTAGCTGGGATCATACATGCCATACCTCACACTGTGAGACAAAATCTCACAGAATTTTGGCCCTTCAGGACCCCATTTCCCATAAGATTTTCAAATCTCACAGAATTTTCATACCATTTAATATGCTACTTCTTGAAGAACTAGAAATAAATCACACATTAGCATGGCTATCCCAAGCTTAATTCATTAGAATAATGGCTTTTAACTGTTTAATTCATTAGAATAATGGCTTTTAACTTACTTACGTAAGCTTGAAGGTAATTTTCATAAAAATCTCACAGAATTTCATCAAATCTACCCTAAAAATTTGCAGAATCTCACAGATTTCTGTCAACAGCTAGTGGAATGTATGCAGTAGCCATAATCTTGCAATACCTAGAAAGTGAACTTTTTGATCCATGGTGACCTCATGGCTTCCACTTTATTGACACGTTTT